>VWYO01026711.1:0-166540 GCA_013400275.1 Rhadina sibilatrix | reverse complement strand
CCCCCCAAAAAAAAAAACAAACCTGCAAAGGGACAAAAAAAAAAGGTATTAAAAACTGTTCTACCTTGATACTTAAACCAAGAGAAAACAAGAAGTGGCTCAATGGAAATATTAAGGTAAGCATGATGCTTCACAGCTCGTTCTCTATTTGCTTCCAGTTTGGCCCGGGTGTTTCTTTAGAGGAAGAAGCTTTAATCATCCACTCCTATATTCCTGAAAAGGTATGACATGGACTCCCCATTATGGATCCTGCGAATGGCTTCTGACAGGATCATGCTGATATCCACAGTCTTGATTTTAGGGCACTGAAGTTTTTGTATTTCATGTGGAATTGTGTTTGTAACAACCACCTACAGGAAGAAGAAATGGTCAGGAAGATGTAGTTCTGTTATGTTTCCCACCTTTTATACTGCAAGTGTGAAAGGGAGTTTCTACAGATCCCACAAAACCACCCTGGCTGACAAAGTAACATTTTACATTACTGTCAGGGTCACAATCTTAGGGAGAGCCATGTGTTGCCACAGGTTTCATGTATCCATGGATACTAATGGCACAGTCCCTCCTTCCTTTCATTCATTCTGCCACACAGATCCAGAGGAGGTACAAAAATATCCCACCCACTGAAGTGAAAGGAGTGCTGATACTGACAGTCCAGCATCTCATCACTTCCCACATTTCCCACTGCTATAGTTTAAAGACATGTGGATGCCAATATTCCAGCACACAATGCCATAGCAAGAAAGCCTGAACCAGGAACCTCCAGTCTAAATCCTTAATGCCAGCATATGTCAATCATCAAATCAGAATAAAATGGCTTGCTTAGAAAGGCTCCAGATCACTTGATAAGAGCCCAGACTCCACACTCACTTCATCGATGGCAGACTCCTCGATCAGCCGAGGCGCGTCGGAGGACAGCAGGCCATGGGTGGCCATGACAAAGATCTTGTAGGCCCCTCTCTCCTTGAGGGTCTCAGCTGCAGCCAGGAAACTGTCAACATCATCTATGATGTCATCCTACCAAAATCCCAGAGTCACCGAGGGTTCACAACACCAGACAGACCAACACAGTACATCTGAGTGACAGCACAGCTTTACCAAGTGTAAAAAACCCCAAATGATCAGAAAATGGCCCTTTTGCTTGATAGACCCAGACATTACACTCTGCTTCAGAGAAATCATGAGTGCATCAAGGAATCATAGAATGGCCTGGGTTGGAAGGGACCTTAAAGATCATCTCATTCCAAGCCCTGCCATGGGCAGGGACACCTTCCATTAGACCTGGTTGCTCAGAGTTCCACACAGCCTGACCTTGAATGCTTCCAGGGATGGGGAGCCACAGCTGCCCCCACAGGGAAAACATTTCTTCCTTACATCCAATCCAAACCTACTTTCCTATAAGTCTGAAGACATGCCCCCTTGTCCTGTCACTGCAGGCCCTAATAAATAGTCTCCCTCCATCTTTCTTGCAGGCTCTCCTCAGGTACTAGAAAGCCACAATTAGGTCACCCCAGATCCTTCTCTTTTCCAGGCTGAACAATCCCAGTTCTCTCAGCCTTTCCTCACAGCAGAGCTGCTCCATCCCTCTGATCACCTTGGTGGCCTCCTCCAAACTTTTTCCAACAAGTCCATCACCTCAGCTTCGCTGGCATTTCTAAACTCATCAGTAGGGACAGGTGACTCTCCCCTCCTGTGTTGTGTATGCAGCACCTGGACCCCTTCAGGTAAGCACTGAACAGAATTTCACCTGCTCAGCTCACGGAAACAAGGTCCCAATCCCAATGCTGCTTTCAAAGTGGATCCCTTCAGAGGTCCCAGGCAGCTTTGTGAGCATGCTTAATGCTGCCTCATCCTATCAGAAGTCCATCGGCAACCAAAGTTAAGTGGTTGATACAGAACAGCTACTTGATTTCTGCAATTTTAACATGTTTAATGTGATTTACGAGAACTGATGGCATCTCACTTACCACAATGATAGCTATTCTTCCGCCGACATCTCCAACAACTGTGATGGGTGGTTTTTCCTTGGGAATCAGCACTGATTAATGGCAAATGTTTTTAGAGGGATAGAAAGGAGAAAGAAAAGAGAAAGTTTATATAATTTATTTGAACTATGGAAATGTCTGATGGGTCACCACTATTAGAGACGTGAAGCAACAACTATTTTAACATCACTACTGAGAAAACCAGCAGGATTCTAATACATCTAATTTTTAATCTTAATTAAAGTATTAACTGTATTAATTTATACCTGAATTCTTTACCAATTCAATTAATTCTTAATTTCAGCACAGAAACAGAGTGGCTTGCAGACACAACTAGCTCAGTCACCTATGGACACCCACGCTGTGTTTATGCCCTGCAGTTTTGGTGGGTGCAGCTGTTGGTCACATCCACATTCAAGTAAGAAGGAACCATCTTCTCCCCACTAAGAAAGATGATTTTTTTTCTCTGTGAAGAACCACTCCTTTTAGATAGTCCATCCCTGCCAAACCCCAATCCCAAAACCCACAAGAACAGCAGGTAACACTTTCCCACACACACTTACTTACTGGGGATCTCCAGGCTGGGGTGGATAGCAGCTACGTATTTGGCTGTGGGAGGGGAGTGCCGACCATCCACCATGTCAGACTCAGCATCCTGAGCTTCCCCGTGGATCACAGCGATTCCCAACCGCAAACGCTCAGCAAACGACTGTGCCCTGCAGGGGAAGGGTTAAAAGAACCCAGAAAATGGTTAAATTTAAAATAATTAATGTATGTAGAATCCTAACCTGTTTTCGTTTTATTTCTAATGTTTCAGAGGGAAGTCAAATGATCCTAAAATTTTAGGAGAATTCATAGAAGAAATCAGTTGCCTCTCAGTATCTTGTTTTTATCAGGTTTGTTAAAATCAGAATAACCGTCAAAGTGCCCATATGGGCCTTAAAGCAACAGAATAAATGCTGCAAGTCACAAAATGCTGACTATTCCCTTCTGCTTTGCCCAACAGCCAAAATAACACTTCCCAGCCTTCAGGATCCTTGGGATCCCACGTTTAGAGCTGGGCACATCTAACAGTATCCAAGAATAGTCCTGATGCCTGGATTGTCTCCATTTAATAGGAAAAAAAACACTCTTATAAAAAGAGAAAACAAGTGTTCATCTATTTATTTAGTACTAAATAAAGACAATATCCATGACCTGCTGACATATAACCTGAGATACCCTATGGAAAAGGGGATCCAGACGAGCATTCTGCCTGACAAACCACACCTGAAGTGGAACAGCTTGGATTTTTTAATTAGCTGACATGAAATTCCTTCACACTGCAGTATTTCTTCAACTAAAATTAGAAATTTCTGTAAAGTGTAAGGTTAGTTGGAGGAGTGGTAAGCAGAGTCAGGAAAATAGGAATTTGCATCCCAGATATTGGAAGCAGCAAATACAAACTAGCATATCCATCCCACCTTACCTTGCACACCCAAGGGTTTGGGATCCTGCCTAAGCCACCCATCCAAGTCTTCTCTGGTCCAAGCAAGTCCAGCACATGCAGAGTGATTCACTCTGCTCTAACATCAGCACCTCAGACCTGAATCACCTCCTCTGTCCTTAAGCCTTATTTCACTATCCAAACAATCCAAAGTCCAAGGAATAATTTGCCGATTGTAATACTCAGTTAATTAAAAATGAAGAATCTTCCACCCTGTGGTTATCATACAGTTATAATATTTTTGCAAGTAGTTAATTACAGGTTATTATTATTACAAACATTAAGAATTATGACTTAGCAGGAATAATCCTATCAATAAAACCATATTAATTACTTTAAAATACAGTATTAAACTGAATGAAGTTGAAAGCCAAATGATTTATTAATTTTCCACTGAGCTCAGAAACCACAGAGACATTCTGAACTTCACGACGCAGGGGTTCTTTTTCACAAGCAGGCATTCATCAAAAGTATTTTCCTAGATTGTTTTCAGTCTGCATTAGGCTGAAACATCCAATTATCCCTCTCCCAATACAATGTAACTCTTCAAATACTGTCTTTAGATACTTATAGGAACATGTGAAGAAGCTAAACAATACAGTTCTGGAATCCTCTCCTCCACAAATCACTGCATGATGTGCAACTCATCTGTCTATTTGCTGACATTGACAATTACTGGATAAGCATTAAAATGCTGCAACAAACACTTGCCTCCACCCAAGAGGCACATCCCTCACTGTGGAAAAGAAATGGAAAAGAAACAAATGTAAAATTACCTGGCCAAAACAAAAGAAATCACAAAAAGTACTGTTGGAGAAAAAGATGACAAAAGATGATTTGTTACAGAAAATACAGAAAACACAGAGGATCACAATTTGCTGGCATGGAAGTCTAAATATCTTTTCCACAAACTCTTGGTTTGTCATCACAGCAAATACAGCATCTCTTAAACCATCATCCAGCTCTTATAGCATCTGCTGACAGCACTGGAATTCTAGAGTTTAGGAACAGTCAACTAAAAAGCTTCATGAATTAAGAACAGTCATTCAACCACCAAAGACTTCACGATCACCATCATCTCAAATAACAAACCCAGTTTCACCATTTGTATTTAGGAGCTGATCACCTATGTTCTTAGGTATGCCCATGTTAAGAAACTCATCTGGATTAATGACATTACACTTCCAGCCATTATTCCTCATTTACAGCAGGAGATTTATAATGTAAATGCACACAAATATAACATGATTTAAAACCCTCTTAATCACAAGCACTGAACTGATTTACAGCATCCTTTTGTATGTTTTTTTTTTACTCTCCTTAGATTTACTATGATTACAGTGATGATGTAAAAACTACACAGCTGACAGAGGAGAACTGGGAGGATTGTGAAGGTTGCATCTTCTAATTATCAGGTATTTATCCTTCACTTGATCCTACGAACAAAATCCCGACAGATTTCCTGCTCTAAGGCAAGAGAGCAGATCTTACCCACCTCTTTGCAGATGCAGGAGATTTGGCCACAATTACAGCATTCCTGTAGTCTGGTATCTGTAGTAAATAACAGATAGCAATGTCCACTTCATATTTTTAGACAAATTTAAACTCAGTAAGAATCAGAGAACTTTATTTTGCCAGAAGAATTTTAAGCATCGAACATTTTACCTAAGAAAATGACCTCAAGAATCCATGGTACATGATCAGGGTTGACAGCTCAGTAAAAACATGTATTTAGAAAATTTAGATATTAACTTCAAACTATACCTTTTATAAACCCCAAAGTCCAGAGAATAATTTGCCCATTATTTTGTAGCACAGGTAACAGAAAAGTAACTGCTTTAGGACATCAGGGTTACACTCACTAGTGTTAAAAGAAACAGGAAACCATCAAAATGAAAGTTTCCTGCTCAACTTAAATTGTCTTTAATCACTAAAAACCAGCATTTTACAACTTCCTGTTGTCTTATAGAGTACTCCAAGAAAAGACAATCACATCACACTGACTCTTTCTATTGACCATCAGAAGGGATAGAACTTCAAGAGTCACTGGAGGCAGGGTCTCACAGTGCTGCAAACTCTCCCACTCTGGTCAGCACGAGGAGATGCTGCTGCAGATGCTAACAGCACCAGAGGGATGAGGCCAGGAAGTCTGGGTTTCCCTCTGATGTCTGACAGGTGCTTCAGTCAGGCTTCACAAGCAAAGTCTGCTCCTGAGTTTGCTGCCCCTGCCCCATTCTCGTACTGGTTTTGCACTCCAGACTCCTGACTCCCATTTAACCGGCATTTTAGTCCCCATCTCTCAAAAGTTTCTCATCCTCATCTCCATTTTCCCTGCAAACAGTGATTCCACATCAGATTCATATGGCTTGTAACTTCCCAAGCATTCCACCATTCACATTTCCAGTTCTCCTTTCCAACAGCCACTACAACTGCACTCCGATATCTTACCCTACTCCTTCCAAACTCAGCCTTTTTCTTCACTGTGCTGCTGTGGGATGATCCATCTCTATGGAGAGCAGCTTAAAGAGAACCTGCCTGTCCTTCTATCCAAAACTACAGTCTTAGCCAAGCAAAGTCCCACAGAGCAGGTCCAGTCCTCAGAATCCCGGTGTTAAGGGATGGAAGACTCCTCACTAAATACCTGCAAATGGATCTGTGAGGAATGGAATTCACAGATTTGCGGGGATGACATCCTGTCATGGAGCTCAGCACCTTGTCAGATATCACCCATTCCAGAGCACAGAAATACTTGGGGTTTCTACAAACACAAGCAGGGAAGTTCTTACACAGTCTTATCCACAATATATAAACTGCACTGGCTGATTATTTCCAAAAGCTCTGCCTGAAATGGGCATGAGGAAAAAAAAAAAGTTCTGAATTTGGGCAAAGGATCAACCAACAGAAAATAAGAAATTTTCTGAGGACGTCAGCAACATTAATAATCCACAATGTTAGTAACTCCACCTATAGAGTGGGAATTCAGCATGTTCTGTCCTTTATAAACACTGAGTTATACAAGAGGCTACAAAGATTAACATGACGGAAGGCATGGACAAGGCAGGGCCTGTCGCTTGACATAATAAAGGCTTTGATCTAGTTCAGACACCATTGCCTCATTTTTCCCCTGCCAAATTACCAAATTTGTTCTCAGCTGTTCAAAAATAAAGTCAGAAAGCCAGAAATGTCATTCCAAAGACACTGAGGTGTCAACAAGCCCATGTAACAAAGGACTATGTCACTCTGGGATTAACACCTGTGCAAAGGAAAGAGAAACCACAAAGTATCCAACATTTGTCAAGCACACAGAGGAGAACACCCAACTATTTTCATATCACAGGAATTTCACTGACTGGACTGTCTTCATCCCAGAACAGTGATTCTCTTCATATCTAGGTATAAATTTCCAACAGGGAACAACTACAAGCCCTCATCCTCCTAACTCTGAGTGAAATGTTTCTTAAGTGACTTTCATTCCTATCAAGCTGGACTCCATTTCATGCTCCTCAGTACATCCCATCATAATTCCCACAGCTTTGAAAGCTCTGGCATTCCCAATGCAAGATATTCAGCAAGTTGTGGCCACCAGGAACACAGATGAAATTGAGATGTATAATAAATTCCCCCTGAGCAGTAATGGATCAAAGTTTTAAGCACAGATATTAAAAATGATCTGGCTGGTGAAGGTACTTGCCAGTACAGATTGCATGTGATCAGATCCATTCAGTTAATTCTGGTTTTAGAAAGTCCCTTCATGGATGAGCAAAGGGATGAAGAACTGAAGTATCTTTTAAAACTTCTCTCCACATGCTTCAGATCTCTACAAATGGTCATTTGTTAGACTGCAAAGCAGTGTTAGACTCCAAGCTGCAACAATTCTGTGTAAATCATTAAAAGCTCAGGAATCAAAATGTGCTTCAAGACCAAAACAGGACCATGATCTTGTTACTGACCATAAACTACGCTTTCAAGCACCATATAAAGGCAAAACTTGTCCTATGTCTGTGTATTTGGTTTTCCACTTTTGTTCTGAGTTAGAAGTGCTTACATCGTGCAACACTTTTCTCCTGGAACACAAGACTGTGGCAAAGCCAGAGCCTGGAGTTTTGTTCTGCCATCCTCTTTGACTCTACTACCAAATTAAATGATAATGAGGAATTCAAACAGATTTTAATACAGTCATAACAAAATCATGTTGGTTTGGGTTTCTTTAAGGAGGTGGGGTGTGTTTTGTTTTTTAAGTGGAGGCATTCCTATCTCTGTAAAAAGAAATGGCTTGGATTCAAAAGCAAGAGTGAGCTAAATCTTTTCTCTCACCAGGAAGAAGGCACTTGCTTTATTCCAAATTACCATTAGTCAGAGGCTTAACGTGCATCTTATACCTACAATTATCATGTGCACATTTTGTACAGGTGAATCTACCAGTAGCACTTCTCAAAACCCTTGTAAAAATAAAATGGAGAAATGGAGGCACAGAACATCCCCAGTTAAGCTCCTCAAGTCAAGACATGCAGTCTGAACAAACAGTGGGTGCAATTTCCACCCACCAGCCTGACTTTCAGAGCACAATCAATAAGCTCTCTCAGAGTTTACAACTTCCAAAGTGTTTCTTATTATGTGATTTAAATTTATATCCACACAAGCAGCCCATCCTATAAATGTAAAGGAAACTGGAAATAGGAAAGGAAGAGGACATCCAGAGCAAAAAAATCCATTTTTTTTCAGTGTTAGGGGAATATATCTAAGAATAAAACAGCCTTGCTGCATGGGAAGAAAACAGCAGCTCTTCAGGAAGCAAAAGTTAAATATGGGGAAGAGAAGAACCAACAGCTCCCAACACCACTCCCTGCCCCAACACGACCCTTCCCCCCTTAAAATCCAGTTTGAAGAGTTAATGTTTTCAGAGGGATTTGTTTCAGATGCCCTGAAACATGACAAAAAAAGAATTTAAAAAAACAACTGTAATACCAGGCCTTCCTCACCTCTTCTTGGATGTACTGGAGTAAAAATGGGGATGCTCTCAAGTTATCAACTGGAATATTGAAGAAGCCCTGAATTTCCTTCTGATGTAGATCCATGGTAATAAGATGAGTTAGTCCTTTAAAATAAAACAGTAAGACGTACAGAGAAGCACATCAAGAAAAGTAAGAAACAACACTTTATTTTTCTAAGTTTCACAGCAGCTTGTCCAGAAAATCTCTAAGCTGTATGAGAACACTAAGTGAAAATACATAAAAAATTAATTTTAGTCCCTCTTAAGCATGCTGGCATTAATTTGTTTTGAGGCTTCTACAGTGGCTTTTTAAAAAGAACCTCTGAACACTGCACGTAAGTGACTCTGCAGTGCCACACTGAGGCAGGCAAGAGTCTTCTCCGCTAGACAAAATGGAAACACTGATTTGTCCTGTGTCACACAGCAAGACCCTGGCATGCTCATTAGTTCTGAACTCCTGAAAAAAATGGGCCAAGCTCCTAATCAAAAACCACTTCTCTCAAAATAACAACCCAGATCACATAGTTTGTTACGACTGCCTGCTTTTTCCCAGGGATGGGAGCGAAAGGAAAGAAGTAGAAAATGTGTTGAAGACTGTGAAAATGAATAATCTCATTCTCCCACACGGTCTCAAATGTAAAGGACAAAGTGCATTCATCCAACAAGTAAAAAACAAGACAGAAATGACAAGGCACAACTGTTCCAGACTGTAAGGAAGGCAAAGGATGGTATTATGAGAGGTGGACACTAAAGCAGCTCAGCCCAGCAGATTCATTTTGCCAGCTCAGAACAACTCAATGTAAAATGGTTGTATTAAATTTGGGTTTTTTATGAACTCATAATTTGGAAACATTTCTAATTACATTCTCCTTTTTACACAGGAGAAACACGTGAAAACACATGAAAAGCTTGGCAGTTATTTTTAAACAGAGTCCAAATTTGTGTACAGACCTCTCTAAACTTGGGAGCTGACAGCAGGAGCCCCCCTTGCTCTGATTATTTAAGGACAGCCACACTCTTACCAGCTTTGCACATCATCGAGGCCAGCAATTTGGAGACAATGGAGCCCCTTTTCCTCATCTTGCACTGTTTGCTGTAGGGGAAGTATGGAACCACTCCAATAATGCTTTTGGCACAGGAGGTTTTACACGCATACACCATGATCAGGAGCTCCATGATCGTGGTATTCACATCCCTGCAATGAGAAACACCTGCTCCTGTAGCTGGTGCATAAAAATCCTGTATTCACCATAGTATTTACACCCAGCAGAGATGGAAAGGGCACATTTTTTGGAGAACTGGTCACCAACTAAGATCTATATTTCTGCTGCCATTAAAAAAAGGTCTTAGCATTTGTAAAGTTCTTCTCACATAATTAAAGAATTTCTGAATCACAGGACACACTGCCCAGGAAACATTCCTCCTACATCTTAACTTTAAGAGAATGACCTAAGCAAAAGAATACACTTAGAGAATGAATGCAAAGACCAAGGGGGAGGTTTTATTGATATAGTCACTAAAAATTAAAACCACAGAAGCTACCTTATGCCAAAGCTGTCTTTGTGTACATATAAAAAACCCAACAAAAGCAGTAACAAAAACCCTCCACACAGAAAAGCCACTATCTAGTTAATATAAGCTTATTACACTGCATCACAAACATAAAAGGTGATTAAAAATGAAAACCAGAAACATCCCTATGGACAGCCCACATCAAATGCTAGCACAGGGTCTTTAAACAGTTACTCACTTTGAAACCGTTTGGATGATAAATACATCCTTTCCTCTCACAGACTCCTGAATTTGCACTCGTGTTTCTGCCAAGAAGAGAAATATATATTATTTGCAAGAGCAAAACTCTTTTTTTTAGAGTCTAAGAGAAGGGGAACCAATACACTCAAATCAGTGTTAGGTACATTTCCAGTTTTGCTAATTAAATGCTCACCTCTGTTTGGCTCTTGATAAACCTGAACCTTCCCCATCTCAACCCCCAAGCGCCTGTGGGAACAAAAAAAAGGTGGAAGTCAATAAGGGGACAGGAAGGGCAAATCAAATGTAAATCCCATATAATGCAACAGTTACTGAAAAGGCTGTATTCTGTGGGAGAAAACCAAGGAAAGAAAATCCCAAACCATAAAACCAATAATTACAGTGAACATCTCTTTTAAAAGCACCTACAGTTTCCAAAAGTTGCACTGCAGACTATGCTAAACTTATTTTCCAGTCAAGCTCAGAACAAGCAACAGGAAAAAAAATGCTGGAATATTAAATCATATAACATTTTGTAATTTTTAATACATTTTTGCCCTATGAAAATATATACACACACGGCAACATACATGTGCACAATACTTAAAAATACTGCTTTTAAATTATTCTTCTCTATAGAAAAAAGTCAATGTGGAGTGACAAGGAAAGTGTAGCAAGCACTATTTATTCCATGATAATGGAAGAATACTATCAGCTCTATTTATTCCTAGTCAGCATTAGCTAGATCTCATCACTACAAAGAGGAGACCAGAGTATGCTCTGCACTCAGGCCCAAATTCTTCCACACGTAACTTGAGTTCCTTTGCACTCCCCTTTCTCCTCCTATCACACCCAACTTTGGGTAAATAAGCCTCTGGAAGAAATCCATAATGTCTAATATTCCCAGTAATGTTATACATCCTAATTAGCACAGTTAAAATGTACTTAAGTCCTAGAAGTTCTGCTGAAGCTATTAATGGATTTAAACTAAAGAAATGTTCTCATCCAAAATATACAGAGAGCAGGAGGGATGTAGTTTTCCTGCTTAAAAAAAGAACCAACAAACACTACAAGGAGTGTATTATTCATGATGATTTAACACTATGCAAACATTAATTATCCCACGTGTTTCCTATAAAATGCTGCAGCCAATCACAACCTGCCACGGAACAATTCAAACACAAGTTACTCTCTCTGCTATTGAGCTGTTGAAATACACTCTCCAATAGAGCACACTCTATATTCTTGCAAATCATGGTAGTTTTCCCATGTAACTTTCCTTAAATAGGGAAATCAAGCATCCAATAAAACAAATCCTACCAGAATAAGTCCAAGATCGCAAGATTCCCTGCAGACTTTACTTACTCGGCAATCCTCTTGGACAGTTCCATGCATGAGGAATTGGAATTAGCTGAGAACAGCACCAGCCCACCCTTGGTGATATTCATGATGGCCCCAATTTCAGTTGATGGCACACAAAACATCAACCCTAAGTTGTTTTGCCACTTCTAAAAGACTGCAAGAGATCAAAGGTCATTTAAATCCATGTTAAAAAACAAAACAAAACAAGACACACATTTTCTCTGCTTAGAAAGTGTAGTCTCCCAGGACCCTGGATAGTCCAGCATCCTTAAAATCTGTTGTTCCCACTTTAATAGGTGTCCTACAGCTCTCCAAAGATCCCCCAAGAAAACCTTCTATCACCAAGTTTTTTTCCCTTTTTAACTCCTTTCCTCAGGCTATCATCCAGTAACACTGATACTTTTTTCCCTCAGCTTGTCCAGTTCATTTTCCAGAACTGAGCAATGTTTATTGATTTTTCCAAAATCACAAAGACAGTCAAGGGTAGCATTGAGCCAAAAAGAGCTCCTGGGCCCTGGCTAGAAGAGTCTATTTCCATAGCTGAGTCTCTTTTCAATACTTTGCAGTAACTTATAAACTTACAAATAAGGATGAAATGTAAGGAAGAATTCAATAAAGCTGGCAGCTGTAAATAATGACCTCTTGCACAGCAAATCCACTTGCTGAAGCAGCTGTTGTCATTCTTTGAAAGCAATATTTCTCCTGTGAAAACAGGAGAAAAATATCAGGAGGAAATCAGTATAATTTGGTTTTTGTTTCAAATAAAGGCAAAAATCTCACCAAGGATTTGATGGGATTACATCTTTTTATTATTCTTTGTAAATCACATTTTCATGGTTACTTCTACTATAAAATTTTAGTCAAATAAAAGGAAAAGAAAAAAGATCCCAATGACCAGCAGCCCTGGATAGATTGAAGCAGCATTCAAGTCAAAATCCTGCTACACTTCACTTCTGCTGCATAAATAATCCAATCCTTCATCATCCATTTCAGCATTATGTAGGAGACTGGAAATGCAAAATACGAGTGGCATAATTTAAACCAAAGTAAACAGAAGTTACAGCTACATCAGTGACTTCTCTTGTGGTAAACATCTCCCTGCTGAGAAACAGAATTACCTAATAGTCACATGTAATTGGTTAGAAAAAGCTGACGATGTATCAACTATTAAGTAGTTCAAAATAACAACTAGAAGAAAAAGGAGAGTTTTGTATTTACAGGAACAGCTGGCTAGGTCTGTAGTGAAACTCCTTCACACCTCCTTTACAGCCAGACAGTCTGGCTCAGTTTAACTTCGTCAGAGGAACCTGATTCACTCTTGTGAAGAGCCGAAGTCAGGAACTTCCTAACAACAAATCTGCTGGTGCCAAGGCTGAGCTCTGCTCAACTGCTGTGAATGAAAACCTGCCTGTCACCAGAACTTCCAAACAGTGCACAGACCGAACACAAACAGCGACAATTTCAGCCCCTAGAATGCCTGAACGTTACAGTGCACTAAAATCAGAGGATCTCTCCCCATATCTCCAAAGCAAGACCTGTATCCCTCTCAAACACCTAAAGAAAACTCCATTTCTTAGCTAGTGTTTCTCTGCTCTGCTGCTCACTCACTCTCTGCAACTCCCAGCTGTCAACTAATGACCATCGCCCATCAAATATTCATTATGGCGCTCAAGATCCATCTCGGCTCCACCACAGCAAGCACAGACCTGAAATGCTTTTAGGTCTCAGAACAGCACCTGACAGCTCCCTGCTTGTGTGCACGGGAACAGCATGGAGGCAACTTTCCACTTTTAGAGTGTTCAGAAGGCATATATTTATCCAGTTGTGTGTCTTCTTTGTTTCATAGATTAGGAAAATGAGGAGCCTTAAAAGATCTGAAAAGGTGAGTTGTTGGTTTCCAACTATTGCAGAGAGTGCACCTTACACCACAATACACTGATGTATTTACAAGCAGCAGTGAACATGGCTCTTCATGTAACTATAGGTCAAGGACTTTCTTGTGGATGTACTTCAGCAGCTACAAGTGGGCTATGGCGTGTGCAGGCAGGGAAGCTGCATTTCGGGAGTAAAATGGATACATCACCCTTAAAACAGGGGTTGGGATGAAAGCAAGCTCACAAAACTTTATTAAATGTGCAAACACATGACTCCACAGGGGTACATTGGACAATAACTCTCTGGTTTGAGGCAGGCCAACCTTCCAAGGTTGAACACTAGCACCACAGGACAGGCTGCAGCATAAATTCCTGCCTTTCCTTTTGGGCTGCACACGATTAGACAGACACATCAGGATGAGCACAATTACTGGGCACACATGGCTTTATGCCTCCATGAACTGAGCATGTCCACACAGAAAGCAACAGAGGCAGGAATAACTGGATGGGATAACCATGGTATTAAGGAATGGACTCCATGGGATTGAGGGAATCTGCACCCTCTCACCCATCTCCCCATATGGAATATTTCCGTCCCTCCACACTCACCGACCCCCTGCGCTAACAGACTCTTGCAGCCCACACCTCCCTACCAGTCCTTCAGATGCTGCAGGTGGGTTACACAGGCCCTGTGGTTTCCGTGGATCCCATCCTTCCGCCCCTAGAGCAGCCCGGGCATGCTGCAGCCCCACGCCGCTGCCCCTCACCTGTGGGACTTGCGGGGGACCCGAGCAACCCCGAAAAGGGACCGCCCAGGAGAGAGTCTCCAACCCCTGAGGGGAGGGAGATGTAGCCCATTCCTCAGGCGTCGGAACCCCGTGTGGGGAAGGGGGATGTCCTGCCCCCACACAGCCGGCTGAACTGGGCTGAGTGGGCGGGAGTGCCCCTCTCTGAAGGCCTTACCTGCCGGCTCCAGCCCGCCGGCCCCGGGAGAAGGCGGCCAGGCCGGAGGGGTAGGAAGGGGAGAGGCAGAGGCGACGGCGAAGCTCAGCCCCTCCGGTGCTCCGCGGGCAAGATGGCGGCGGGGCGTGAGGGAGGGAGCGCGGCGGGCGGGGCGGGCCCGAGGCGACGCCCCCCCCTCCTTTCCCCTGCCGCGCTGAGGGGATCCGGCGCCATCTTCCCCTTTAGCCGCCGTGCTCGTGCGGAGCTGGGCGGCGTCTTGGAGTGACAGAATCTTAGAATTTTAGAGTCGTCAGTATTGGAAGAGACCTACAGGATCATCCAGTCCGACCGTCAAACCAGGGGTCCCACGAAACCGCATCACCCACCTCCATTTGCGGATGCCTCTTCCAGCACCTCCAGGGATGGTGACTTCAGCACCTCCCTGGGTACCTGTTCCAGGGCCTGACCACACGGACAATGAAAATAATTTTTCTGATATCTAATCTGAATTTCCCATGTCTCAGCTTAAGACCATTTCTAGGACCAACCTCCCCCTCCTCACTACAACATCCTTTCAGGGAGCTGGAGAGAATAAGGGCCCTTGAGCATCCACCAGAGTAAACAAACCCAGCTCAGCCATTCCTTGTAAAACACATTTTCTAGACCCGTTGTAAGCCTTGTTCTCCTTTGCTGAAAAATAGAAGTACAGATCTGAGTCCCCAGCTGGGCTGATGGGGGAACACCAACACCACAATGCAGCTGCCCCTCCACCAAAAATTACCCCCGGTGCAAAATCCATGTGGAATAATGCAGTGATGTCCACAGGATGCCATTATTTTGGAGCTCCCACATCTGCATCCCCACCAGATTGGGATGGAAGGGCAGCTGCAATGCTGCTCTGGGTGTCAGACACCGAGCTACCATCTGGCCTTTGCCATCAGCAAAGTGTTTCTAGAAAAAGAAGCATTTCTGCAAAGTAAATTAAGGACAGAAACTATCAATGGGCTCTCAGTTCCTTGTCAAAAGCGCACATGACTTATCCAGAGTCCTCTCAGGACTCTCCTTGCTACATTTTTCAGTTGAGCTGCACAAAGATTCTTTTGCTATCTGAAATGAGACTCTTATTTCAGTCACCCTGTTTAAAAAGAAAAAAAAAAAAGCTTTATCCCAAGACACCCATGACAAAACTGCTTTGAGGAAGTTGCAGTCATCCTACACAGATACACATCCCTCCTTTAAATACAAAACCAAAACACCATGTTTTTCCCCCAGACTGCGCAGTTAGAACCTGTTTTAAGTTACACTTCTCAGAACACCCAAGTTGATCAGCATTTTATGGATCAGAATTTTAGCATTTTAGCTACAAATCAGGTACCTTCTGCTGCAGCTTTTCTCACAAAAAGCAATTAGATTTGATTATTCCTGGACTGCAAGGTAGACTGGAGAAAGGCTGATCATCCCAGCAATATTTCTGTCCACACTGGCTTTAATGTAAAAGATGAGAAAAAGCCACAGGCCAGCTCACCGAACAGGCCTGCAAAGGGACAACATTAAATTCATAGCTTGAAACCGTGTTTCTGCCACTAAAAGCTGCAGTTTCCACTTTAAATATTCACAGGTCAGTGTTTTCCCCAGATTTCACATTTGCTTCATGCATGCCAAGACTTGGTTGTCTCCTTTTTTGATTTTTTTTTTTTTTTCAGAAGAGTCAGAGCTGGGGAAGGAGAAGCCATTTAACGTGAAGCAGATGTTGAGCACTCCACTTGCAGGCTCACAGAGTCAGGACATCTGTTAGAAACATGTGAGCAGAGAGGCCATCAGCCTCTTAGATGCTGCAGTGATCCTCTGCCTCTCCTACATCCTCTTCCAAATTACACTGAGGTGGAAGGGAATAGTGCCATCCCTCACCACCCCCACCATTCCCAATCCATGTTTTTCTGCTTCCAGGCTGGTGCTTCCACACAGTTGATTCAGGATCATTGACCCACGCAGGTTTTTTTTTTTTGTTTCAGGGCTTTCAGGACAAAAAGGAAGGGGGCTGAGCTTTTTGTTGGCCTCTTCAGAGCAGCAGAGATTTCTTTTAGCATTGGTCTCCCTCGCAGGATTCCGCTACAGGCTGGTGTGGCAGAGCAGTTTAATGCAGAACAACCAGAAACAACACATGGTGAAGCACTGACACATAATGCAATTAGCAGCCTTCCCCAGAAGCATTTTTCAATACCCCAGGGCACTCAGAATTTGCTGACTGTTTGATTTGTGCTGCCCCAAATTCCTGACATTGCTTAAGCAAACCACAGGACCAGGAACTAAGTGATCCTGTCTTTCAATCCTTTTTTATAAGGCTACTGACTTTGTTTTCTTAGAGGAAAAAAATCTATTTATTTCCCATCTCTGTCTTCCTGATCAGAGGAACACCAGTTTAAATCTCAGCTCCCAAGGGAGAGGGATTTGATAATTTGACAATTCTCTATCCAAACACCAAGAGTTCAACAAACAGTTGCTCCAAGATGTGCACATGGATTTTATTTCATTTACAATGATTCAATTAGCAGCCATCTAATGAATTCTGAAAATTTGCTGGGTGAGAACACACTGGCTCACAGAGGTTTGTTATTCTTAATCCAGATGCAAACCCTGGCAAGCAGAGATGTGCAAAAAAACTCCCCCACACCACACCTAGTCCAGCCAAGGTGAAGAGCGCTGCTCATCCAGCACTAGGCTGGACGACAGCCTGCATCCATCACCTGAGAGAAGATAAATGCTGCTGTCACCTCAGCTCCTGAGCTCCATCCATCACTGCTCAGGCAGGTTGGCTTTTGTTTGTTTAGAGTTTTTTTTGTTAAAAAAACACCAAAAACCCCAGATATTAAAGCTCACCTACCAAACCAGCTGATGGTGAGAACTATCAGACACGGTGCACCAAAGAAACATGCTGATTTCATCCTAACAGAACCCTGTGGATAGGTCTCTCCCAAGAAATAAAGGCATTAAAAATATCCTCTACCCTTCACAGCCCCTCTGAGCTCTCAGGGAGGTTCTGCAGCACACAGGTACCTCCACACTGAGCACAGACCAAAAGCCATCACCTCCCTGCTCCTCTGCCTTCAGCTTTATTGCCTGGGGGACAACTGTGTCCAATTTCCAGAAGATTCTGCCTTGGACACTACCCAGCTAGGGAGACAGAACTCAAAGCAACTATAAATGCATTTTGGAATTGATGGAAGGAGGTGTAATTTTATCATATCTTGGCAGTGATCTGGAAATAGCATTCCCCATGTCTGGGAAGTAAAATGCTTTAATAAAGGTCCTGGAGCAGGGAACACATCTTCTCTGTGTGAAGGGCTGTGGCAGTAGATAGCACTCATTGCTTTATCAAATATTACTGCTTGGCTGTCAGTGGGAAACTGGCACAGACTCATTTGTCACAGTCCTGTTCCCCCTGAGTCACAAAGCTCTGACTGAAGGACTCCCCGAGTTCAGGGTTGTTGTTTTTTTTTCCTGTTTCCAGCTGCACTCCCAGTTCCGAGTGAGTGTGTAATGTTTAACAGATCTGCTGCATCAGCTGCAGCACAGACATGAGGTTATCTCCAACCAGCCTCGCAACAACGAGACGAGAGGTTTGTGGGAATACCTAGAGTGTGATAGGTCCTGAACAGACAGATGGCTTGAGCTGGACATCAGGGTGAGGGTTTGGACAAACACCGCTCTGAAACAAAAGCCAGTGGTGGTGCCTCTTGTTCAGTTCACAGATTTCCTCTGCTTTGCTGTGCGTGGGCAGCTCTGTCCTGCAAAGTCTGTGAAACATCCTGTTCACATCCATCACCTGATGTTTACAGGTGTGGTTTGCCCTCTGATTGGCCTTTCAGCAAAATTGGTTGGACTGCACAGTGAAATCATGTCATTTAGGAATTTCAACAGCTACGCAGTCCGTGACAAACACCAATTAGTGCCCTGTTCCTCCTTGTCCTACCGACTGGGTCCCAGCATGATTTGCCTCACTAAGCTGCAGCTCCTCTCCAAAGAGCACACAGGCACCATGCCCTGTGCAGGCATTTAGTGAGCACAGCAGGGCTTGACATGGTCTCTGTAGAACAACCTTGCAGATTAAAGCAGAATTCAGCGTATGAGAGCAGGTCCTGTGCTTTGCATGCACAACTAGGGGATGGAAAGAAAGATTTGGTACCAGCCTTGGCCTGTACACTAAAAAGGAGCTGGAAGAGATGTAGGGAAGCAGCAAAGTTCAAGTAGCAAAGAGTATGCTGTGTCCTCCCCAGTTTGGTTCTGACCATGACCAGCCCCAGATCAGCAAGAACAGATTAATGCCCATGCTGGGAATGGGACCCTCACCCAGCTGCTACACCAAAAAAAAGCCAAGCCTTACCCAGATATCTGACTTACCCCACTTACTGACACTATCACCAATACCTCCTTCACAGAGAAGCTTTCTACCAGAACCTCTCCTCTAGCTCCCTGTATTATTTCCTGCCTGATTTCAGTAAGCTCTGGAAGAGGTTCTGCTCTCAGACCACTGCACTGTCTTTGACCTATCAAAAAAGTCAATTCCCCAAGTTCAAGAGTGGGACACTTAAAAACTTTACTCACCAGGAAAGTCTCACCAGAAGAGAGGTGTGGGGTCTGTGAGGCTTCCCAGAGGCTTTTATTGTCTCATTAAGCTTTCCTTAATGAGAATTTCCTCATCTGCTGCAGTGTCCCTCCCATTCACTTGCATTCACTGTCCTGCAGCTGGTACTTTCAAGGCTGTCTTAGCTCCTGCTCCTTCCTCTTTCCTCGTAACTATTCTGAGCCTATTTTTTATCTCCCTGCTGTCATCCAGATCCCAGGGGGAAAATACTTTGTCTTCTTTTGTTACCGCCGCGTCCTCCTTGGCTGGTTTCCTCCCTGACATCTCTGCAGCTTCTCCCATCTCCACAGTCAACTGCAGTAATCTCTTGTCCAAAGCAAGGCAGCAGCAGCTGCTCCTGGTGAGATCCCTGACTTAAATGCTTGCTGAAAACTTGCTTGTTCTCTCAGCTAAGACTCCCCATGCACAGTCTGGACCACACACACCTCAGTGCCTGGACCCCAAACACCCCAGTGGCTCTGCCCATCCCAGCCCACTGTTTGTAAGAGCAGGGCTGTTGGATCGGCCCCTCTGCAGGACCAATGAGGCCTCACACCTGCAGGGCAGTGGGTTCAACATCTTTCTCAATGACTGCAAATACTGGGGAGTTCAAGCTGTTCCACTCCTCCCATGGCATCTGAAAGAGCCTTGACAGCAAAGCTGCGTCAGAGGAGGGCACAGCTGCCAAAGCAGCCGTTCAGCCTCCTCGGATTGCCTGTTGGAAAGTATTTCCCCCTTTTTTCATTCAAGTTTTTCTAGGTAAGCATATGGCAAATGGAAATATCAGAGAGAATGAAATGCCTCCTAGCTGGGAATTAGGGACTGACAATTATCCCTGTGATAATGAGATGGTCTGAACAGGAGGGAATTTGATACAATGGGAGATTTATCTTGGAAGCAGTCCTTTGGCAGCCTGGCTGTCAGCATGGTTTCCCATTGCACAAAGGACAGGGATCAGACCCAGGATGACAAATCCATCTCTATCTCAAGCTCATCCTGCTCTGTTACTTACAGTTTTTCTAGTGGTAATTCCTTAGATCATCCAGATGCTCTGCTTCACTTAAATCACATTGTCCCGTGGGAATCTGTACCCACCTTGGATCTCCAGATGACCCAGAAGATTGCTTTCTTTCCTACCACAAACCAGATCAACATTTCAAATCCTGACCTTCAAGGCTGCCAGGGTTGAGGAGAGAGCCAAGACAGGAGTCTGAGACCTTGGTCCAACACTCACGGAGACTCTTGTCACAAGGAATTATGTGCACTCTGCAAACAGATAAGGAAAACCAGAAAGAGCAAACGTGGGTCTGCACAACCTTGACATGGCAATCGATGCTGTAGTTTACCTCCAGGAGCAAGTAAATAGCCCCAGAGTTACGTGCTGCATAGCAAACACTGCAGTTTTATCTCCATGACAGGCAGCAATTTGTGGCAAAGGTTAAACCTCTCTGTTCACTCAAGCTTGACATATGATGGTCATGTTATATTCTCTGTTCTCAGTGGGTTTGTGCATGAATGTGAGGTTAAGTGCATATGTGCCTTTAGGATCATGACCTTCATTCAATACTGCATGGCCCAGCAGGCCCATAATTAATCCCCAAGATGTTCAAGTGACAGCTCTCACTCGTAACGTCATCCATGCAGAACAGTGAGGTACGTGTAAATTCCTATGTTCCAGCTGGGAGTCAGAGATTTTTCAGCCACCAGAGCAGGGAGGTTCCAAGGCATGTTTCTGACAGGATGAACAGGACAATTGGTAGGTTGGACTAATTTACAGGTAAATTGGGTAGGGCAGGAGAGAGAGGTGTGATACAGTCACTGCTCACTCAGCTGCCAAGGATGGGCTGGAAATTACAACACCTCAGAGCTGTCATTCCCTGTTACATGACCAACGTTTTCTACTCACAAAAATGTAAGAGTTCCAAAGGTTTATGACGCCTGTAAGAAAGTCCCCATCTTCTTCATCCTGGACAGTTTGCAAACATGAAGCTTGGCCAGACTCAGCTCAGCCACTTGTTCTTCGTTCTCCTCCCAATCACTGGTTTTCAAATGTACCCAAAGGTCTAAAACCCAACAATAAACCATAACCATGGTCTGGCAATCAGATGCCCCAGGCAAGTCCTCACACCCAGGTCATGTCCTGCCTGCCTCACTCATGGAGCTGTTGCTAATACCAGTGGTTTGTTTCCAAATTCTAGATATTTAATCTTTTTATCTACTTGTTCTATTACCAAAGATGAACCTGCTCAGTCAGGTTGGATCAAGTGTTTTATCCCACAGATAACACAATAGGCTGGGTATGTTTTACACAAGTTTATTGGGGGTAAATATTCATTCACCAACAGCACAAAATATCAGATCTCCGCTATTTAAGGGATGGAAACATGTCAAACACAAACAGAGACAAGCATTGCTCCGAAATAGTTATGCTATGCATCAGATCTGAGTAACAGCAGCATGACCACTGATTTGTCCTGCCTGAGGAGAGAAAAGGTGAGTGTCTTCCTAACTATTCCACTCCCCGCAAAATTACAAACAGCCGTTGCATTTAACCCTCTTTCTATAAAGGTTCCATAAACAAGAGTCAAAAGGCATAAGGAGTAAAATGCTGCTACCTTGCTGCAGCTCCAGAGAGTTCTTCCATTCCCATTGTGTGTTAAATCATAGCATATTTGAGACACCTCCAAAACATGAAATCACACCTTGTTAGCAAGTGCAACCCTTCACAGTCCCCAGTCCCATGATTTGAGCTCTGAAATGAGAGAAATTGCAGAGAAAAGGACGGCCCCTTCCACACCAGCATCTGCTCAGACCCTCAGGACCTCTACTTCTGAAGCAGACCTGGACTTACGCCGGCTGGTCAGGCTGCCCAGGACCGACTCCTCGCTGAAGGCACCTTCAAAGGTTGACAGGATGGACTGACGAAACTTCTCCTTAAAATCTGGCCCCACAAAGACATACAGGATGGGGTTGATGCAGCTGTTGAAGAAAGCAAGGCTGGAAACCAAGGGAATCCCTATGTAAAAGGCCAGTTTCATCTCATGGCTGGAAGAGTTTTTGGATATTTCCATCAAGGAGAAGACATGATAGGGGAAATAACAGAGGAAAAACGAAACCGTGACAGCGATGATGATTCTGTAGGGCTTTGCAGAGTTGGCCAACTGCCTTCTTTTCAGCCTGACAGCCACGACGCTGTAGCAGATGAGAATCACCATGAAGGGGATAAGGAACCCACATAAGAATCGTGTGATGATCATTGCCTTGTGCCGCATCCTCCAAAGCCTACGCATTGCCTTGGATGTGTAGTCATCGGACAGCGCAAAATTATTGTAACAGCTGGTGATGTTCCTGGAACTGACCAGAGTGTCCCGAAAGATGAGGTATGGGGAACTGAGCAGGACAGCCAAGACCCACGTCCCCAGAGCGATCCTGGCTGCCAGCTCCGGGCTCCTGCGGTTGTGAGACCAGACGGGAAAGGCCACGGAAACACAGCGGTCAATGCTGATGACCGTCAGGAGGAAGATGCTGGCAAACATGTTGAGGAAGGCGATGGTGCTGTTCAGCTTGCACAGGAGTTTCCCAAACGGCCAGTGGAAGCCCAGGGCGGTGTAGGCAATGCTGAGGGGCAGGAAAAAGGTAAAGATGAAGTCAGCTATGGCCAGGTTGAGGAACCAGATGGAATTCACCGTCTTCTTCATCTTGAAGCCTGTAATCCAAATGACGAGGCCGTTCCCTGTCACGCCCAGCAAACAGGCGATGCTGTACACCACCATGGAGAGGATGTGCATGGTCTTCTGAAGGCCAGAGTAGTAGTCATGGTCAGTGGCATTCTCAGGCTGCTCCGTGAGGCAGCTGGCAGAGAAGGGGGAAGGGGAAGAAGAAGTGCTGTCCATCACTGGAAAGCCAAGACCTGAAATCACAATAGAGATGTTATCTGCAGCTCAAGAGAGTTGAAAATCTTTGTCAGCAACTGTGCACAGAATGTGCAAAGCCAGATTGGATAAATAAATTTATAATTAATATAAAGTCCTTCTCTATAGCATGTGCAGCGCCTCACAGAAACTACCTTGACCAGAGAAACCAATCCCAGTTTTGCTGCTGGTGTCAGTGTGTGAGAACAACACCTTCATCAACAGCCCACAGCAGCAATCTAGCATGGGCCAACAGCAAAACCACAGAAACCCAGATCCCCCCACTGTGAGGAGTCCTCTTTGGATGACCAGTAACAAATTATGTCAGCAAAAACTATCTAGATTGGTAACAATGATGTTAAGACTATTTCTTCACCAAGCCCCATCCAGGGAGGTGAAGAACAACACCTGAGCTGTATCCAAGTGTAACCATAGGCCTTTTACCCACCCACTACCTTCTGGTAAGTCCACCCTTCCCCTCATCTCTCTCCTGTTCATTCTGGCACTTGCCTTGGCAGATCCTGGCAGGACTCACCCAGCTGTTTCTTGGCTGCTCTGCCCACAGCGGGTGGTCTCACCGTTCTGGCTGACTCCCCTTCTGCTCCTCCTCTCTGGAGTGACTCACACTGCCTTGCCCCATTTTCCCATAGCTTGGGATCACAAGGAGTTTAGTAAGATCACTTATTCCCTAATCTTCTTCCTCAATCTGTGTGTGTTGATTTAACCCCTGAAGCCCTAGAGGGTGAAGGTTCTCTCGGCCTGGTTGGCCAAGCCCACCCACTTAATTTGGATTTGATGAATGAAGAAAACACAGCCCCTCTCCTGCATGCACCATGCATCCCCCTGGCAGCTCTCCCTCCTGAGCACCCAGAAATCCCTCCGGGCACCGGGGGTGCCCTGCTGCAAGGGGGGACAGGGACAGCTCTGCTCCCCACAGCTGCGGCAACATGCCCAACCCGTGGCAGGGCCTGGCACACCAGCTGTCCTGGACACACCGTTTTGGCTGAGGGTTTTGGGGCCTGTGCATGGAAATGCTTCCTGCCCGGCGCAGGGTGTTGGGGTATCCCTTCCTTTGGCTCATGGGGGAAGTCGCGGGACAGTGGGAGCACCGCAGGGCTGCGGGAGAAGCGCTTGGGGGTGCACGGCAGGCAGGGCTGGAGCTGTGGGTGACAGCAGAGGAGTGACAGCAGAGGAGTGACAGCAGCTGGCCCCCCGCTTCTCCCGGCCCGGTCAAGGTCACCCGCGCCCCGAGCGCCACGTGCGGGCCGCGCCGCCAGCCCCGCCCCGGCGCGGGCCAATGGGAGGCGGGGAGGGGGCAGAGCTGATTGGTTCAGGCACTTTCCGATCGTATTCCCCGCTGCCCTTCCCGGGGCGGAGCGCGGCGCTGATTGGTCGTGGCGCGGAGGGGCGGGGCCCAGCCGGGGTATGGTAGCGCGCGGGCTCCCGCGCGGTGGCGGAATCAGGATCGGGTAAGGACCGAGCCGGGCCGCGACCGGGGCCTGATAAGGGCGTTCAGCGGGGGGAGAACAGGGCTGGGGCACGACAGTGGCCAGGCAGCGCCGTCCCCGCCACCCGGGGCAGCGCAGAGGGGCGCGTCACCAGGTTCTCGGGATGTGGGAGCTGATGGAGTGGGGATAAAGGGGGTGCGGAACTAGGTGGAGATAGAGCTTCGGGGATGGGGTTCCTCAGGTGAGGTGCCAGGTGTTCACCATCAGAGGGGATATGGTGGGGGGGGGTCTCATCCTGACTGGAATGGCAGTTCTGTCCCTGCTGAGCCAGAAGCAGTGACTTGAGTGCTGCAGCAACCTGTGCTGCAGGACATGCAGGACCCAGGCATCCTGCCCAGAGCCAGAGCACTTCCTCTCGCAGCTCTTTGCCCAGCCCACCCTCTCTGGCAGTGAGTATTTCCACCCTGCCAGTGAGGCCTGGGCTTGGGCCAGACCATGGCTGATCATCCCTGCCGAACAAGGGACTTTGAATGGACTTCGGCAACTTGGCACAAGGAAACCATGTGGGATTGCTTAATAACCTGCTCATGGACCTTCACCCGTCCTTGCAGGGTTAATGAGTAAAAAGATGCATTGTTTTCAGCCAAGGCAGCAGCTGGCAGAAACTCCTTTCCCAAGAGCAGCAGTGGCATCAACTGAGCCAGAGGGCCCTGCCAGGCCTGGGCATCACCCATGCCATGGAACCAAGCAGAAGCAGAGCTGCTGCCTCTCAGGGCCTCTCAGCTCCACAAGATGCTTCAGTCAGGGTTTGGGGCAGGACTCTGACCTGCCGGGGTTTTGCCCAAGGGAAAGCAGCCAAGAGGTTTAAGTGTGCTGGGCATCGCAGTATGTGTAAAACAGATCTGTGGGCGTGAGCACTTCACTGCCCTTGAAATTAAACATCAGGCACTGCTGAGCTGGGCAGGGGGAGTTGATGGGGAGGGGTGGTGATGAGAGAGTATCAGACATTATCAAAGCACTGTAATTAAACTGATCTTAAATCAGCAGGGGAAGCCTGAGGGTTGTGTGTGTTTTCCTCACCCAACAGCCCATGGCTGTTCTCACGGAATATGTGAGATGGCAGCAGGCAGCACACAGGGAGATGTGGAGGCACCCAGCCCTGCTGCCATTCCACAGACTCCCTGCTCCCCTGGCAGGTGATTCGGACCCAACAGCAGCACCATGGCAAGCTCAACACAGGGTCTCCCCAGCGCCGAGCTCTGGGCCTCCCATAACAAGATGGTGATGGAGCCACTGGACACCAACGACCCGGAGGTGAGAGCCCCTTCCTGGCTCCTGCCCAGTTGCTTCATTCATCCCTCAGCCAGCTGTGGGGATGCTGACCTCGTCAAGCCAGGGACATGGCAGGGTCCAAGGCTGAGCTGCTGGAACACATCCATCCTCTGTGCCCTCTCTTGACTGGTTGGAATCAGCTGCACCAAGAAGGGATCGTGTCTCCGTTCTCCAGCACCTTTCCAGGCCCCTCTCCAAGCCCTGTCCCTGTGGTGGGGCATCCACATCTTCATGCAGAGGCAGCATGGGTGAAGCCACTTCTCTCCTCTCCCAAAGGTGCACAGCATCATCAAGAAGGAGAAGCAGCGGCAGAGATTGGGGCTGGAGTTAATTGCATCGGAGAACTTTGCAAGCCGAGCAGTCCTGGAGGCCCTGGGATCCTGCATGAACAACAAATACTCTGAGGGTTACCCAGGACAGAGGTATGGGGCTGGGGCCAAGGCCCAGCAACCCAAACCCCCATCCTGCCAGACCTCACCTCAGGGAAGGAAGTGATGTCCTTCTGCTTGCAGCCAGTCCCTTCCAGGACAGACTCTGACCTTCTCTGCCTCTGTCCTTGGCCACACACGGGACAGTCTCAGCAGGGTCACATCTGCTGTGGCTGCACAAACAGGGCATCACCCCAGGTCACAGGGACCATTCTGGGTAATGAGTTTGGTTTTTCCTCCTGCCCTGTCCTTTAATGCAGGTACTACGGTGGGACAGAGTTTGTGGATGAGCTGGAAAGGCTGTGCCAGAAGCGAGCCCTGCAGGCCTACCGGCTCGACCCCCAGAAGTGGGGAGTCAATGTCCAGCCCTACTCAGGTATTGGGGTGCTCAGGAGAGCCAGGACAGTTGCCAGGCCTCTGTGTGCCCAGCAATGATAACTAACCCAGTGTGCTCTCGCTGCAGGATCACCTGCAAACTTTGCAGTGTACACGGCGCTGGTGGAGCCCCACGGCAGGATCATGGGGCTGGACCTGCCCGATGGTGGCCACCTCACCCACGGGTTCATGACAGACAAGAAGAAGATCTCTGCCACCTCTGTCTTCTTTGAGTCCATGCCCTACAAGGTACAGAGAGCTGCTCCAGCCAGAGCCAGGATGCAGTTATCATAAGTGTTGGTGCTTCTTCAAGTTAAAAGTACCACCATCAGATTGCCAGGACCCCCTCCTGCAGGACAGCACTGCAGCTGATCTTCACCACAGCGAAGTGGCTGAACCCTCCTCTTCCTCTCCCAGGTCAACCCCAAGACTGGTTACATCGACTATGACCAGCTGGAGGAGAACGCCCGGCTCTTCCACCCCAAGCTGATCATAGCAGGTAAGGATCACACCTGTCCCAACCTCTCTGGTGGCACAGCCTGGGTGGAGGTGACTCCCTGAAGCCAGCAGCACCCTCGTAAGCCCACAGATGCCGCAGTGCCAGACGGAAACCTCCAACACAACCACCCTGGAAGGAGCTTGGGCTGTCCACACTGCAAACCTGGTCCTGAGGCTGTCCCAAGCTCCTGCACATCTGCTCCTGTCCCCTCCTCATCGCCCGTCCCCGCACAGGTGTCAGCTGCTACTCGCGGAACCTGGACTACGCCCGCATGCGGAAGATCGCCAATGACAACGGGGCCTATCTGATGGCCGACATGGCCCACATCAGCGGGCTGGTGGCCGCCGGCGTGGTGCCCTCGCCCTTCGACCACTGCGACATCGTCTCCACCACCACCCACAAGACCCTGCGGGGCTGCAGGGCCGGCATGATATTCTACCGCAAAGGTGCCCGACCTGGCTGGGGTGTCGGGAGAAACACTGCAAAGTAACACACCTCCTCGCTCTGACTGGGAAGGAGGGAGGGCAGAAAGATCCTGGGAGCATCCGGGGAGCTTCTCTGGGCTAACCCTGGCTAAGATTTGAAGAGGAACAACCACTGTGCCTCCTCTGAGCGTGCAGGGAGCGAAAGCAGCTCGTGGGAGAAGGGTGGCTGTACTGCCTTGTGACCGTGTCCTCCCTGTCTCACAGGCACCCGCAGCGTGGACCCCAAGACGGGCAAGGAGACCCTCTACAACCTGGAGAGCCTCATCAACCAGGCGGTGTTCCCAGGGCTGCAGGGAGGCCCACACAACCACGCCATTGCAGGTATGCAGCCAGGCTGACTGCCAGCTCCAGCATGGCAGAGGGAGCTGGCAAAGGTGTCCTGCCAGAGTTCTGACCCCCAGCAGCAGCAAAGGAGGCTCCAGCTGCCCTACAGGGCTCACAGCCTGGGGACACTGTGGCAAAAGGCAGCTGGTTGATCCAGCATTGCCCAAGGAGTGACCAAGCCTGTCCCACCCTGTGTTTTGGCTCACAGTGATGCCACCAGCCTGGTTAGGGGAAAGGAAGGATCAGCTGATTAGTTTTTTCAGCTCCGGTATGGCTTCTGCTGGCAGTGCCATTGCTGGTGGGAGACCCCCAAAACTGACCCTGGCCTGCCTTTCTTTGCAGGGATCGCTGTGGCGCTGCATCAGGCCATGACACCAGAGTTCAAGGCTTACCAGCAGCAGGTGGTGGCCAACTGCAAGGCACTCTCATCAGCACTGATGGAGATGGGCTACAACATCGTCACAGGTGAGGACACATCTTGGCAGTGGGATAGGGCTGACCCTGGGGTCTGACCAGGGCAGCACTTCTTGGACACCATGGACAGGGCTCTGTTGGCACAATTCCTCACCTGTTGTTCAATCTCAAGTCTTCTGCTGAAGTTTCCTTGCAGGAGCAGCATTTCCCCAAGCCCACATGCCCATCAAACCCCTCTCTTTGCAGGGGGCTCTGACAACCACCTGATCCTCGTGGACCTGCGCAGCAAAGGCACAGATGGCGGCCGGGCTGAGCGGGTGCTGGAGCTCTGCTCCATCGCCTGCAACAAGAACACATGCCCTGGTGAGGGATCCCACAAGCTCTGCCAGCCCCAGGAGCCAGGCTGAAATCCCCCAGGTGGTGGTTTGGGTGCCAGGTTTGGTGACGTGTGCCTCATTGTGGTGCAGGTGACGTCAGTGCCCTGCGCCCCAGCGGGCTCCGGTTCGGGACGCCGGCTCTCACCTCGCGCGGCTTCCGGCAGGACGATTTCCGCAAGGTGGCCCAGTACATCCACAGAGGTGAGCCTGTGGGGGGCCTGTGGGGCCAGCCTCAGCTCCAGCACCAGCCTGGGCCAGGGCAGCTCCCCTGGGTGAGCCACGCTGCAGCCATCTCCAAGCTGGCAAGGCAGCACACCCACAAAGGAGGAACAACCACATCTGGATGTGGAGTGGACATCTGGCCACAGCTGGGACCAGCCAAACTCTCCCCACTGCACAGGCAGTGGGCTGAAAGCCTCTCCCTCTCGCAGTTTTCTCCCAGTTGTCCTCAGGAGTTCCACCTTGTTTCCCAGGGCAGCAAGTCCCTCAGATGGGAAGGAGGGAGGGAGCGGGGCTGTGTCCCAGGGAGCAGCAGGGCTGGGAAAGCCGTGGGATGCAGCAGCTGCAAGGACTGACCAAGACATCTCCCATCCTGGCAGGGATAGAGCTGGCTCTGCGTGTGCAGAAGGACATGAGCCCCAAGGCCATGCTGAAGGAATTCAAGGACAAATTGGAAGAACCAAAATACCGTGAGGAGCTGAAGGCACTGAAGGAAGAGGTAGAAGCCTTCGCAGCCACGTTCCCGCTCCCGGGGCTGCCTGTCCTGTAAGGGGACACAGCCATGCCTGTTCTCGGAGCCATGGAGTGCCCAGGATTGTGGCACGCTCACAATCCCCAGCCTGAGACCAACACCCCAGTGCCTTCTCCCAGCACTTCCCTGTGGAACTGCAGGAGCAGCTCCTCCTTTAGCTCTTACTTCCTCACTTTCCCCTCCCACAGGGCCCCCATGAGTACAACCCCTGTGGGGACACCAGCCCTTCACCACTGTGTCACCACTGGAACCCAGCACTAGGTCACCCCCACCTCACGGCCAGGTGCCATCCAGCTCCTGCTGGCTGTGGAGCAGCAGATGAGATTTAGGCTGGTCTGTCCACATTCCCTTGACACCCTGTCCATGGCAGTGTGAGGGACAGGGCTGCAGCTGCACAAGAAACCTCACAGCCACTAGAAGACCCCCTGGTTTCAGCCTTGAGGATTCCCCTTCATCCTATGTGCCTTGCCACCTCTACAGGCTATGACAAGGACAAAGCCCTATCCTGAACATCCCTCCTGGGATCACCACCCCATCCTAACCAGATCCTGCAGTATTTTCTCAGACCCCTTGGCACAAAGCTTAGGTTGAACCATTTTTTAATAAGCACAGTAAAATTAAGAATTTAACCACGATGTATGACAAGAATTATAAGCTTTAAAAAATACAACCAATTTTTTTTTTGTATTTCAAAAATATCTGAACCCAAATAAATATTTTTTTTTAAAAGTACATTTCTCAGACTAGTCATTTGGTGTTAACATCTGTTAAACTCTTGTGCAGTAACACTTACAGCACGACACTAAGACATGCTTCTTGGATTTCTCCCGGTCACACTCACCCTAAATACTGACGCAAGCATTCAGGCACACACACAGAACTCAACATGCAGGAATAGGATACAGTGCTTTTAAAATAAGATGAGAATTCATCACAGCCTCCTGGCAGCCCTCACAGGCAGCTCTGAGCCCAGCCCCATCCCCGTGCCAGCAGTCGTGCTGCCGGCAGGACCGGGTACCCTGCTTCTGCCTTCCAGTTCAATCCATCCTGGGGAGCAGTGGGTGGGGGGTTTATGACCCCTCCAACATCGGGGTGCAGTTTGGTGTTCTGACATTGTGCTCTGGGGCAGGTGTTCTCCTGCAGCCTGGGCAGCTCCCTGAATTCCCTCAGATCCTGTTACAGGAGCCTTCTCACTGTGCTGCTGCAAGCCCCAGGTCCTGCCCAGTTCCCGGAATCTGCAGCATGGGCTGGCCCCCACCACCAGACCAGGGAGCTCAGGACCCTCAGGCTCAAGAAAACCCAAAGAACTGGCCTGGGGGCACAGAGCCATCAGCTCCCACCCCTGGAGTGCCTCTCCCACCCTCCCACCACGGTGAATATTGCTAGAGTACAGGCAGCTCCTCCCTGCCGCGGCAAGGCAGCTGTGGAGCTGCTCAAAAGTGATTGCTATCAGATGAAAGGAAATCTGAGCACTGTTCTCTGAAAAATGAAACCTTTGTAGGGTTGAGATCACCTACAGCTATGGCTCACCCTCCTGGGGCGGGAGCTGGAAGTGGCAGGTTAGTGGAGAGCAGAGCAGGGGGCTGGGAAGAGCAGGAGTGGGAAACGAGCCCTCCCTCCTGGCCAGGGGGAGGCTCCTGCTCTGATGAATTCCCGGGCAGGTCGAACACCTCCTCTCCCTGGTGGCGAGGAGGGGCCGTGTGGGAGCAGGGACATGCTGGGCTGGCAGCACTCACGGAAGCAGGGAATGGCCATGCAGGGCACCGCTGGCTCTGGCAGCTGAAAGACTGGTGGGGATGGCACTGCCACTGCCAGGAACCCGCCCTGCTCCTCGTGGAAGGATGGCTCAGGCAAGACGACGATGCACGTGCCAGAACTCATGGCGGGAGCTATCAGTGCAAAGGTTGTGGCTTGTTCTTAAGTCTGTGAATATCAGAAATTGGTGAGGTACCACACCAGAGATGGGAAAAAGTCCTAAAGTGCCAATACAGGGATCTGTACTGTACAGGAGCACAAGAACAGAGACAGAGAAATTACAGAGGAAAGAAGAATTCAGCTCCCAAACAACAACTGCCCAGTTTCTGCCACCACAAGCAGAGAGGGCTCCAAATGCACTGAGGTGCCACAGCCCAGTGTTAAAAACTCCTTTCCAGTCCAAGTTCAGAGGATACACTGCTGAGAGGAGGACAATCATCCCAGGGCTTGTTTCTCCACAGCTCCCGGTTGCAGATAATCCCAGAGCTCCTGCTGGGAATCAGGAAAGGAGTGATATTCCAGCCAAGCCCCTGGGGCATCCTCCCCAGTCAGAGCTGCTTTGTGGCAGAGAAGTGAAGCAGGTCAGACAGGTGGTAGTGCAAGTATTGCTCAACACGGCCTTGAACATCAGATACTAGCGGTTGGACAGAGGGAACAAGAAATGAATTATTTCTCAATTTATGAGCACAGCTGAACACCGCAGGTCGAGACCACTGTGACTACAATGAGCCACCACAAATCATCTCTCCCACTCCACACTGGAAGAAGACGTGAGTGAGTGAGTGAGTGAGTGAGTGAGTGAGTGAGTCAGCAGGAAATAAGTCTGTCCCTCCCTCCCTCCTTAGACCTAAACAGCACTAGGTAGTTTTTCAGCAGGAAACAAGCTCCTGTTTTGAGCACTGCTCCAGAGCAGGATGCTGGGAGCTTTCATCTGCCTGTTGTCACCTGCATTACTCATCTACCCAGACACCTCTTCCCCCAGGGAATCTCACCTCAGCTTTAGTGTGGAAGTTTGGGTGTGCATGAATCCATGAGGAGGCACCTTGAGTCACTTCAGGAAGCAGCCAATTTGATGGACACGGAGGCCTTTCACCAGCAGACTCAGTTCACATGAGACAGGAGGGCACAGGTAGGACAGGAAAAGGCTTTGAACGTGCTATAAAGGTGAGCAGAGCCAGAGAGACACTGCTCACCTTCAGCAAAGGCCACACTGCTTCCAGCCACAACCTCAAAACACCATCACAAGCAATCCCTGACCTAGGAAATCCCTCTAGAGTGTACCACGAGGCTAGCTTGGCTGAGCCACCACAAACAGCAATAACTGTAAAAACAGCATTTCTGCCCTGTTTGTTTATACCCCAGAGAGCCATTTCCAGGGGAGAGGAGGAGGTGACACAATCCTGAGGCACAGATGCTGGTGCAAAATGACAGCCTCCCCAAGGAGCCTCCCTGCCTCCAGGACATGGTTTTGGAGAAGTGCAGGTCTTACAGCAAGTTTCAGTGGGATCTAAACCACGCTGGGGAACCCCAGGTTGTAGACAGAAACTTCCCAGGTGCAGGAGGAAGATCACATTAATCTCCAAAGCTGCATCACATTATCACCATAAATATAAGTTAAAAAAAAAAAAAACAAACAACAAACCAAAGAACAGATCAGCTCTTGTACAATCTCAGCTGTTCTCACCTCATAATCAGCATTAAAAAGAATTAAAACCAAGATCAGCTTTCCTAGCAAGACTTTTCTTACTTAGAAGTACCTTGGGAGCTGCTACTGCCACACTGCACCGGGCAGAGCAGCCTGGGCCCAGCATCACCTATGAGACTCTGGAGGGAAGCGCTGCTCCTGGGCACAGAGCTTTCGGCACTGACAGGAACCATCTGGGAGTGTCACCACGTTGGTGGTACATCCTTTATGGCACAGAAGCTTAGAAAGGAAAAGTTCTCAGTACCCAGGCTCAGGGAGTAGCAGTTCTGCCCCATCCAGAGGCACCCAGGAGCCCCGGGAGAGGTAGTCAGGACATGACAACGGCTCAGCCAGGAGCAGCATGCAGCGATGACAGCCCTGTTATACCACAAACGCCAACTCCTCAACAAAAATAAAATAAAATAAAATAAAATAAAATAAAATAAAATAAAATAAAATAAAATAAAATAAAATAAAATAAAATAAAATAAAATAAAATATTATGGATAGAACATAGAATCCAGTACATTCATCCCCAATCTCTCCTGAGCCCTTGTACCTTACCAGCCAGGCAGCCTGTGGTAACAGCCTGCTGTCTCACACCGTGGCTCCAGCTGAATCATGTTGTTTCTCCATCACAAAAAAACACCTACAAAGAGTGCCCTCACCCTCCTTCAGGTCTCTTCTGTCTTTAAAAAGCCACTCCTGGCCTCACGCTCTGAGGATTCCCAGTCTCCCTCCAGCCTGCTCGGAGGCCACCCAGCAAATCCGATGTGACAAATGAACAAGGCACAGTGCTCTACATTCACAGCGGCCAGCGCCTCGGGGCTTGCCAGCGCTAGGGAGTGCTTCCACCTTCCTGATTTTAACAAAGCTGGGAGAAACTGGGAAACCCTTTCTGGAGAGAAGCACGTGTGCCTCCACTGTGCTCCCACTCACCCAGGGAAAACCTATCCTGGGAAGTGCCCAGAAACTCAGGAAGTGCAGGAAGGGACACCATTCACTGTGCCCAGACCCGTGAGCTGCCACTCTGCCAGGGGGCTCTGAGCTACACTCACATGACAGACAGAACAGTGGATACAAAACTTCACACGGCCTTTACACCTCTGGTCACAGCCCCGGTTCCGTGGAAGGGACTGACAGTGCTCAGGGTTCTGGCAGAAGCATGCAGGACTCTGTGCTATATGAGGGGCTGCACACTAGTCAGTATTAAACCGCAAGATAGCCCACCTCCCCTCATGCCATAACTCCCCTGGGATGCTGCCGTGATCCACTCTAACAGTGCCCCTTCTAACATTTAAAGAGTGCCTGATGGTTTATGTGATGGAACATCTACACTTTAGGCTACAGGGAACACCCAGAAATCCTAAAATGAGCTGGATATCTGTGGAGCAGAGACACCAACACCTCAGCCCCTTCCCGATGCGTGAGGGCTACTGCAGGCAGCGGCAATGTCAAGCACAGATGAGCTCTGTCAGACTGCGAGCATGCGGGCACACAGCCTGTGCAAGGCTAGATTTTGTACAAAAAGCTGGGAACATAGTCAAATCTGAGCAGGGGGTGCCCCCCCTGCCCCGGTTCCTGAATGTAGTGCAGCTTCAGCAGCTCGGCCAAGTACTGCACGATTTTGATATCTTCATTGGCAAGGCCCAGCTGAAGCTTTAGGAAGTTCATCCTGCGGTTCACAACAGATTCCTCTGGTTCCCTTTCGCTGATGGGAAGGTGCAAATGATGGCAGAAGGTGAAGAGGAAGGCTTTAGAGCACAGCTGGGTGAGGATGCTTTGGACGTGCATGTAGTAGGTGCTGCCACGCTTGATCTGTGTGCGGTGGTCGGCCAGCCGGGCCACCACGGTGCCCTTGTAGAGGGGGCAGCGCAGGGTCTTGCTGTCGGCATCCAGGATGCTCAGGTAGCGGCTGTAGCGGCTCAGGGCATGCAGCACGTTCACCCCAGCAGGGGACACTGCCCTGCAACAGCAAGAGAGAGGTCACAGCTGGAGGGGAGCCATAAGGAAGCAGCAGGGGTATGTCCGTGCCCTGCATCCCGTGTAGTTTGCCTCTGGTTGAGGAGTTGGTGCAAGACTTCTGTGGGGGATAAAGCCAAGCAGGGGACAAATGGGCTCTCCAGCCTGCCAGATCCCAAAGAAACCTCAATTCCCTGGATCCCCACATGCCCTAATCTGTAGTGTGTATGCTACAGCATAAACCACCACACTTCACATCAGCTTCCTCCCTCAGTGACATGGAGAGGGAGTGATAGGACATCTCTGGTGAACAGACACACCTTACAGCAGCTGGAAGCCTCTCGATGTGACTCAGAAACCCAAAGCAGTCCCCCCTTTCCAAGAGCTCCACATTCCCTCCAAATTGCTTTGGGAGGGAGCTGCTCTGAGGTGGTCGGAGCCCCAAGTGAAGCAGAACCTTTTGAATTTGGTAAAAGAGAGAACCATCCTTAACCCACAACATCCCATAGCTGAGCCTGGCTATTTGTCACTCAGGTGCAAACCCACAGCATGCTCACAAGCATACAATTACCCACCAAGCTTAACCTAATGTTATTGAAATGCAAATTACAAGCCTACAAAAACCCTTCAGCTCCTCCATTCTCTGTGGTGACAGCTGCTGGGCTGAGATACAGCTCCCAGCCTCAAACTGGGAGCTCCAACTGGTGTAGGGGCTGCCCCTGTGCCCAGGCAGCACCTGGCCTTAGGAGACACAGGATCCTTCCTGGAATAAATAGTTCAGCCTCTAAAATCCTTCCCAGAGCCCTCCTACAAAGGTTTGTGGAAAGCACCCACATTAAACTGAACACTTAATTAATATTCCACGGAGGAGAGCTGAAATGACTGACACATGTTACAAGCCATTCTTAAATAAAGATCTCTGTTTATAAAAATTGCATCTAACCACAAACATTGAGCAAAAAGTAAACACTTGGGGTTTTCAAAAACCTCCTTGACAGAGAGCTTGTGAGCAGCTGCTGGGAGAGCTGTCATCCTGCCTCACAAGCATAGAAATGAGAGCAAACTCTACAGTTTTGGATAATTTCACCATCCACATGCCCCAGCAATACAATACTCTGCAGCTCAGAAAGCAGGCTTCTGTGTTCTAATTTTCCTGCTGTTTACAAACACTCCTGCAGGAGCTGTTCCAGCCCGGCTCTGAGCACTGTCTGCCACTCTGACTCATGTTTTCCACACTGCTGACAGCAATGGCCATTCCTTGCCATACCTGCAGCCAAAGCACAGAACACATCCTGGAACACACACACAAAAAAATCCTTTTCATAACATCAACAAGGGCAGAACCCTTGAGCTGAGCAAACACTCTTTGCTAATATAAGCTGTGAAGCCACAGTTCAGGAATGGGTGTTGGGAAGGAGCACTTGTTTTTGGGACAGCTCTCACCCTAAGCAGAGGTTTCCTACAATCCCAACACTGCTCCTGCACAGCTCTGGGGGCCTTTCTTCCTCACCAGCACAGACCGAGGTGCTGCACTCCAATTCTGACCTACAGATCTCATCACCTCTTCAATAGGCTCCACAAGAAAAAAACCTCCCCTCCAGCACAGCACCATTTACCCTAAAATTCCAGCTAGAAATGTGAGAAGAGTTCCAGCAGAAGATGGCAAAGCAGAGCACACGAGGCACTCCAGGAACACTTGTATCAGATCATCCAGGAACCCAGCAGGACTCAGGTGTTTGTTCTCTGCTTTGCCAGGCAAAAACCTCCTAGCCAAGTAACTCATCTGAGGCAGGCAGCAAGTGACCAGCAGATGTTTTAAACATTAACTCTTAAGTGAGGCTGGATACAAAGAGACAAGTCTACTCCTTCTCCAAAGTAAACCCCACTTGCAGAATGTGACAGCTATGTTGGTAATTAAGAGACTTCCCCTGCACACCCACTGCCCTCTGAGATAGAAGTTCTTACCACACACCTCAATCCTATTAAAGCAAACAGATCCTTGCATTTACCTCTGGAGTCCAATCAACTTCCACTTCTGGAAATCCACCAAGTGCAGGGCAGAGGTGACCCAGTGCTTCACGGGCTTGGCGTACGCGCCGCAGTTGGGCACGAAGATGGAGAGCGCCGTCACCAGCTTCTTGACCATGGCCTCGTCCTCCCCCAGCACCACCAGGGTCCTCCCGCTGAGCAGGGAGTAGATGGCGGGGTGGGCGAAGGGGTACTGGCGAATGAAGCGCAGCGCGTTCTGCCCCGCCCTCTTTCTGTGCCTTTCCCCGGCCGTGCTGCCCAGGTGGGCGGGAGACAGGGTCCTGTCGGAGCACGTGGAGGCGGCGCTGCTGATGTAGCTGGTGGAGTCCGAGCACTCGTCCAGGCTGCTCTTACTCACCTCCCTGCTTCCCGACAGGTAGCGAGAGTCGAGCTCGTAGGGCAGCAGTCCCCCCGAGAGGCCGTCGTGGGAGGGGAAGCCCCCGCGCAGCCCCTGCTCGGCCGGCTGGTAGGGCTGCGGTGGGATCCGCACGACCCCGTCCTCCTCGCACGGCTTCTGTCCCAGCTCGGGCAGGGGCTCCAGGAAGTTGGGACTCTCCTTCCCGATACAACAGGCAGCATCCACCTGCACTAAGCTTTCCTGCTTTGAGACGTTGTCCTGCCCATCATCGACGCCCAGATTCACTCTGGGCGTGAAGCGAAGGCCTCCCTCGTCATCATCCACATAGGGCTCCTCGTTAATGGCACTTGGGTAGCTTGCTTTGAAATCCTCTGGGATGAGGGACTCGGAGGGACACGTGCTGAGCACCTCGATGCTGTCCTCGCTGACCGTGCGCCTGCTGCCCACCTTGCTCCGGCCAGCCTGGGGGCTGGGCATGACGGGCAGGCTGGCCTGGCTCTCTGATTTTGTCAGCCCAGATCCCGACTTCTCTGTTCCCAGCACCTCGATGCTCTCCCCACTACTGATGCTGCCTTTGATATCTGCATCCAGATAGTCCAGGTTCTCCTGGTGCTCAGACAGCACGGACTCAGACATTTCGGGTTCTTCAGAGTCCTCCATTTCCTGCTCCATCTTGATGGGCACGCACTCCACGCTGGACTTGTAGGAGCCCAGGCTGATGACCACTTTAGGAGCAAGGGACTCTTCCGAACACTTTTCATCTATGGCATCTTGGCCCAGCCCCTGGCAGCCTCTGTACTGTTTTTCAGGAGGTTTTTCATCCAGGAAAGACACATCCTCAAAGAGGAAGTTGGTGACACTCTGCTGCTTTAGGAGAGCCCGGCTGATCTGCTCTGTCAGGAGGTAACACACATCACCTCGAAAAGTCCTCTCGATATGGTGCAACTGGTCAAGGGTCTGGGTGAAAAAATAAACATCACAGAGTTCCTCCAGTGTCTTCAGCTTCTTGTCAAAGCACTTGGCAGACTTGGCTTTGATGAGTTTGGGGGTGTAGGATGGCACATGGGTGTAAAGGTGAGTTTCACCAGGCTCAGCGGGGTCAGAGGCAGCTGGGTTCTGATCGCTGCCCAAGTCAGCCCGGTCCAGGGCACACTCTGGCTCGTAGGGATGGAATTCAGAGTCCTTCAGCTTCCTGTAGGGATACGACCGGATTTGCCTCAGCAGGTCCTGGTGCTCGATGATTGACTTTTCCACACTGGCCAGCTCGTTGGCCTTCTCAATGGCCTGGGTTGTGTAATACCCCTTGTCGTTGGCTTTCTTCTGTTGCTCAGTCTCATTGTGCAGGACGGTCCTGGTGTAGTCGAGATCTTTCAGTTTCTTTTCCAGCTCGTTGGCAAAAGCTTTCCGGTTCCCCGTCTTCAGGCATTCAGAGGCTTTGGAGAACTCGGTGGAGAGTTCCTGAAACTGCTGCATGATTTTGTGCTCGTCAGCAGAAATATAGGCCATGCAGAAGGGCCTCACAAAGCCCCTGGCTTCCAGGTCATACAGGGTCAAGTGGTGCACGTAGGCAAAGGCCCCTTCCTTGGAGTCCCCCAGCACCACCTTGGAATCCTCCACAAAGTTCAGCTTTGGGTAGGCAGAGCCGGGAGGGTGCCCCACGAAGGATGCCTGGTAATCCACAGACATGATCCGCAGGGAAAAATAATTGAGATCGAAGGTGCCCGACACTTTGGCGTCATCGGGGATGGTCAGGAGGGGCTGGGGCCCCACTTGCTCCGAGAACTCGGAGATGAGGATGAAGTCCCGGGTGAACTTGGAGCCGGCGACCTTGGCCCAGGGGTTGGCGCCCTGGCCGGCGAAGGGGAACAGCGGCACCGAGTACTCCTCGGGCAGGGGAGGCTCGCGGTACAGATCATCCTCCAGCTCCTCCTCCCTGGTGAAGGCCACCACGTCAGGGGCGCTGATCATATTTCCCACAGGTCAGGACCGACATGGAGCAGCGACGCGCCCCCGGTCCTCCTGCCTCCGCCGGGCCCCGCGGGAGGCACCGGCGCAGCCCCGGCCCGGCCTCGCCGCAGCCGCAGCCCCGTGTCCCCCTCACGCCGCCGCCATGGCCGGAGCCGCCGCCGCCTCACGGCCCCGCAGCCATCTTAGAGTCACATGACGCGCGGCCTCCGACCCCGCCGGCAGGAAGCGGCCTCCTGACGCGCTGTTGCCTCCTCCTCTTCCTCAGCTGAAGTTGTTTATTTTTACCGTCGCGGCCCTTTATCGTTACCGACCCCAAGACGGACCCAGTGGCGGCGGGAAAGGGGGAAAACCGAGGCGGAGCGGCAGCGGACACTCAGGGGTGCTGCGGGGTTTCTCGGGAGTTGTAGTTCCATGCCGCCGCGGCGGCTGCGCTTTACGGCAGGACGTGACGGTGACGGGGAGCGACAGCCGAGCGCGGGAGACCTGGGAGGTGAGGGGGGAACGGGGGCAAAAGGGCGAAAATAAAGGGAAAGGTCTGCCCCAGGTAAGAGACAGCCCGAGGGGGTATCGGGGTGGCGAAGGGACTGCGCTGCCCCAGGTAAGGGACAGCCCAAGGGGGGATCGGGGGTGGCGAGGGGGCTGCGCTGCCCCGGCCGTGGGGGAGAGGGCAGCCCCAGCCGGGCAGGAGAGGGCCGAGGAGGGCTGCGGGACCCCCTGACTGCTGTGTCTGCAGCGGGGTGACGCCCTCTCCATCCCCGTGCGCCGCCGAGGGGCTGCCCTGAGTCTTTCGGGGTGGCCGGGCGGTGACACCAGCGAGCTCTCCATCCCGGCAGGATCCGGGACGCGGAGCGGCAGCATGCCCTGGCCTCACCTCCTGGCATGAACCTCTACGTGCGGCTGTTTAGCAGGGGCAGGATGCTGCCCCAGCCCTGGCGCTTCTTCTCGCTGGCCGCGGAGGACTTGGCGCTGCAGAGAATCCGCAAGGTCCTATGTGTGGCGGAGAAGAACGATGCTGCCCGAGGGATTGCTGAGCTGCTCTCCAACAGCAGGATGCGGCGGGTAGGAACCCCTCACACCCTGCTGCTCCCTGGTGCACGGAGACAGGAGTGGCTTATCTGGCTGGGGAGGATTGTGTCGTGTGGTGGCAGCCCCAGCAGTCTCGGCAGAGCTTGGTGTGGGCACTTCATGTTGGCACGTGGCACGCTTGGTACTGTTTTTGTCCCTAAAGACAGGAGGGTGCAAGAATGGCTTTGTTCTGTGGGCAAACACCACCACCCGAATGTGTTTGGGGGCCTCAGGTCCCTGTGGTTTGAGTCCAATGGGAACTCAGCTCCCTCTGCACGGGCTGCCTTCCCCAGACACTGAGCTCCATGGTGGGGGCTCCCTGGGACATTCCTGGATTAGCAGTGTATGACAAGGGCTTCAGAAACTGACACCATCCATTGGCATGCATTTCCTGTCTAAAAGCACCACTTCTGCAGCATCAGCAAGTGTCAGGAGTTTACTGGAGGTCACCAAATAAAGCAAAAATGAGCTGTGGTTTGGAGAAGGAAAATCCAAAGGTTTCTGCTCTCTGCTGCTCTGGTAACAGTTTGCATAATCACTTGCTGTTTCCAAACTGAGGAATTTCCAAACTAAGGTGCTACTAGACCAGAATTAAAGAATCACTGAGGTTGAAAAAGACCTCTGAGATTATTGAGTCCAACCCATGATCCCCACCTGGGCACCCAGACCAGAGCACTGAGTGCCATATCAAGTTGTTACTTGAACACCTCCCTTTCTATGAAGAAGTTCTTCTTGATGTCCAACCTAAACCTTCCCTGGGACAGCCTGAGGCTGTTTCCTCTCATCTTGTCACCTGGGAAAAGAGGCTGACCCCCATGTGGCTCCAACCTCCTGTATTTGAATAAAAGGTGTTACTGAGAAGCTGGGCACTGACAGTCCCAATGAAGACATCATCCTACTTCTGTAAAACAGCAAATACACAATCTAGAAACATGAGTTCCAGTTAGGTGGGAGGTAGCCTTGGGGACACTACTTCTCACTTGGAAAAAGATAGGAGTTTGTCAAGAGTTTCTGAACCCTGGCCAGCCCCATTAAATAAATCAGTTCCTCATTATTCATGAGGAGATAACCCTGGAACCACCATTAGGAGTGGTTTAAAATCCTCTTACCTTGGAAATCACCTTTTCAGTGTCTCCATAAATGATATAGGAGATTTCCATCCCCTTGCTGCAATTCCCATTAGCTCCAGTACCTGGTTTTCCTTTGCCAGGTGCCTTTTGTGCTCCATCCCAGTGTGGACAAAGAGAGGTAGGATGGATTTGTTTCCTGTTAAAAAAATTAATTAAAAAAAAGGAAAAAAAAAAAAAAAAAAAAAAAAAAAAAAAAAAAAAAAAAAAAAGAATTTGTGTCCTGTTAAAAGCCAGAAACTCAGGGATTCTCCTTTTCCTTCCAGCGAGAAGGGTTTTCCAAGTTCAACAAGATCTATGAATATGACTACCAGATGTTTGGCCAGGTAAGAGTTTTCTCTCAATCTGCTGCTGGATTAATGAAGTACAAATACTAATTAATAAAAACCATTTGTCAGGAGTTACCAAACACGGCTCCAGCCATGGGGATGTTCTGCCCAAAGATGAGGAAAAGTCAGATGTTGTTTTCTTGCCTCAACCACCTGTTTTATTGCTCTAAATCTTTTAACTTTCTGGTTTTATATCAGTCAAAAATACATTGCTCTTTAGAATTGGGAGCTTTCTACAAAAATTGAGGATAAGGCCACGGATAGAGCTTGTTATGATGTATTAGTTTTGGGTGTTCCAGGCCAGATTGGATGGGGCTTGGAGCAGCCTGGGACAGTGGAAGGTGTACCTGCCCTTGGCAGGGGGTGGCACTGGGTGAGCTTTAAGGTCCCTCCCAACCCAAACCATTCTGGGATTAACAGGAGAAAGGTGTCACTAATCATGTCAGTGGAGAACTAAAGGGATATCCTGGGGCTGTGGGTAGTTTTTGGTGAGTGATGGGCACTAATTTCCTTGCTCTGTCTCTTGCAGAATGTTACCATGGTGATGACATCTGTGTCAGGACATTTACTGGCTCATGATTTTATCATGCCATTTCGCAAATGGTTGGTACCTCCTGCCCCTGGCAGGAAGGGCTCTGTCACCTCCTGCCCCTCGCAGGAGGGGCCTTGTCACATCCTGCTCTCATCCTTGACACTGCAAGCACCTCCTTGACACATCCTTGGGACACTGCAAGCTCAAAGCCAAAGGGGCAGGGAGGGACTTGGACTCAGAGCAGGGTGATGAGTTCCAAATTTTATAGAAAACAGCCAAAATATTGTTCCAAATTTCTGTCTTCAGAGTGCTACAACCGCTTGAAGACATAATATTGGTTAAAATACATCAAGGCAGACACAGGGGATTAAACTGATTCCAATATGGGATGGTTTTGTGTTCTTTGTTCAGCTAGGAGCTGTTTTGGGAAGCAAGGTGCTTTCTCTGCCTTACCTCCTTTTGTAGTCTGGGCTTCAAGTAGGAGATGCTGCTTGTTGCCTTCCAGATTTGCTGTTTTCTCTGGCTGTTTTTTCATTTTGTTGCTTTTAAATGTTACTTAGCATTTCGTGTGAACTCTCTGTTGCCTGAAATAAGGCCTGTAATAAAATACATTAATTCCAGTACTTAGCACCAGTTAGTGTCTTATAAATGGTGTTTTAGTTTATGTCATGCACACACACATTTCTCCTCTGTTTTCCAGGCATAGCTGCAACCCTTTAGCTCTTTTTGATGCTGAAATTGAGAAGTATTGCCCTGAAAATTATCTGGATATCAAGGTACATCATGATTAAGACTTTGAAACTGAGCTCACGGTTCAACAAATTTGTTTCAACAAATATTGTCCCAGACAAAAGGATGATTTTGCCTTTGTCCTTAACATACAAATTTCTGCAGTTTAGCAGATTCCTCCTACATTTCCTAGGGCTATATATGCTGTTCATTTGTGACACTGAAACTCTTGTTCATGTACAAGTAGTGCAGTGAAGGAACAGCTAAAAATAGAAATTTTTTTTTTCCCAACAAGGTGGAATTGATGATTGTGTCTCAGTTTTACAGAAAAAGACATTTTTAGAAAACAGATTGTGGTACAACCTGCTGCAAGCCAAACCCTTTAACAGAATTAGATGTAAATAAATTACTCAATTCTTTTGAAAGCTGCCTGATCTCCCAAGAGACACTATTACAAAATGTTATTGCAACAACCCATCTCCATGGACACACATTGCATTTCGTGTTGAGTGAGTCATTCTGCAATGAAATGACAGAGCAAGTGGCCTGGAATGTTCTCCCTGTGTTGTTTTTCTCCTCTCAGAGAACGCTTGAACGAGAAATCCAGCAGTGCCAAGCCCTGGTGATCTGGACTGACTGTGATCGAGAAGGAGAGAACATCGGCTTTGAGATCATCCACGTGTGCAAAGCTGGTGTGTAGAGCATCTTCATCATTCTGAGTTCCATTAGTGGTGTAACAACTGCTTTAGTAGAGGAAAATTCTCAATTTTATTGTGTCCAGGTTAAATGCTGGCTAATTCTAATAAACATGGGGCTGTGATAGGCCAGAAATGCATCCAGCTGTTGGAAAGCTGTAGAATCAGTTGACAGCATGCCCTCTCAATAGCTGTTCATTAGTTGCTCCTTTCAACTTTTTTTTTCAACTCCTTTTCAAGCACCTAGAGGTGTTTGAGTCACTCTAATTTCTCCTCTCTGTGTATGTGGCAGTAAAGCCAAACCTCCAGGTCTTCCGAGCCCGGTTCTCTGAGATCACCCTTCATGCTGTCAGATCAGCCTGTGAGAACCTCACCCAGCCCGACCAAAAAACCAGCGATGCCGTCGACGTCAGGCAGGAGCTGGACCTCAGGATAGGCACGTAAACATCTGTTACTGTAACCTCAACACAAGGCAGAAATGCCCTCTGTAGTCTCATAAACCTGGTTTTTAGGTCAGATACAACTAAATGATATTTCATGTTTTATTGGAAATGTGCTCTTTGAATCAGAGAATCAACTCCCAAGATTGAGTCCAACCTGTGACTGATCCTCTCCTTGTAAACCAGACCAGAGCACTGAATGCCACCTCCAGTTGTTTCTTGAGCATCTCCAGGGATGGTGATTCCACCACCTCCCTGAGCAGTCCATTCCAATGTTTAAAAGCTTCTTCTGTGAAGAAATTCCTCTTGAAAAGAGGAAATTTCTCCTTGAAGCAAATATTAAGTTTATAGCTCATGCAACACTAACAAGCTTTTCAACTGAATATTAAACACAGTAAAGTTAATGTTCAGAATATTAAAAACATCTGAAGTGCTGTGATTATCATTCAACACTGTTGTATTTAGTTATGGTGCCCATTTTGTTTCCTCAGGTGCTGCCTTCACCAGATTCCAGACTCTGAGGCTACGGAAGATCTTCCCTGATATTTTAGCAGATCAGCTGATCAGCTATGGCAGCTGCCAGTTCCCAACACTGGGATTTGTTGTTGAACGCTTTAAAGCTATCCAGGCCTTTGTTCCTGAAGCCTTCTACAAAATAAAAGGTATGTTTGGGGAAACACAGTCCTGGGCTCCATCTTGGAGGGTTTGATGTGGATAGAAAGGAAAAACATGGAAGCAACTAATACAAAACACTGTAGAGGTGTTTTCCTCTTCCTCTGCCACGAGCACTGATCAGAGCTGGAAGGTTTCCAAGTTCCTTTGTGGTATTTCCATTTTATGGCTTCTCTGTCAGCCAGCTCTGTTGTCCATCACAGTGACCCACAACCATGAAGACAGCAGCATAGTCTTCAACTGGAAGAGGAACCGGCTCTTCAATCACACAGCATGCCTGGTCCTTTACCAGATGTGTATGGAGGTAGGAAAGCTTGTAAATAGTTGCATCATCTAGATTCAGCCAAACATTCCCTGTATCTATCTTGTTCAAGACTTTTAAAGAGCACCTTGTGTAAACTCCTAAAGGAGATGTGGGTTTTGCTTACTCTGTTTAGGATCCAGTAGCAACTGTTGTTGATGTTGCGAGCAAGCCAAAGAGCAAATGGAGGCCCCTGCCCCTGGACACTGTGGTATGTTTGAACTCTGGGAAGGGTTTCTCTGAAAAGGGCTTTGAACAGATGTTTTACTGACTGCTCTGAATTATCCACTAATACTTTTGGGTTTTCTGGCACTTCGCAATGCAGGAACTGGAAAAGCTGGCTTCCCGCAAACTGAAAATAAATGCAAAGGAAACAATGACAATAGCAGAAAAACTCTATACTAAAGGGTAAGAAAGCACGACTTGGCTTGGTAAACTGAATTCTTTTAAAACTAAATGGCCTTTTGTTCAAAATGGGAAACATCTTGGAACAACTGTCAAAGTACTCTCCTGTCTTTCTTCCTAAGGTTCATTAGTTACCCTCGAACCGAGACCAACATTTTCCCCAAGGAGTTGAACCTCTCTGCTTTGGTAGAACAGCAAACACAGGACCCAAACTGGGGGGAGTTTGCACAGAGGATTTTGGATCAGGGTGGGCCAACCCCTCGGACTGGAACCAAATCAGATCAGGCTCACCCTCCCATTCACCCCACAAAATACGCCAGCAACCTGCAGGTGGGTGTACCCAGAGGGAATTGGATGGGTTGTGTTGCTTGATAAATAAGGATAAAAGTCTTAAGGTGGTCATTATTACAAAATCCTCACCCGAGATCCCACTGATTTTGTGATGTCTTGTTCACCTGGGAGGACACTCATCCTTCTCACTGATTTCAGGGCAATGAGCAGAGACTCTACGAATTCATCGTGCGCCACTTCTTGGCTTGCTGCTCTCAAGATGCCAAAGGGCAGGAAACAACTGTGGAGATTGACATTGCCAACGAGCAGTTCATTGCTCAAGGACTCATGATCCTGGCCCGAAATTACCTGGAAGTGTATCCTTATGACAAGTGGAGTGATAAGGTAATCCACTTGAGTAACGTAAGTGGGACAGGCTAAAGTAGCACTTCACTGCCAACTTCAGACCTCTCTGTAAAACATCTTTTGACCATTTCTGGCTGTTTTACTCAGAGCCTTTGTTCTGAGTGAATGGACCAGGGAGCAGTTTCAAAGAGATTCTCCTTCCTTTCAGGTTATCCCGCTGTATCAGAAAGGATCTTGCTTTCAGCCCACCACGGTGGAAATGGTGGATGGGGAAACCAGTCCTCCCTTGCTCCTCACAGAAGCAGATCTCATTGCTCTCATGGAGAAACATGGCATTGGTCAGTACTGGGCAGCGTGGCCTCTTGCTCTTGGCAGAATTCTCCCAGGGAATTCTCCAAATGTTGCTGCAGATAAGAAATCACTTAAATGTGCAGAATAAAGGGATATAGAGGGCAAAGTCCGAAGGCCTGCAGGGTTCCTTCAGTACCCAGGGAGATGGGCAGTTCCATGTCCAGGGTGTGCCACCAGCACCTTGCTGGCCTCAGTGCCAGTGGGGTGCGAGGGCAGTGCTGCTCCTCACCATAAGTTGTGTCCTTGTCCCTGGGCACAGGGGAAATCACTTCTTGGCTCCTGATTTGGCTGACATGTCTCTGTTTGCAGGGACTGATGCCACACACGCTGAGCACATCGAGACAATCAAGATGCGAATGTACGTGGGGCTTACGGCAGATCAGCGCTTCCTGCCCGGCCAGCTGGGCATGGGACTGGTGGAAGGTGAGGGGAGAGCCCTTACAAAGGTGGCAGAGTCCTTACTTGCTCCTTCCTTTTGCTTACCATTCCATGGATTCCTCAGGCTATGATTCCATGGGCTACGAGATGTCCAAGCCTGACCTTCGAGCTGAGCTTGAGGCTGATCTAAAACTGATCTGTGAGGGGAAGAAAGACAAATCTCTAGTGTTGCAGCAGCAGGTCCAAAAGTACAAGCAAGTCTTCATTGAAGCTGTGGCCAGAGCCAACAAGTGAGTAACTGTCTTTGCCCTCTTCCTTTTGCTTTGCTCTGCTGGGAAGTGCTGGCTGCTCATCTGGGGCTCAGCCTGGAGTGGGGATCCTGTCACACTGTTTCCCTGGAAGTCTGCCCGGTGTGCGTAGGCATTTGCATGGGAAAGGATGACTCGCAGCCTGGCACGCTCTCAGGAGTTCCTCCCAGCTAAGGGTTTAAACCAGGATGAGCAATTAAGATTAAATTTGGGGATAGCAACATACACTGTCCTCTGTTGTTGTAACCACCCCTTTCCTGTTCTAGAAATGTGGTGCAGAGTCAGCATGCTCGTGGAGAAGCTCAGAGGGGCTGTGTGGGAGGCAGCAGGCTCTGAGTCACTGCAGCACCTGATTGCTCCTTGCAGAGACACCCAGGATGCTGTGCTTGTTTCTTTACAGGTTGGACCAGGCCCTGGCTCAGTATCTGGGAGAAGCTGCAGAAATTCCAGAGCAGGATGAGGTGTACCCAGCAATGCCCGTTTCTGTTCGGAAATGTCCCCAGTGCAACAGTGACATGGTCCTGAAGACCAGGAAGAATGGCGGGTTGGTGACCTTCCCTCTTGTAGCCTTCTGCGTTGGTTTGTGTTTCTCCAGGCATTCGTTTACCTCCTTTGGTAAAAGCTTGGAAACCTTGGGCTGCAGCTCACTGACTCCATCAGCTACATGAGCTGTGTGGACTCAGCTTAATCGCTTCTCAAGTAGGTATTTCCCCTGTAAAATTGCAGTTTTGACAATTTCTGATGGCTGAGAAGACATGAGAATGGATCCCCAACTGTCTTGAGTTTGCCTCTTCCTCATCCAGTGCCTTTGTCGCACGGCAGGTTCTACCTCAGCTGCATGGGCTATCCAGCCTGTAAAACTGCAGTCTGGTTCCCTGATTTTGTGCTGGATGTGACCAGGGACGAGAGCATCTGTGATGTGTGTAAACCCCATCCAGTTCACAGGTAGGTCATGCCAGTTATCCCTTGTTGGACATTGGGGCAGAGCCTTCCATGGGCTGGGCTGGGCAACCATTTTCCTTTCCAGTCTTGGAAATCTGGAGTAGCACTTGGCTTGGGGGATGGAAAGAAGAGGGGTTGGGGAAACTGGCCTCCATATAGCAGGATCAAAACAATAAATAGAAGTTCAAGTATAAATGGAGGTCTGTTGATGAGAAACTGGGAGGCTTTGACTCTTCCTTTTCTTGCAGACTGAAGTTTAAATTCAAGAAAGGCAGCGTTCCCCCTGTGATGCCCCTGGAGTTCGTTGGCTGCATTGGAGGCTGTGATGAGGTGTTGAAAGAGCTTTTGGACCTCAAGTACTTGCACAGATCATCCCAACCTGCATCGTCTGCCCAGCCAGGGCATCACCTGCAGGCCAACCACTCACTGAACCGAGCTAGCAGTGAGACCAGGCAAGCCAGGGGGACCTCAAACCTGGCACGGGGACACCTGCTGTCCATCAACTCCTCCAGGACCCCCAGGGCTGCTCCTCCAGCTGCTGCAGACGATGGGAATGCTGTGGTGTGCAACTGTGGGAGCGAGGCGCTGCTGCTGACGGTGCGCAAGGATGGGCCCAACAAGGGCCGCCAGTTCTACAAGTGCAGCTCCGGCACCTGCAACTTCTTCCTCTGGGCCGACGAGCAGCTGCAGGACAGAGGCACCGTGGCTCCACGCAGCTCCATACTGCTCCAGCCGGCTGCTGGAAGAGCCCCAGCGGGGTTTCAGCGCCCAGGAGGAGGGAGAGAGCCCTTGGGGAGCAGCAGCTCGGATGCTGGAGGTGGCATGGTGTGCAGGTGTGAGCAGCCTGCCGTGACACGCACCGTGCAGAAGGACGGGCCCAACAAGGGGCGGCAGTTCCACACCTGCCCCAAACCCCGGGAGCAGCAGTGCGGCTTCTTCCAGTGGGCAGATGAGAACGTGGCACCAGGTACGGCCGGGCTGGGGGCACACACAGGGGCTGGAGGCTGTTCTTAAGCTGAACAGAACAAGGAGCTGCTGGAGAGGGTCCAGTGCAGGCCGCAAAGATGGTGAGGGATCTGAAGCCTCTGATGAGGAAGGACTGAGGCAGCTGGGCCTGTTTAGTCTAGAGAAGGCTGAGAGGGGGTCTCATTAATGCATGTAAATATCTCAAAGGTGGGTGCCAGAAGCATGGTGCCAGACTTTTTGGTGGTGCGCAGCGACAGGATGAGGAGCAATGGCCAGAAACTAAAACACAGTTTGACCTCAGTTTGAGTTTGACCTCAACATGAGGAAGAACTTCTTTACATTAAAGGTGGCAGAGCTCTGGAACAGCTGCCCAGGGAGGTGATAGAGCATCCCTCTCTGGAAGCATTTGAGCCCATTTGGCATGCCAGGGAAACTGTGCTGCTCCCTCTGCCCTAGTTTAGGGGTACAGGGAAAGGGCACGTCATCCTGGAGCTTTGATCAGAGATGAAACTCTGTGTCTCAGATTTGGCTGGTCACCCGAGACTAGGGTTGTTAAGTGTCCTTTGCCCTTTGAAAGCCCCAAGCCAAACACAGAAATGAACCGGAGTCTTCAGATGTACTTTTTTCAAGGTTTTTCTCTTGTTTATATTATCTTTTACCTTTTTCCCTGTGCCCGACCAAGGTCTTCCAGCACGGGCATCAGGCATAGACTCCTGCCCCTGACGAAGGCTCATCATCTCTTATACAGATTATTACGTACTTATTATTTACAATTACAAACCAATATCTACATTCTATACTAAACAGGTTATTTCTACTCTAGCCCAGTCTCCTAAAAGCTACTTTGTGCCACCATCACAGCAGAAGATGGAGATGACGAAGAAGACCCCAGGGCACTGCCCAGAATCCATCTTGTCCCCAGTCACCCCTATTCTAGAAACCCCAAATGTGAAAACCATACTATTCTTTATTACACTTCGTGGCTTGTAATTCCTCTCTTAATGTTGGAAGTCTTTCCCATGGACTAAAGTCCCTTGCCTTTCTGGGCCCTGTGCCAGGGTCTCCAACCCCCTGTACAGATTCCAGACCCCTCTGTAGAGGTTTTAAATGCCCCTGTACAGGTCTCAAACTTTGCTGTGCAGGTTCCTGTCTGTCCAGGGTATTGAAAGGAATGCCCTGGACTCCCACATCTATGGAAAGATGTTGAAACCAAAAATAGTGACAAAATAAAGATGCAAAAGAGAACTGACAAAAAGGGACATAACCAGGTACAGAGCGGGAGATGTGGGATGTGAGAGATCCTCCTTCTCCTCAGACATTTGGGCCTAAAGGAGTAAAATCAAGTTTTCAAAACTACTTAAACCCCAAGTTCTTCTCTGCCATGTTTTGTTTCTGCTTCAACTGCAGACCAGAGCATGTAGCCAGGCAGATCAGCTTCCCCTATGCTGCTCCTACAGGTCTCTAATGCTGCAAGACAAATGGGTAACATTTCACTGTTCAGACAAGTCTGAAGAAAATGCAGGTTCAGGAATAATCCAAGACTCCTTGATCTGCTGTTTTGAACTTACCTTGTGTTTCTCACCTATTTATGTTTTCAAAGATCCTTAAATTCAAGTTGTTTATCTCTAGGCCCTTCTGGAGATGACTCTTTGAACCACTTTGGCAGCAATGGATACTCCAGAGGGTTGGGAAGCAAGGCAAAGAGACCAGGCAGTCTCTCCTCAGGATCTGCTGCCAAGAAACCACGGACCTGCAGCATTTGCCACCAGCCTGGGCACACAAGGAAAAACTGCCCTCAGAACCACTGAGCTGGGATGGACCTCTGAGAGCCTGCAAGGACCAGGGTTGTGAACTGCTGCGGGAGCCACCTCTGCCACAAGGAACTGGACTCTGGGAAAAAGTCCCTTGAGTGTTTTTTGGAGGGTTGCAGGCTGCTCCTGCCAAGAGATGCCATTTGTTACAGCGAGAGTTCAACTAGGTTGGAAAAGTGGTTTCACTATCAGCTCTTGTTTCCAGCTGCGCTTCTGCTGAGCAGATTGGGAATGTCTGGACATTTCAAGGAAGAACTTGGAAGCTGAGTCTGTGGAAAAAACTGCACTGGATCGTCCCCTGCACCATCCTGGTGGCTGTTCCTGACCTTTCCATGCAGGGAAGACCTGGGTCAGGGCCACCAGGACTGACGCCAGGGCTGCCGAGCTCTGCTCAGTCCCTGGCTTTCCACAGTGTGGAATTTAAGTTCCCTTTTAAGTTGATGTTAGCATGCTGAGCAGCATTCCCCTTTTTGTCACCCTTAACTGGGTTGTCCCTGCCAGTGAAGGAGGGTCAGGTGCAGAGGAGCTGGATCTGGTGCTTGCCTGGAGAGGAGCTGAGCTGCAGTGCTCAGGAAAAGCCTTCATTTTAGATGGTTCCTGAATTTGAAGGCGAGTTCTTCCTCAGACTTTGAGACATGCCTTTGTGATGCTGCTAGCTGATGAAATTATTTTTGTCAAACCAGTGAGTTTCTTATTAAAATATTATTTAAATTTTAAATTCAATGCAGTGACACCTTCACTCTGCCTAATTATTTCTTCCTACGTAAAATAGTGAAGCTTTTACTGTAAAAGCATCCAGCCAAATCTTGCTCTTTCCAATCACTGGAACAATACAGGAGCTTTCTTCGCAGAAACTCCCCACAGTAATTTAGAAGTGAGCTACAAAGAGATGGGAAAAGTGATTTTTATCTCACCAGCTGCATCTGCTGACCTGGGACAGACGGACAGAGCTGGCTGAGCTGAAGAGAAGCTCTGTTTTCCTGTTCTGACTTAAGTCCCTGGGAAGCCAGGCTGCCTCTTCCTTCCCTGTTGGGGCTTCCTCTGTTCATCAAAGGAGGGAGATCTGCAGGATTCCTGTGTGCTCTGCTGCCAGGACCTCCCATGCTGCTCAGGATCCTGCTCCTGGGCACAGAGCAGTTCCTGGGGTCAGCAAAGAGGGGACAGGCAGGAGGGTGGAGCACTTGGAGGGCATCTGGAAGCAGAGCCCACAGCAGCACAAGTCTGAAAGACAGCCTGAAACCTTGCAGCAGTCCATTGCCATCAGGCCTAAATCCATGCAGAAAGTCAGGAGAATTTGAGTTGTATTTCCCTGTAGCCCTCACTCTCACCATTGACAGCTGTGGCCTAAAAATACACACCCTGGGCTAAAATAACAGGATTATGAGGCTTTGGAATGCAGTCACTGAGCCAAGGCATGGCAGCAACCTAGCCAGCCACCTTGGAATGGCAACAGCACTGGGAAGCAGCTGTGCAGGACACAGGGAGCAGGTTAAACCTTGCTGGTGGATCAGCCAGGACCAGCTTTAGGAGTTTCACCTTGGTCAGTGCTCAGCTGAGCCCTGTAAGTGGCACAAACTCAGTATCCAGACAGCTCCCACACTGCAGCCAGGCACTCTGTGGGTCCAGGGCTATGGATAGAGGAGGAGGAAGACTTTGCAGGATGGGATCTGACCATCACCAAGCTCTCCAGGCAGCAAGGACACACCCTGGGTGGTTCCCAGGATGGCCACCACAGCTGGGGGGGTCACTTCAGCCCTTACCAGGGGAAAGGAGAACAAAAGAGAGCTGACACCAGAGAACCATTGTGCACAGAGAAGGTTTATTCTCATCAGTAACACCTGGGAAGTGGTTTGGAGGAACAAAGTAATTGTCAGACTGGGAGGAAAAGCAGGTTTTTTCCTCCCATAAACAAGATGATTGCTGTAAAGAAAACTAAACCATAACAGCTGCTCACAGTGAAGTCCACAGAATTCCTCCGGCTCCACCCATGTGCAAAACCAGCTCTTCCCATTAAATATAAGAATAAACTCCTTTTCTCTGGGACTAGAGCCAGGCCAAACCCTACTAGCAGCCACTCAAAGAAAAAAAAAACAAAATACCCAAACAAAATATATCTTCCCAATAAAAAGCATAAACCACTTCCGTTCTTGCAAGCACTCTCCTCACATCACTCCTGCCCTGCTTCCCCACCCCATACCATGGGGCTCCAGGGAAAAAGGACCTCAACATAGCAGCAATACATGTGTGAAAAGGTGACCAGACAAACTGGGAGGGGACATGGGACCTGCAGACAGACACTGGCAGCCACCCACCCACCAGGGAGGGGAAACAGCCCTGCTGCAGCCTCAGCTGAAACCAGGAGCTTCCCCAGAGCCAGCAGCTCTTTTTCAGGACATCTTCCAGCAAAACACTGCATGGCACAAGGGCCCCTTCCACAGGGCAGCATCAACACTGTCGGAACAAAGAGGTAGGGCTGAGGTCACCTCTTCTGGTAGCTGGAAGGATTTCCAAGGAATAACCCTCAGCCCCCATTTGCTATGGCTGTACCATCCAGCACCCAGACAACCACTCAGATCATCCACAGGGCTTATTTTGGATTGGCAAAATCCTACAGGTGAGTGAGGCTCCCCTTCCTGCCCCGAGTGCTGGCACAGTGAGACCACGTGGGGTGCTGGTGACAGGACCAACCCAGGACGCCGCACCTGAGGTTTCTGCAGGACACAGCAGCAGGGAGGGGCTGCTCCCCTCCAGCTCCAGCTGGTCTCAGAGCATGAGGGGAACCTGACAGCTGGGACAGGCAGAGGACACTGGGAGCCAGAGACCAAACATGCTTCACTGGGCTCCCAGCAGACAGAGCTCACATATGTGGTGTGGGCTGCCCTCACCCCGAGTTCAGCAGAGCCTCTGAGCCAAAGGCTCCTTCCACCAGCACCCACCTCTGCTCAGGCACATTTTATTCACACAGGAAACTTTTTTTTTCTCTCATAAAGTGCAAGAACTTTGCCTCTTACTGACTAGTCAACTAGAAGCATCACAGCCCTCACAGCAGGGAGCAGCACGCAGGGGAGCAACACCCCACGTTCAGGAGCTCCCAACACACCTGTCACTTCAGCAGGAGCTCTGGCTCAGATATGGCCCTGTACAGCACAAAGCCCATTTCATCAATTTCCTCTTCCAACAGCCTGGAGAACAGGTTGATTTTGGGGTTGAAATAGGAAAGCAGGACTCCTTTCTCCAGGGAGGCCACCAGCTCCTCAAGCACCTGCTGGAACCTGTCAGCGAGGCTTTCCTCTGCCCAGTCCAAGGCAGTGTCACTGAGGTGCAAGATGACGTGCGTCACGGGGCTGCCACTCAGTTTGTGCAGGCTGGGGTGGCTCCTGCAGATGCCATTTAGGATGCGGAGGCAGAGCTGCCGAGCCCCGGAGTCACTGGCATCCAGTTTCTTCACCCTCGAGACCTCCGCCCTGTAAAAGCTCTCCAGCCAGAGGTTTTCCACCGGTCCCTCAGGAGGAACAGCCAGAAGAACCTTGTCCTCCATTTCCACCACTGGGAATAGGGTGATGCTCAGCTCGACCTGATCATGTGTGACTTCCAGCTTCAGCTCCTGGGAGGCCACGACAGGGTGGATGGTACACCCCAGCAGGCTGCCAATGGCAGGCCAGTTGATGGAGGCCACCAGCAGCTTGTGGAGGGTCTCGTTGAGCACGCTGGAGGAGAGGTACCGGCCCACGATGAACCTGTCCCAAGGGCTGCACCCACGAGGGAAATACCCCAGATCGATCCTCTTAATCATCCAGTACTGGGGGTTCCTCACCACAGTGTCCTCTCCCGAGATGAGGCTCCAGAGCCCGGCATCGAGGACCATGGGGAGCATGAGGTGGATGTGGTCAGCTGCCAGGACCTCAAGGCCATCGAGCAGGGCTCCGCTGAGGAAGAGGCGGCCGAAGGGCAGCTCCGGGCACTTGCTTCGCAGGAAGTTCTGCAGTTGGGTGCAGATGCTCCTGGCCAGCTGTGGGATGAGGGACGCCTGGATCTCAGGCATGGCCAGCTGGCTGCTGTGTGAGAGGAGCTTCTCCTGCAGCGTCAGGCAGCACAGGGGGCTGGACTTGACCTGAGGAGCCCCCAGAGGGGCAGAGCAGCCTCTGGCATCTGTGAGATGGGAAAGGAGAAGTCACAGCTCTGAGCACATCATCTGAAACCCTCAGCAGCAGAGGGGAAGGCATGAGTTGGGTGCCCAACTCTCAGCCCACACCTCTGGAGGTGACACTGACCCCACCAAGGCCGCCATCGAGCCCACTGATGTTAACAGCACTTCTCAGCCATGCAGAGCCCAAAACAACCCCAAAACCTGACTGTTCCCAGCCTCACTCCTCAGCCAGAGATGGGAACCAGGCAAGGGACTTCTCCCAGAGTCAGAGAATCACAGAATATGCTGAGTTGGAAAGAACCCACAAAAATCATCCAGTCCAACTCCTGGCTCTGCACAGACACCCCAACAATCCCAGCTTGTCCATGAGAGTGTCCAAATGCTCCTGGAGCTCTGGAAGCCATGGGGCCATGACCATTCCCTGGGTAGCCTGGGCAGTGCCCCAGCACTCTCTGGGGAAGAACCTTTTCCTAATATCCAAACTAAACCTCCCCTGACACAGCTCCTGCTGTTCCCTCATGTCCTTCACCAGAGACATCAGTGCCTGCCCCTCCACTTGCTCACATGAGGCTCCTACAAACAATCCTGCTCTGGGTCCAGTATCTCAGGACGTGCCCTGGGCCGAGCTGGGCCAGTTTCCCACTTGGAAAAATGCCATCTCCGTGGGCAGCCAGACAAGGCAACCTTTGTCTGCAGCAGCTCTTGAGTGCACCTTCCTACAGGCAGAGCTGACCCAGAAAATGACTGCAGCCAACACTGCTCCAGAGGAAACAAACCCCAGCAGCCTCCACCCTGCAGCGCTGGCTGGGATACCCCAAGTGTCACCAGAGGTCCTGTTTCCACAGGCATTGCCTAAAATGGGGCCATGGCTCAGGAGCCTCCCAGGAGGGCAGGCTCAGTCGGGTCAGCTTTCCAGACACCGAGCTAAAAATAACACAGAGCTGCTAGCCTCCTGGGAGCAGTGGCACGGCCACTGGAACACACCAAGGTGATTGTCCTGGCTGGGCACCGGGAGCCTCACCTGGCACCAGAGGCCGAGCCGGAGAGAGCAGAGGCTTGCTGAGGTCTTCCCTCCTCTGCTTCCTGGGGGGTTTTGGTGTTGTCTTGATCAATGCCAAGTCCTGCCAGCTCTCCTCCAGGGACTTCTGATCAGCTTTGGGATCGCTCTCATCCCGAGGGCTGGTGGCTCGGTCGATCAGCTGGAGGCAAGGAAAACCCAAGAGGACAAGTTGTTATCTTTGTTTTCCATGAGTTATGGGTGACAATAGCCCCTCTGGAGCACACACATGAGGGGACAGCCCCACTCAAGGAGTCTGCTCAGAAAAACACCCAGTTTGGGGGACCACAAATGTGCAGACCATCTTCCTGTAGGTTTTACAAGGAAAACAGATACCCAGATACAACTTAAGTCCCAGGTACCTTTTGGGATGGGATACTGTATCCCAAATGCTCCAGGAAAACCGGAACATGAATACATGGCCCCACAGGGTGGGAGCAGGTAGCTCCTATGGCGTTTGGCATTTGTGCCATATGCAAGGAACCAGCTCAGGAGCAGACATCGAGGTTTGGGGCACACCGGGGCCAGCCCAGCTCTCCTGGGCATCTTCCCGTGCTCTGATCCCCGCCCAGCCTTACCCTCTTGACGGCCAGCGTGGCGATGGCCAGCACGGCCGCGCCGCTAACGCCCAGCACCAGCCTGGCGTTGGCCAACAGCACCTCGAACACGCTGCCCAGCCCGTCGACGACACTGCCCAGCCCGCCGTTCTCCTGCCGCCTGCCCCGCTGCTGCCAAAACGCCGCCATGGTCGCCCTGCGGAGAACAAGAGTGTCACCTCGCACCCTGGGACAGGCGCAGCCGCAGGGCGGGAGGGTTTGGGGAACAAGGGGTTCCGCTGGCCCGCCTTCCTCCGGGACAAAAGCTCTCGCCGCCGCCGCCGCCGCCGGGACGCCCGGGTGCGGCGAGGGAGCAAGGGTCACCCGGTGAAGCGACACCTCAGGGAAGGGAGAAGCATTCCAGGGAAGGAAGGGACACCCCAGCAAACCTTCCCCGGAAAGGGACATCCCAGGAAAGGAAGGGGCATCCCAGAAAAGGAACAAACACGCCAGGGAAGGGTCACCCGCTCCTCAAGCCGGACCTACCGCAAAGCCTCGCGGGGCACTGGCGGCGCTGGGGCGGTTCCGCGGCCCGCGGGAAGGGAGCCCCTCCGACCGCACTGGCAAAGGGGAGNCGGGGGCGGGGCCTGAAGGGGGCGGGGCCTGTAGGGGCGCGGTGCCGCCGCAGGATCCCCCCGCCCTTCCGCCATGGCGGCCACCGGCGTTCTGCCCTTCGTCCGCGGCGTCGATCTCAGCGGCAACGACTTCAAGGTGCGGGGGAGCGGGAGCGGGGGACAGCCCGGCCCACAGGGTCCCAGCGCGCTTGGGCCCCGCGGGGTTGTCAGGCCTGGTTCGGCTCCCGGGGCGGGGGAATCTCGGCCCCGGCCCCGCCCGGGGCGGGTGACCTGGGGCAGTACCGGTCCTGACCCCGTGAGCGCTGCGGGGCTGGACGATCCCTGACCCCCATCAAGCCGATATGGTTGAGCAGCCCGGCCCCAGCCTACGGGGTCCCAGAGAGACAGGTGATCCCTTAGCCTCCAGCTCCCACTCCATAGGACGGGGAAATCCCAGTTCCCAATCTCATAGGATTGGGTCTCCATGGCTCCCAGCTCCCAGTCCCGTAGGAATGATCGATCCCTCTGCTAGCTCCCAGTCCCCTAGGACTAGGTGATCCCAGCCCTCTAGTTCCCAACTTTATGGGACTGGCTGATCCCAATCCCCACGGCTCCCAGTCCCTTAGGACTGGGTCATCATGACCCCACAGTTCCCATCCCATAGGGACTGCTCGATTCCTAACCTCCCATGACTACTGAGCATCAGACTGAGGTCCCCAGATCCTCATCCCATGGGGCAGGTGGTTTCCTAACCCTCCTCCTCCTCTCCAGGGTGGATATTTCCCTGAGCATGTGAAGGCGATGACAAGCCTGCGTTGGCTGAAGCTGAACCGCACAGGGCTCTGTTACCTGCCCGAGGAACTTGCTGCTCTCCAGAAGCTGGTGAGCCCCCTGTTTTGGGATGTAATGGGGCTCCCCTGTCCTACTGGGGCTGTGGGAATCCCATGGGAGCCTGTTCCCTGCCAGCCTTGTGGCTCAGCAGCGGAGGTTCCAGTGTCTGATAATAGCACTGAGTTACAATGTGGTTGAAATGGGATGCAGGAGCTGTCAGGAGTGGGGCTGGGATGGACTTGCCCTCGGTTTTACCTTGTTTCCTTAGAAAACCAGATTAAAAACCATGCTTAGATCCTCTGCCGTGTAGCAGAAGGGAAGGGTGATGGTCACAATGGAGAGGATCAAGGTTTTTGGGGCTTTATTTCCTTCTCCTCTGCTAAAGGATATAAAGACCAGGAGCTGGCAGCTGCCTGGCTTTGTTTTTCAGGCGACTCAACCACGCCCTTGGTGGAGTCGTGGCTCAGCTTGGCTTTGGTGGTGTCCACAGCACATCAGGGACCTCATCCTGTCAGTGTCAGACAAACTCAGTGCTTTAAATGCTGCCAGAAGTTCTACCCCTGCGCCACGTGCAGGGAATCCCTTGGTGCCGCTCAGAGCCTTGCTCCTGCCAGCCCTGCCAGGTGCTCGGGGGCCACAGCAAGACTGAAATCCTGGCATCCTGCCCACAGCCTGCCAGTTCCTTGTGTTCCTGAGCAGGCAACAGCTGGGGCTGGTGATGCTCAGAGGAAAACGTTTCCCCAGCAAAATTCCTCCTACCCCAGCAGTGCCCATGTCTGCTGGTTCCAGATCACTCCAGTGAGAGGCATTTCCAAGGACTGGGATCTGTTTGTACAGGGGCTGTGGGCCAGCTCAGTGGCATCCCAGAGCACCCCAAACCCTGTGGCAGGGCTGAGGTGTCCAGCCAGGGCTACCCCAGGGAATGAGGGATGTGGAGGCAGCACAGGTGTGCTGGACCAACCAACCAGTTTGGGACTGGGAGTGTCCCAGCAGCCCTGTGTGTGACAGGGCTTCACAAGTCCCCAACTCTCCTGGGATGGAGGAGCCTCCATATCAGTGTGTGGGGCCCAACCTTTGCTTTGCACAGCCCCAGCTCCTCTCTCTGCTCACTGGGGCTTTTCTGGGGCTTCCCTGCAGGAGCACCTCTCCGTGAGTCACAACAGCCTCACCACGCTCCATGGAGAGCTCTCAGGCCTGCCCTGCCTCCGGGTGAGTGTCCCCCTCCTGCCTCAGGGGTCCCCAGGCACCTCTGGGATCTGAGGGCACACAAGGATCATACCTGGGCACCCTAGGTGCTCAGCAGGCAGCTGCATTCCTGCCTCTCTCCCCTGTGTAGGCAATTGTGGCTCGTGCAAACAGCCTGAAGAACTCAGGAGTCCCTGATGACATCTTCCAGCTGGATGACCTCTCAGTGCTGGTGGGTGTAGTCTGCTCAGCTGATGCAGGAGCCAGCTCCTGGATCCTACTCCTGCACCTTGGTGACTCCTTGTGCTCCTTGGGAGCACCAGTCCCAAGCCCGTGGCTGAGCTCCAGGGAAGCTGGCTGTTGGCAGGATGACCCTCTGGCAATGACTCCTTTAAAGACTCATGCCATGGATGAGTTCCCTGGGTTTCCTGTGTGCTAGTCCAGCTCCTGCTGTGCCCCTGGAGATACCCCCCCAGTCCTCAGGCTTGGGTGGTGGTGGCTGGGTGTGGGGCAGAGGGTGACAGCTGCTTTGTGCTCCCATTTTCCCAGGACCTGAGCTACAACCAGCTCACAGAGTGTCCCAGGGAGCTGGAAAACGCCAAGAACATGCTGGTCCTTAACCTTGGCCACAACAGGTGGGTCCCGGCTAGGGAGACCACCTCACCCTCCTGGCCATGGCCACCTCTATTGGTCCCACTTTGCTCTGGATCCTGCTCTCTGCCCCTCCTCGAGGGAGACCCAGGGCTACTGCAGGTGCTAGGCAATCCTGAATTTCCCCATATCCCTACAGCATCGACAGCATCCCCAACCAGCTCTTCATCAACCTGACGGACCTGCTGTACCTGGACCTGAGCGACAACAAGCTGGAGAGCCTCCCACCACAGATGAGGCGCCTGGTCCACCTGCAGACCCTCATCCTCAACAACAACCCCCTCCTGCACGCGCAGCTCCGGTACGGCCCCACTTCCCAGCCTCCCTGGCTGGCTTCCAGTCTGGCAGGACTGGGGCTGAGGTTCCTGCCTCACCCTGACTCTCTCTCTGCCCTGTGCCTCTCCCTGGTCCACAGGCAGCTCCCGGCCATGACAGCCCTGCAGACCCTGCACCTCCGCAACACCCAGCGCACGCAGAGCAACCTCCCCACCAGCCTCGAGGGCCTGGTGAACCTGGCAGGTAGGGCCGGGGGCATCCAGCCCCACAGAGCCCTGCAGGGGCTCTCCCAGCCCTGGTGTTGGTCTGGCTGGTGGTGTCACCCCATTGTCTCTTTCCCCAGATGTGGATTTGTCCTGCAACGACCTCAGCCGTGTCCCTGAGTGTCTCTATACCCTGGGCAGCCTGCGACGCCTCAACCTCAGCAGCAACCAGATCACAGAGTTGTCCCTCTGCATCGACCAGTGGACCCAGCTGGAGACCCTCAACCTGTCCCGCAACCAGCTCACCTCCTTACCTGTACGTCCCTGCCCTTACGCACCGTCCCTGCTCGTGTTTCCATGGTTTTCCCTCACTCCACCATCTCCCCCTTCCCCAGTCGGCCATCTGTAAGCTGACCAAGCTGAAGAAGATGTACCTGAACTCCAACAAGCTGGACTTTGATGGGATCCCCTCGGGCATTGGCAAGCTCACCAACCTGGAGGAGTTCATGGCAGCCAACAACAACCTGGAGCTCATCCCAGAGAGCCTGTGCAGGTAAGCAACACACAACTGGATCTGCTGTGTCCCCAAGAGGGAACACAGGGGTTGGGTGGTCACAGGTCACCCTGGGCTGGCCTGTCACCAGCATCACTGTCCCACAGGTGCTCCAAGCTGAGGAAGCTGGTGCTGAACAAGAACCGCCTGGTGACACTGCCGGAGGCCGTCCACTTCCTGACAGATGTGGAGGTGGGCATGCAGCACCTCTCTGCCTTGGGCTGGCTCCACCACAGCCCCAGCACCTCCCTGGGATCCCGGGGCTGTAGGTTGGGCTGGGGTGAGGGCAGAGGAGCTCAGGGCCAGCACCTGCAATCTGCCACATGGTTCAGCCCAGGCAGGCCATGGATTTGGGGCTCCTTCCACATTCCCTCATCTCACTGAAGCCTGGAGTGCTCCAGAGGTCTCCATCCAATGCCACACTCTTCAATGTCCCTGTGAGCACGTACTTCACTGAGGTCTCTGTGCCCTTCTTGGCAGATCCTGGACGTGCGTGAGAACCCCAACCTGGTGATGCCCCCGAAGCCAGCGGATCACTCCTCGGAGTGGTACAACATCGACTTCTCCCTGCAGAACCAGCTCCGCCTGGCCGGAGCCTCCCCTGCCACCGTCGCAGCCGCCGCCGCAGGTACCTGAGCAGGGGTGGGGGCACAGAGCCCCTGCCTTGGCACGGCCCTGGGAGAGGCTGGGAAAGGAGCCCTGCTCCCTAGGGAGGAGTGCCTGCCTCTCACCCCGTCCCCGTGTCCCCAGGGAGCAGCACCAAGGACCCATTGGCCCGCAAGATGCGGCTCCGGCGGCGCAAGGACTCTGCCCAGGATGACCAGGCCAAGCAGGTGCTGAAGGGGATGTCGGACGTGGCCCAGGAGAAGAATAAGAAGATAGAGGTAGGGTCTGGGATGGGAGAGTGGCCCTGAGGGCATCACAATGTCCCTGGCCTACCTTGGGTGCCAGCAGGGTTCCAGTTGTCCATAATTTGACCTGTTCCCGTCCCACAGGAGAGTGGGGAGACGAAGGCACCAGACCTGAAGACACGGCGCTGGGACCAGGGCCTGGAGAAGCCACAGCTGGACTACTCAGAGTTCTTCAGCGAGGACGTGGGGCAGCTGCCCGGCCTCTGTGTCTGGCAGATCGAGAACTTTGTGCCCACACTGGTGGACGAGGCTTTCCACGGCAAGTTCTACGAAGCCGACTGCTACATCGTGCTCAAGGTACCCGGGGAGGACCAAGGGTCCCTCACCTCTTCTGCCCAGAGCTGCAGCCATCCCATCTCACACCTTGTTCTTCCCAGACCTTCCTGGATGAGAACGGTTCCTTGAACTGGGAGATCTACTACTGGATCGGGCAGGAGGCCACGCTGGACAAGAAGGCCTGTTCCGCCATCCACGCCGTCAACCTCCGCAACTACCTGGGGGCTGAGTGCCGCAGCATCCGGGAGGAGATGGGAGATGAAAGTGAGGAGTTCCTGCAGGTGAGGCCAATTCCCAGCTCCTCTGTAGCCCCCAACCCCTCCTGTCCCACCCTCACCCCCTCCCTGCCCCCAGGTCTTCGACAATGACATCTCCTACATTGAGGGTGGCACGGCTAGCGGTTTCTTCACCGTTGAGGACATGCAGTATGTCACCAGGTACAGCTGGGGACACAGGCTGGGGGGATGTGTGGGGCAGGCAGTGCCCCATGTCCCACCATGGCTGTCCCTCCCCCAGGCTCTACCGTGTCTATGGGAAGAAGAACATCAAGCTGGAGCCGGTGGCACTGAAAGGGACATCGCTGGACCCCCGGTGAGTGGCCAGGCGACAAGAGGATCCTTGCAGAAGGTTCAGCAGGGTCCACCTGAGACGTTATAGCTGTAGTTCTGTGGTGCAAATGGACTATGCCAGCACTTTTCTACAAGAATATGGGTTCAAAGTCCCCTTGGTGCCCTGCAGGGACCCCCAGGATGGGGGGGATGCTCAACACACCCCATTTTCTCCTGAATCCTCTCACCTCTCTCCACCAGGTTTGTTTTCCTCCTGGACCATGGCCTTGACCTCCTGGTATGGCGTGGGAGCCAGGCCACGCTGAGCAGCACTACCAAGGCCAGGTAGGGCTGGTGGGGCTGCCGGGGGTGTGGGGAGACCGGCTGCCATCTCACCTGCTCCCACTGCAGGCTCTTCGCTGAGAAGATCAACAAGAACGAGCGGAAGGGCAAGGCCGAGATCACACTGCTCACCCAGGGTCAGGAGACCCCTGAATTTTGGGAGGTGCTGGGGGGGCAGCCCGAGGAGATCCGACCCTGTGTCCCTGATGACTTCCAGCCCCACAAGCCCAAGCTGTACAAGGTGGGGAGCTGCACCCATAGGGCCACCAGCCCTGCTGTGGTCCTGCAGCCACCACTTACCTCTGTCCCCATCCTCTCTGCAGGTCGGTCTCGGTCTGGGCTACCTGGAGCTTCCTCAGATCAACTACAAGCTCTCTGTGGAGCACAAGAAGAGGCTGAAGACTGATCTGATGCCAGAGATGCGCCTGGTAGGATGGGGTGGGGAGGTTCTCCCAGTCTGACCAGTGAGACTGGTTTCATGCCCCTTCTGCCTCCAGCTGTGCCCTGGGAGAGGGAGGTTCAGCCAGCAGTGCCTGGCTGGGGAATGCTCTTCTGTGTTGGGAGCAGGCAGGGTCTTTTCCAGCTGGGAACGCCTGCAGGTGCCTGACCCCCTTTTCCCTGCGGTGCCCTCAGCTGCAGAGCCTGCTGGACACCAAAAGCGTGTACATCCTGGACTGCTGGTCCGATGTCTTCATCTGGATCGGGAGGAAGTCATCGCGGCTGGTGCGGGCGGCAGCGCTGAAGCTGAGCCAGGAGCTGTGCATGATGCTGCACCGGCCCAAGCACGCCATGGTCACCAGGAACCTGGAGGGCACCGAGTGCCAGGTGGGGCATGGGCCCCTCAGGTGGGTGCTGGGTGCCTGGGAGGGGGCTGTGGCCGAGGGTCTCTTACCTACTCCCCAGTTTACACGCAGGTGTTTAAGGAATGACTGGACGTGGCACCCGGTGCTCTGGTCTGGTTGACTACATGGGGATCAGTCACAGGTTGGACTCAATGATCTCAGAGGTCTTTTCCAGCCTTGATGATTCTGTGATGTAGGTGTTCAAGTCCAAGTTCAAAAACTGGGATGACGTCCTGCGCGTGGATTACACCCGGAACGCTGAGACGGTGCTGCAGGACAGCGGCCTGGCCAGCAAGGTCCGCAAGGACGCCGAGAAGAAGGACCAGATGAAGGCCGACCTCACTGCGCTCTTCCTGCCCCGCCAGCCCCCCATGTCCCTCAGCGAGGTAGGGCTAGGACCCCCGTGAATCCCCTCTGGTGTGGGGCCAGGTACTGAGGGAGGAGCTGGGGGGCTGACGGAGCTCTTGGGGCTGCAGGCGGAGCAGCTGATGGAGGAGTGGAACGAGGACCTGGATGGCATGGAGGGCTTCGTGCTGGAGGGCAAGAAATTCACTCGCTTGCCTGAAGAGGAGTTTGGCCACTTCCACACCCATGACTGCTACGTCTTCCTGTGCAGGTGACACTTGGCATGTCCCCTCTGAGGGGCTGCTGGACCACCTTGTCCCCAACCTCCCTGCCCAGTCCTTCTGACTGTACCATGCCTCCCTGTTCCTTCCTTCAGGTACTGGGTGCCAGTGGAATACGAGGAAGATGAGGAGAAAAAGAAGAAGGGTGAAGGCAAAGGGGAAGAGGAGGGTGAGGAAGAAGAGGAGGAGAAGCAGCCTGAGGAAGACTCCCAGTGCATTGTCTACTTCTGGCAGGGGCGGGAAGCCTCCAACATGGGCTGGCTCACCTTTACCTTCAGCCTCCAGAAGAAGTTTGAGAGTCACTTCCGTGGCAAGCTGGAGGTGACACAATTTGGGGGTGACACAGGGATGCCCCAGCTTTGCCTCTTCTTCCCCATCCCCTCTCTGCCCCTCAGGCTGAGTCAGGGGGCAGCAGCAGAGATGGGAGCTGGCAGGGGGGTGCAGCTGGGCTTGGAGCTGTGTTCGGGAAGTCCCTGTTCCCCTTCTGACACCCAGCCCTGTTCAGGTGGTGCGCATGACCCAGCAGCAAGAGAACCCCAAGTTCCTCTCGCACTTCAAGAGGAGGTTTGTGATCCACCGGGGCAAGCGGAAGGACTGGGTCAGCACTCCCCAGCCCAGCCTGTACCACATCCGCACCAATGGCGGGGCCCTCTGCACCAGGTTAGTGCCCCAGGGCTGCTCCGTGCCAGGCAGCACCCACAGGTGCCAGATCCAGCTGGGATACCTGCTGGTGGGCACAGCTGCTGGGCTGACCTGTGCCTCGGGGACTCCCTCTCCAGGTGCATCCAGATCAACACAGACGCTGGTCTGCTCAACTCCGAGTTCTGCTTCATCCTCAAGGTACTGCTGGTGGCTGGGCATCCTCAGGGCTGCCTGGGTGCCCTCCTGCCACCCTGGGCAGCTCTGACTCCACTGTCCCTCAGGTGCCCTTTGAGAGCACGGACAACCAGGGCATTGTCTACACCTGGGTGGGCCGGGCAGCTGACCCTGATGAGGCCAAGCTGGCTGAGGACATTATGAACCATATGTTTGATGACTCCTACAGCAAACAGGTGAGCAGGGTTCAATGCCAGCTTACCTGGGTGACAGTGACCACCAAGGCCACACTCAGCCCTGTTCTCTGCCCTTTCAGGTCATCAACGAGGGGGAAGAACCTGAAAACTTCTTCTGGGTGGGCATTGGGGGCCAGAAGCCCTATGATGAAGATGCTGACTACATGAAGCACTCACGGCTCTTCAGGTGGGTGGAGGGGAATGCTCCAGTCTGTGCTGCTTCCCTTCCTCCCACAGAGCCCATCTCCCTTGGGAACCAACCAGCCAAAACAGCTGGTCCATCACATCCCTTCCCTCTATATGAGCCAAGTCCTAACAAACTCACACCTGATGCTGTCCCTGTTCATCTCCCTGCAGATGCTCCAACGAGAAAGGTTATTTCTCTGTGTCAGAGAAGTGCTCAGATTTCTGCCAGGATGACCTGGCTGATGATGATATCATGCTGCTGGACAATGGGCATGAGGTGAGCTGGGGGCATGAGCCTGGGACCAGATCTGCCAGTGGCTCTGTGGGCTGAGCCCAGCTGCTGATCCTTTCTGCAGGTCTACATGTGGGTGGGCACCCAGACCAGCCAGGTGGAAATTAAACTGAGCCTCAAGGCGTGCCAGGTAAGACCTCCCTCCATCCTGGGACTGCATTGGGGAAGATTTGGGCTCTTCCATCTCCCCTCGGGGAGTGGTGTGTGATCTGAGTGTGCAGAGCTCTGGGCTGGGGAATACCATCCCTGGAGGTGGGTGAGAGCCAGGATCCCCACGATAGTGCTCTGCCCCAGGTCTACATCCAACACATGCGCTCCAAGGACCCCACACATCCCCGCAAGCTCCGGCTGGTGCGGAAAGGCAACGAGCCCTGGCCCTTCACCCGCTGCTTCCACGCCTGGAGCGTATTCCGCAAGCCGCCCATCTAAGGGCCGGGGGCACCCGGCGCTCCGGCCCCAGCATGGCCGGATCCCGGCACCCTGCACTGCCACCAAGGCCAGGCTCAGCCTGGAGCCACTTCCCCCAGAGCCGGGGCCAGTGGGGATCACTGAGGCTGTCCCTCTGTCCCCCCTTCTCCTAGCACGGGGCCCAGCTCAGCTCCTTCCCTTCCTGGGGGGCATATGGGGTGGGGCCTCTGTCACACCCTGCTTGGGGATGCTGCTGCCCCAAACCAGTGCCGAGCTCCCCCTGCGACTGGGGGACAGGAGTGACTCCCAGTGTGGGTGGGAGGGTGCTTTGCTAAGGAGAACTGGGGGGAGTGAGGGGCTCTCAGTTCTGAGCCTTACAGGTGGTCCCTGCTGTCCTGGGGGATGGACCCTCAGCAGGGATCAGCCCATCTGGATCATATCAATAAAGGTTGTATTTCTCACCTTGATGCTGTCCCAGGCTCTAACTCACTCCCAAATGGGGTCACCCCCAACCCTGATACTTCACCTCTGCAGCTCAGGGGAACCCCAGCACTCACCTGGCTCCGAGGCTCAGCAAACACCTGCAGCCCAGGCAGTTGATATTAAATGCTTTATTTTCAATATTAAAAACCAGTATTTTTAATTACTAAACAATGCTAAACACATCTTACCAAAAAAAAAAAAAAAAAAAAAAGATGAGGTGGAGGGGGGAGTTCTACTAGGGACACTACAGCCCCGGCGTCGGCCGGCAGCAACAGAGCCCGAACCCCCCCAGCCACACACGTACCGCAAGAGAGCCTGGGGAGGGCCACAGGTCCCCAAAAGGAGAGGGACAGGAGCCAGCTGAGCCCCGTGGTGACAGCCACCATGGGCCTGGGGACAGAGCTGGCATCACCACAGCCCCGCAGGAGGACGAGGCCAGGCTCGGAGCCCGGGGGGGGATTTGGCACAGTGAGACCCCCAGGGTGGGGCAGCCCAGCCTGGGGCAGGAGGGGGCTGGGGCAGCCCCGTCCGCCCCCACCCAGCACCAACATGGACCAGGACCAGGAGCTGGTGTGTAATTCCACAGTGTGATCCCATCCCAATCCCACCCCATGGCAGGAATTAGTGTCAGAGAGGAGCAGCAGGCACAGAGCCCAACCTGGAGAATAGCCCTTGGAGAAGCCACTAAGAGAAAAAGGCCACCTGTGACCCCCCCACCGTGCCCCTCCTCAGGCTGCTCAAGGCCTCTGCTGCCCACCTGGGAGCCAGGGGACCCCCACTGGGCTCCCCTGGGGATAGTCCCTGTGTGGCAGCCAGAGCCTCCTGGCAGGCAAGGAACAGGGCTGTAAACTGCGGGGACTGGGCATGTAAACACAGACCAGGGTATGGGAGGGGCTGTGCCCAGGGGCTTCTGGCCCCCCACTGCCCCAAGGGACCAAAACCGGGTGACAAGGGGGCGTCCACAAGCCCCAGCCCTCCTTGTGGAGCCAGGGAAGCAGCAGCATCCCCCTGGAAGGGGGCTCTGGAGCAGGGGACACTGACACTCGACCGTGTATAAAAAAGGAATTTATCTTCCCCGGGAAGAGTTTGTGCCGCACGGCCCCAGCTCAGGGGGTGCAGGGCTGGCGGCCGGGCAGGGAGGTGTGTGGGGAGTGCCGGAGGCAGGGCACAGCGGCGGCTGGCACGGATGTTAGAGAGGAGGCGAGTCTACGTTACATGGGGAGGGGGCGCGGGGGTCCAGTCGAGTCACGCATCCCGGGAATCCGAGCACTGAGATGGGTCAGGGAGGCCGGCAATGCCTGCGGGCGAGGCAGCTCCTCAGAAGATCTGACGGGGCTCAGGACAGGCATTGCCCCTGCTGCCCCACCTCTACAAGCCCCAGGGATCACAACTCCATCCTCCCAGAAAGCCAGGGCACTGTGCTGCGGTCCCAGCTCCAAATCCCACTCCCACCCCAGGGACCACCAACCTCTCACAGACCTCACTTGATAAGGATCCCTGTGAGCCGGGCCTCGTCCTCGCTGGCGTTCCTCAGGTTCTGCTCCACTTCCTCCGAGGACCTAAGGCAGAGCAGGGTGAGAGGCACTGCCATGGCCCCTCAGCACCACTTACACCCCATTCCCCCACTCACACCAGGAAATCCTTCACTTCCTCCACGGTGATGTCCCCAGTGGTGTCCAGCGGGTTCTCCATGCTGCTGTTGGGGGAGTCGACGGTGCCAGGTGAGAAGGCGGCCTCAGGGGACCCTGGGGAGTCAAGGGACAGGAAGGATTGGGCACAGCCAGGACACAGAGCCAGGCTCCCAGCAGGGCTGTGGGACACAGTGTGTGTGCAGGGACAGGGTGGTCACGCACGGTCGCTGTCCGAGGGGGAGTGCTGGCCCTCGAAGCTGCATGGGACGTGGGTGCCATTCGCCTGTGGCAGCTTCGGTGTCACCGTTGAGCTGTTGCTGGAAGGAAACCAGGAGAAGTTACGGCCAGAAGCAGTGTCATGGGGTCGGTGTACAGGGATTCCACCATAGCAAAGCCCCCCCTGCCCCCGAGAGAGCCCACCGGAGGCAGGAGGTGTCCTGGAGCCGGGCGACCTCCAGCCGGCACAGGGGCTCCGTGACGTTCCTTGCGCTCAGCGAGAAGCGCTCGAATTCCGATGGTGAAATTAGGTAGAAACCTACAGGGGGGACAACAACAAGCCTCAGGGATCCCCCACGGGGCTGCAGGTGAGATCAACACCCCATGGACACAGATGTCACCCAGTGTCCTCACCTTGGCCATGCTTGGTGAAGACACAGGAGGCAATGCCACTGATGTCCTCCTTACGGATGCAGTTGTAGTGGACCTGGGGCCTCAGGCTGGGCACGGTGAAGATGTGGATGTCCCCCAGGTTGGTGAGACAGGCCAGGCAGTTTTCCAGCCGCTCCTCAGAGCCAGCGCTGGCCAGGCTCACCAGGGCCACCTTCCGCACCCGGCAGCCCTCGTGTGCTGTCAGCTTGAACTTGGTCTTGGCACTCACTTTGGGCAGCGTGAACACCTGAGGGGGGCAAGAGGAGCTGGGCTCAGGGGAGAACAGGAACCTGCAGAGTTTAGGGGGGCACCTTCCCCTTGGATTCACCACTTTAGAACAGGCATAGGAGTGCCCCCAAAATCTCACTGGTCACCTCCAGTCCCTGCGTGATAAGGACATCCAGAGAGGACATGGGACATTTTGTGTCCCATCTCTACCAGAGTGGGACACTGAGCCCCGCGCACACCTTGAACTGTTCCTCGGAGGAGATGAGCATGGAGTGGCTGCCCTGCATGTCGGGGGCCTTGGCCAGGTCCCGAGACACCTCATAGGGCTCAGGCAGGGGGTTCCCCCGCCCATCCAGAACCGCAATAGCCACCACCGGCGCCCGGTGCATCAGCTGGATCTCCTTCCCCAGCACCGCTTCCACCGCCCGCTCTGAGAACTTCTCCTGCGACGGCACCTCCAGGGCGTAGGCGAACACCGACCCAGAGTTGGTCCCTGCCCACATCGTGGGGCCATGGTGGGCGGCTGTGGGGACAGAGGAGTGTCAGAGCCCCCTCCCCACAGACCCAGCTTGGGGCCTTTACCCAGGCAGGGAGGGGGGTCTCACCGTCACGGAGGAAGGTGTCAGCAAAGTAGAGGCACCGCACAACCCCCGAAAGCGAATCATCGGCCGAGCGGGGCTCGATCCGCCGCTGCACCGGCGTCATCTCCATCTCGGGGGGGCCCGCCTGCTCCGCCAGCTGTGCATTGGCCTCCTGCACCTGGGGAGGGGACACAGGGTCAGTCCCTGCTTGGTGGGGACGGGGAGCTGCCGTGGTGGCCCCCACTCCCTGCCCACCTTGCTGGAGGGGCTGCTGGCATTGAGCCTCTTCTTGCCCGACACACGGCTCTTGCGGATGCGGCGGAAGGACTGACGCAGGGACTTCTTGAGGGACTTCACGCGGGACAGGGGCCCCTCCATGGCCAGCGAGTCGTTGGGGTGCAGCGTACACCTGCGGGCACCGATGCTGCTCAGTGCCCACCACGTCACTCCAGAGGGTCCCCAGCACCGAGGTCCCCCATACCTGGCCAGCACGGGGTTGCGCTGGTAGTAATCGAAGAGACCAAAGCCGTGGCTGGTGCCGAAGGCCACGAGGTTCCACTCGGACTGGAGGGTGACGGCAGTGACGGCGGCGGGGGGCATGCACTGTACCAGCACGCTGGGCTGGAAGCCGGGGGGGAAGTGGAGGGGCCCGTTCCGGGGGGCCAGCCGGTCATGGCCCTTCCAGGTGAAGCCCTCACGGTCCTGCAGCAGGTCCACGGTGGCCACACTGACTGCGTGCTCCGACTTCTCGTCGCTCAGCTCCATCACCAGCACCTGCAGAGACAAGCACAGACAAGGGGACACATCGGAACCCCCCCAGACAGCCAGCCTGCTGCACATGGAGGGCTAAACCCAGGGTAGAAGCCATTCAAGGACAACCATGGGGGTCTGCTGGGTCTGTAGCCCCCCTCATGCTGCGGGTCCCCAATGGGGGAGCTGAGAGCTGCTCAGCAGCTCCTGCTCTGTCCTTGTCATCTTACCTGCCCCGCTGTGCCAGCCACCACCATCTTGGCCGTGTACTTGCAGAGCGCGATCTTCTGCACGCCCAGGCGTGGGTCATCACTGTAGGGATCAAAGCAGCCCACCTGCGGGAGGGGACAGCTGAAGGGACAGCCAGGACCCTGCACACAGCTGTGGGGCAGCCCCCCCTGCACCCCCCCACCAGCTGTGGCACATGGACCACTCTGGGCAGCACGCCCAGGGGAAGTCTGTCCCCATGCACCCCCTGGCTCTTCCCCCCATGCTGGGGCAGACCCGCGGGACAGGGTGTGTGGAACAAGCATCCCTTGTGTCCCCACAGTGCGTCACACAGCAGCTGTGCCCTGAGCCAGGGGACACGTCCCCGGGGCACAGCCGGGATGGCTCCAGCAGGTGCATGCCCCGTGCCTAGCTCTGGGTTTGCCCCCTCCAGTGCTTGCAGAGCCCAGGGGGTGCGGAGACCCATGGCAGTGTCACCCTGCCCAGGGGACCTCACCTTGCGGAAGGGAGGCCACTCCTCCTCGCCCGCCTGGTTGAGGCTGTCGTTGTGCTCACAGTCTGTCTGGAAGATGTTGGCAGTGCCCAGCTTGTAGAGGGGCTTCAGGGAGACCCCCGAGGCGTCCCAGAACCGCACTGTGCCATCCTCATGCCTGGGCGGGGGGGTCCTGTCAGCACGGGGCCCCAACATCTGCCCGGCTAACAAGAGCTGCCTGTGTGCTGGCAGCCACCATGCCAGAGGGGGGAGGCAATGGGGGACAGCGCAGCGAGTGACACACTCATGCCCAGACAGAACAAGAAGGAGCAGCCCACCCAAAAAGAGGCAGTGGATGCCACCACCATCCCATCCCACTCCCCCACCGCAGGAACGGGTGTAGATGTGTCCTCCCCACATTTTGGGTTTGCCAGGCCCCCTCCCTGCTGCCAGCCACTCACCCGGTGAGGAGAAGCCCCCTCTGCGTGGGCTCCTGGGCCAGGTTCTTTCCCCCATCAATGGGCCAAGCCTGAAGGAAGGGATGGAGAGGGGATGGATGGGATGAAGGCTGCTGGGCTGTGCTGGAAGGGGCTCAGCAGGACCCCTCTCCACCATCCCCATCACTGACCACAGAGGATTGCCGGGGGCTCTGCTGCTCGCCCACACTGACGATCCTCTCCCAGAGCTTGAGGGGCACGTTGGAGACATGGCAGGAGCAGGTGATGGCAGAGGAGTGGAGAGGTGCCAGGTACGGGGCAGGGATGGTGGGCCAGCCTGGCGTCTGAAGGTCGATGGCCACTAGCTCCTCCTCCACCAGCACCACGAGGGCTCGGGGGTTCTCAAAGCCTGGGGAGAGGGGAGATGGCTGCTGCACGTGGAGACCCCCACACCATCACCCACTCCCTGGGGCGGCCCTGGCAGGACATACCTCCCTCGGGCACCTCTGCGCTCTGCACGGTGAAGAAGTCAATGACACGGGAGGTGAAGTCCAGCGTGGCCAGGGTCTGGCCCTGCAGCACGCTGACACAGTGCCTGTCACCATAGCTGGCCCGTGGCATCCCCCCACTGAAGATGATGAAGGGGTTCCTGAGTGGGATGAAGCAGCTGCCATCAGACCCTGGACCCCCAAATGGCCCCTGTGCCCACATACAACCCACCCACCTACCCTGACTCGCAGGTTCGCCAGAGGATTTTGCTGATGGCTTTGCAAGGGAACGGCCCTGAATCAAAGACACAGACACTGTGATTGTAGTACTGGGATGGGGGCGACCAGCTCCCAACCCCAGACCCTCATCCTGTACCGTAGGGGATGGTGGACATGACAGGCTGCTGGGTCCTCTGGCTGGTGCCACTCACTGCCCACACCATATACCCGCCGTCGCTGTGCGAGCTGACAATGCTCATCCCGCTCTGCTCCCAGGCCAGGCTCTCCAGCTGCTGCATGGGGGGCACATGGGGGGCTCAGTGCTCGGATGGGGACACACACACAGGGCCACAGCCCCATCAGCCCCACACCAGCCCCAGTACCTGGTTCCCCAGGAAGAGATGCTGGACAGCTCGAGTGCTCTGCTCCCACAGGACCACCAGCCCCCGGCTGTACCCGATGAGGAGCTGGCTGCCATTGCGTGGGTGCTCCTGGATAGATTCCACGGGCCCCAGCGCCTTCCCGCAGCGGTAGTCATCGGGGACACTGCAGGGGGACATGCACAGGGGGTCACAGGGGAGCTGAGGGTGCTGGAGACGGGGCAGGGGGCCTGCAGGGCTCTCACCTCTGCAGGATCTCATCCAGAAGGAGGGTTTTGTCCTCCAGCAGCGTCAGGGTGGGCAGGGAGACAAAGTACACGGCACCACCCTCGGTGCCCAGGCAGACCATGGTACCGGCAGCCATCGGCAGGACCACTGTCACCCGTGTGATGCCAGGGGAGCATCTAAGGGGGGGAGCAGGGGCTGCCTCAGCACCGTGTCAGGTCTGGGGGCACGTCAAAGAGACTCCAGACCTCCCCTGCTCCATCCCTACATTCCCATCTCCCTGAGCGCAGGAGGACAAGGACACAGGGACAGTCTCAGTGCTGACAGCAATTAGAGCCATTAATCAACCCCAGGCCCTGCCAGCACCATAAAAAGTCCAGAGCTCTTCCCTGCACTCAGCATCTCAGTTGGGATCAGAGGAGCATCCCAGTGGGGAAAACACCATCACGGAGAGGACCTTGGCCACCATCCCACCCGAGCAGGCCAGCTGCTCCCACGCACCATTCCCAGCTGGCAGCGGCATCGCTGCGGCCGCAGCCCCGCAAGGGAGCGGCTCTGACCCCCCCCAAGGCAAGTACTTAGCGCTGCCGGACCCTGGGCGTCCCGGGAGGCCAAAGCTGCGGGTCTCTTCCAGGTGGGAGCAGCCCTCCTTCTGGCACACCTCCCACAGGTGCAGCGTGTTGTCGTCCAGCAGCGAGAGGAGCCAGCCCTGGGGACGGGGGGATGACAGGCGGGGTGTGTGAGGTGCTGGGGGGCTGCTGCCAGGTCCCCCCAAGGGACACCCACGTACCTGGCCGGGGAGAAAGTGCAGCTGGGTGACAGTGGCCATCTCCTTGTGCAGGCCTGTCAGCTCCACACCTGGTGCGCCATATCTGGGGGGGGGCCGTCAAAGAAACAACAAGGGTAGAGCCCCCCCCCACCTTCCCCAGCAAACCTCAGGACCCTCCAAATTCCCTCAGGTCACAGTTCTGCCTGCAAACACCAGTTCCCAGGAGAGCCAGGGCAGAGCATCCCTGGCTGCATCCCATGCCAGAGCTGCCCTTGGCACCACCATCCCCATCCGGGATCCACCAAGCACGTCCAGCTCCAAGCAGGACACTCTGAACCAGCCTGGGATCCACCAAGCACCTCCAACTGGGACACCACAGGTCAGGCTGAGATCCACTGACCACCTCCCATCAGGATGTCCCAGGTCAGGCTGCGGCCAACACACAGGGGTGGGTGTGCGAGAGGCGCCGGGAGCCTCGACATGCACCGGCAGCGGGGTGCGGTTCGGCATGCGCCGGCACAGCCTCACTCACCCGACTGGTCCCGGCTCCTTCGGCGACGCTGCTCAGCAGGAACCGCAGCAGGACCCGCGCAGTGGCTGCAGCACCGTGCGGAGCACCCTGGCCTGGCACAGAGCACCCCCAGACCCGGCCAGCTGCTCCCCCCAGCCCAGTGTCACCACTGCACTGCACAGCCACATCTGGGCAGGCCATGTGCTGGGGGTCCTTGCCCCTGGCCACCTTCTGGCGCCCTGGGCACAGGGAACCAGCCCAGCGGCTCTGCCCGGCCAGACAGGCAGGAGCTGTCTGGCAGTGCTGGGCACAGCTGAGCTGGCAGAGCCGGGTGAGAGCCACGGAGTTTTGGGGAGAGCAGGCAACACGGCATGAGAATGAAGCAGGGAGCACGCAGAGGGCTCTCGTTGCTACATGGATGCAGGGGGTGCAACCCATCCTTGCTCATTCTTGGGTCTTTCCCCACACAAAATAGTGTCACAAGCTGAGAGCCCTCAGGGCAAGTGGTTCGGGCACACCAGTGTCACCAGCATGTAAGATGGGGCTCCAAGCCCAGGGACCCCCAGCTGCCCCAGGAGACCCCCCAGGTGCTGGCTGCCCCTCAACGCCGGGCTGTCTGCAACCGGATCCACCCAGCCCAGCCAGGGAGCACCCAGGGGTGCCCCCACTAACCAGTAACGCCAGTCAGGCTAGCTCCGGCTGCTGCCTCGCCCGGCCCTGGCTTCCCCGGCACCGCCAGCCTCCAGAAGCATCTTTCTGCAGGCAGCCGGAGCGGGGCCGTATAGGCACGGGGTACCACGCTGGGTACCACCCCAAAATCAATTCCCGCAGAGGATGCTCAGGGCACCGCAGCCCCCCGCAAACCGCATCCCCGCGGTGCCGGGGGTGCTCAGCTGGGACCGGCACCGCGGGCCAGGCGGGCGAGTGGGGCGGCCGGCGACGTCGCGGCCGGGCTGGCACCCGGGCGGCCCCGGCAGAACAAAACACGCCATCTTTGTGCTCGGGAGGCAGCGAGCCGCCGGCCTGGGGGAGGGGGAGTGCGGCCGCCCCCCACACCCCGACCCTGANAGCCCTCTGAAGTCTCCCTGCACGCTGCCGGCAACAAAGCCTGGCCGGCCCCGCTCGGCGTCCCCCGCTTCGGCCCCCCACCCGGGACCGGGCTCCGCGCCCACCGCAGCCCCTCTCCCCGGCGCTGGGCCGGCCAGAGCTCCCGCTGCATCCCCGAGGGCCGCGTGGATGAGGCCAGGACGGGCAGGAGCCCCCCCGGGATACGCGGGGTAACAGCAGGAAAGACCCCCACTTGGGATGCCCCCCTCGGAACGGCCGAGCCCCTTTTCCCCTTCGGCGTTTTGGGCGAAGTGGGGGTTTCCTCCAGCCGCCCCCTCGCCACCCGGCCCAGCTGCAGCACAGCTGGACGGAGGGATGGACGTACGCCGAGTGGGGGCTGCCGAATTGGACCAGAAGTAGCGCGGCCACGTCTCCAAGCATTCTCCGGAATGGGGACAGCCAGAGGACTGAGTGCAGGAAGGTCCGGGAGGTCCTTGCCTCCTGCTCATGTGGGAGGAAAAGGATACAGCTTGACGGCTCCCGCCTTGGTGCCGATGGCCATCACACACAGGATGGGGTCGTAGGCCAGGGCGCTGGGCTGGCTGGGAAAGCCGTGCTCCACTGTCTGCCATGGGGACAGGCAGGTCAGAGCGGGACCCCCCACCTCTGACACCCCCAAACCTCCCATAGCCCCCCTCACCCCCACAGCACCGATCCCACATCAGCCTGAGCATCACCCCCGCGATGGGGCCTCACGAAGATGCTGCTCTGTCCCCCAGTGCCACCAAGGAGGGCCTTGGGGATGGGGGACATGACTCCTCACCCAATTGCCACCCAGCACCCCAAAACCCGGCCCAATAGCCACACCACGGTCCAGAGTAGGTCTGACTTTGAACGAGCTGTCCCACCACCCGCCAGCACTTTGGGGATGGGACCATCCCTGCTCTGAACCCCCGAGGTGAGGACACTCCAGGAGAGGTGAGCGGGACCCCCACTGCGACATCACCGGGCGTCCCCGATGCCGGCCGGCAGAACCAGGCGAGCGGGACCCGCCAGCGCCAGGGACGTCCCCGCCGGAGCCGCGTGTCGCCCGCGGGCACCTTCCCAAGGAAGTCCCGGCCGTCCGGCGTGCCCGGGCTCGCCGGCTGGGGAGGGGCTGCCCCGGCAGCGGGGGGAAGCGGGGGACACCCAGCATCCCGGCCCGGGGTGAGGGGACCGCAGGGCTCCCGATGGCAGCTCGGCTGAGCAGCGATGGCGCGATCAGACGATACGGAGGCCGCCGGAGCCAGACTGGCTGGATCCTGACCTACTCCCTTTGTCTGGGGCATCCGAGAGGCGTAGCGGGGCGGCTTTCCGCACCCGCCGGCGGCAGCCGCTGTCACCCCAGCTCCTGTTGCCCTCCCAAGGGACACCTTCAGCAGGGTGAAAGGCGTCCAAGGCGTCCCGGCCCATCCAAGTGGGTCCCAACACGTCCAAGGGGCGAGGCAGTGGATGCTCGTGGGTGCCGACCCACGCAGAGTCATGCTGAATCCCACCGGGATTCACCCTGCGCTGGAGGAGCTGGGACAGCAGCAGCGCAGGGACACCACAGTGATGCTTTAGACCAGAAACCGACACGATGACACCGGCAGCGATTCCCCAAAAAGCGCTGTCCCAGTTCCCCAGCACTCCCAGTCCCAAAGGGGGACCCGGCTCAGCCCCCCAGCCGCAGCCCCCGCTCCCGCCCGCAGCGGGGCCGCATCCGGTAGGCTGTGCCGGCCGGCCAAGGCGCGCTCCCGGCCAAATTACAGCAAATCCCAGGCAAATCTGGAGCTCGGGAGGAAAAACAATCATTAATGGGAGGCAGGTGGGCAGCCGGCGGCCCCAGAGGGGCTCTCCTCAGTCTCCCCCCAGGACATCCCACTGACACACAGCCACCCTGGGCACCCGTTTGGGCAGGATCCAACCGTGGGACTGTGCTCCCCAAAACCAGGCGGCTCTGGCTGGGCTGAGCCTTGCACCCCGGTCAGACCCTCATCCGTGGCAGCGAGCTGGGGGACAGAGCTGTGCTGGGCAGCTGGCTCTGACCCCTCAGCACTGCACACCCCGACACCTCACAGCCCGGCCCCGCTGTGGGACAGCCCGGGGGTCACCCCGGTGTACGGCATTGTCCCAACCATGGGCAAGTACCCCACAGCAGTGCCAGGATGCTGCCGAATGATGGACTGATGGACAAGGTTTGGGCTCATCCAGGGGCCGCTGCCGGTGGCCCGCGGCCAGGGCAGGAGGGTGGTCCCAATGCCACGGCACCTCCAGGACAAGGTGCACCAAGTCCCAAGTGGGCACAGCCCGATGTCCCAAGGGACGGGCCTGGCACCCCAGGGCTTGTGGGGTCACTCCAGGGTTATTTGATGAGCTTGGGGGTCTCTCCCACCCCAAATGAGGGAGGCAAGTGGGAAAACTCGGAGGGAGAAGGGAAGCAAGCACTGACCTCTCATGCCCCCCCAGAGACATTTTTGGAGTGCCAGGGAACCCTAAGCCCAGGGGATGACCACCACAGCCCTTCCTGCTGACACAGGGGGTCCAGCCCCCCAGTAACCCACCCGTGGGGAGACTGGGGTGAGGGGCTGAGCCCCACATGGGGGATGCAGCCAGGGATGTTCCAAGGCCAGACAGGCTGTGGGACCATGGGTCACCCCAAAACGCCTGTGAGCGAGGCCTCGGGGAATCTATGGGACAGGGAAGTGCGGGAACCGAGGCGCTCCAGGGAACCCCTCCCAAGAGGGGCTGGGGACTGGGATGTCGCGCTGGCGAGGGGGTCGCATCCCCTCCGGGAGTACCCCCCTGCACCGCACGGGGAGGAGCACAGCCCCGCAGTCTGCACCCCGGGGCGCATCCCGCACCCGGGGCTCCCGGTACCCATCACCGGGGGTGCAACCCCCTGTCCCGGGGTCCCTCGGCCAGGCAGCCCTGCCCTTTCTGCGTGCCCCTTCCCCGGGACCGAGGAGGTCCCGGTGCGCGGCTCCCCCGGGGGTTCAGCCGGTCCCGGGGGCGGTGCCCCGCACGCTGCTCGCCTCCCCGCGGGCAGCATCCCGCCGGGGTACCAGAGCCCCGCGCCACCGAGGGGCTACCCGCAGTCCGCACCCTGCCCGGTACCCCCGGTGCCTCTCGGTGGTCGCCGCCCCTCGGGATTCACCGCCGCGCCCCCTGCTCGCCCCAGACGTACCTTGCTGAAAGCGAAAAGGTCGTGGCGGAGGCGGTCGCGGTGCGGGTCGGCACCCTGCCGCCGGAACCGAAACTTCATCATGGTTGGGCCGGCGGCGGCGGTGGCNCCGCCAATCACAGCGCGGCAACGCGCGCCGCGCGCCGCAGCGCCGCCCACCCGCGCTGCGCCTGCGCCGCCGCGGCTGCCGATGGGATGTGTAGTCATCCGACTCAACACCCTCTGTGCTGGATTTATTTGTGTTATTTTTGAAATCTTCTTCTTTCGGTGTTTTTCTTCCCCGTGGGCATGGTGAGGAACGGTGAGGACACCTCAAGCCTGGTCATCGTGGTCTCAAAGCCCTCACAAACATGGGGTGTCGTGGATTTAGGGTCTCATCATGTGCCCCACAGTCATGGGGTGCATCAACATGGCGGCGCCCCGGCTACTAGACCTGGAGCATCCTGCCGGCTCCCAGAATCAGCATTCGAGCCTCACTCCCGGCTGGCGAGTCATTATGCCCGCCAGAGCACCAGGAATGTTGTTCCCCACTCCCCCCGCGGCATCATCGCAAGGTGGGAGGGGGAACAACCTGCCCTGCACCCAGTTTTGGGGTGAGTCACCCCGGGCAGGGCATGGTTTCCCCTCCCTGCTGACTAACGCCGGCCCTGGGGAGATGCGGCACTGGGCTGACGCAGGGTTTTGGGGCGGAAAACAGCCCGGGGGCGAGCGGGGAACGATGCCCCGGTGATGGGCTATGGGCTTATGGGTGGATGGAGGGGCCTGAACCGCAGGCACAGCCCCGGGAACTGAGGGTGGGGAGGCTGGTGCCAGATGCGGGTCTGCTCTGAGGAGGGAGAAAAGGAGGAAGAACTCAGAGGGGGAAGAAGGAGAACAGAGGGGAGAAAGAAGGGGCTAGCGAAAAGGGGAGGAGAGAGAGAGAGAGGCAGAGGAAGAGAGTAAGAGATAAAAAGGTGTAAAGAAGGGAGGAAAGGAGGACAGGGAGAGGAGAAACAGGAGGAAGTGATGGGAGAGGATGAGGATAGGAAAGAGAAGGGAAAAGAGCAGGAAAGGAAGAAGAGAGGAGGAAGAAGCAAGGCCATACACAAGACCAGCAGACCCTATCCATCCCCCGTATGGCACCTCACACCCATCCCACCATCTCCCTCTTGCAGGAGGGAAGCACAAGGAGGGTGAGAGGGGCTCAGCATGAGGCCAAAGCACAGGGTGCTGGCAGGAAGAGGAAGAGAAGGAAGGCAGAGATCCCTGTCCCTGCTTTCTAGGACATCACAGGAAGCACAGCCACCACCACCCTGGCCACCCTGTCCCCGGGGAGTTGGTGACTCCCTTTATTTAGAACCAGTTCCCTGCTCCCAACCACCTCATTCCTGCCAGGGGAACTCGAGGCACATCCCAGCCCTCAGTACTACCACACAGCCAGGCCAAGTGATGCGTTCTGCTTTTATTCAATTAATGCAGCAATCTATACAAGAAAAAAAAATAATAATGAAACCATGAAATTCCAAACCCTGACAGTGGAGAACCACATTCTTCCTAAGAATCAACTGGAATTAAAAGATTCCCCCACGTCAGACTGTACATAAAATAATCTCTGCCCCATTTACAGCGTTTCACACAGTACTTCTCGTATCTCAAACTTCAGAACTGTACAATTTTGTTACAAACCACGCTTTTTCCTAGGAAAAGCTTACAGAAAAAAATATTGCCACTTTATTTTTTTTAATTTTTATTTTTTATTGGTAACAAAAAGAAATTAGAATCTTTTAAAAAACAAAAATTAAAGTCAGCCAGAACTTCTAAGTGTGGGCAGGGGAAGGAGCAGAGACATTTCCCAGCTGAATGTTTCTCCTCCCAACAGGGAAAGGGAACACTTTTGGCAGGTAAAAGACTCTTTGCTGCTGGTGAGGGTCTAGACCCCAGCCTCCCAAGCCCTCCTCAAATCCTGGCAGCTGTTTTAATGGATAATTAATATTTTAATTATCCATAGGCTTGGATAATTCCACCACTGACACTTCTCGAGATACGGCAACAGTAACAAACCCCAATTCCTCCTGTTCTTTGCAAAAAAAAAAGCAGGGATGAACCCCACCTTCCTTCCTCCTTCCTTAGGAAAGACAGTTCTCCTGGTCTGGGCTGTGGGTCTGGGCACATGGATTGTCACACTGGATGTAGCTCCCAGTTTGGGGCTGAGCACGGACACGCTGTGGGTGGATGGAGAGGTTGGAGCAGACACACCCAGATCAGACACACCACAAAGCCAACAGGGTCAGGGCTATGCATGAGCTCAGCCTGGGGGGCAGATGGGAGACGTTTTGCCTCCCAACTGGAGCTCACCCCACTCCCTGCTCAGCACCAGCCCCATGCCATCAGCCTGACCTGATGCCTGTGTGCAGCCCAACAGAGAAAACCAGGAATTCCGAGCCACAGTTTCACTCAGACAGGTTACAGGAAGGATCCAGACCTCTGGATCCGTGTGAAAAATGTCTTCTAGTTTCAAATCCAGGTTTCACTCCGATGTTGTTCAGTGCAAAAGAGTTAAAAAACCATGTTATCTACACATATACATCCGTGTCTATAGAAAATGTCTGTACAAGTGGGAAGATGGCCCTGCCTGCACGCTGGGGACTACTATCCTAAGGGATGCTGTGGTTTCTGCTCACTAGCATCCTGCTCCCTCTCTCTCCAAGGTATCAAGCCCCAACCAGTCAGGCTAAAAACCATGAGCAGATTGTGGCTGGAGAGGAGCTTCTCCTGTCCCCCCCAGCCACAGCTGCCAGCTCTGACCCACTGTGTGGATGGGAGAGGGAAGGAGGGGAAAGCTCCCAAGCAGGACATGCAGGAATACAGAAACAAGCTGGGAAAGGAAACTTGCACACGTACAGACTGCACAAGGACTGGGATGAGGTGATGGCTTGAGACCAGGCTAGAGGTAAGACCTCAGGATGTCCAGAGATAGAGCCAGCACCTCCAGCTGGGAGGCTTCCCATGGAAGTCCTGCTCTGGGAAGCAGCTGTGGAAAGGCTGGCTGCTCCAGCTTCATTTTGAGCTGACACCAGGGTAGAGTATCCATACTGGAGAGGCAGGGATAAAATTGGGAACCAGGAGGGGAGAGGGGAGACCTCTGGCAGTGACCTCTGTCACCATCTGCACACACAGCCCAACACCATGATGGGCACAGAGCATGGTCAGGATGGATCCAGAAAGACAAAGCCATCAGGAAGAGAAGGGATCTCTGCTCCCAGCGCATGTTTTTGCCATCAGGGGAATGCCAAGCTTTCCAAAACAAGGGCTCTGTAGCCAAGCGCTGGCCTGGATTCACAGCAGAAAGCTGGGAGGGTGAGGAACACTGTTTCAAATGCTTCGTGTGGTCTGAAAATGGCATTCTCAAGGTTTCACAAGCAGCAGAAGCACAAACTTTTGGATCTCTGGACTGACAAGACACGCTCCTTCAGAGGTTGTGCCTCATCACAGAGTCAGTGGGGGCTCTCACCAAGAAAACCACTGGCTAATCAGAGACAGGTACTGGGGACTTCATCAACACCCCCACTTGTCAGCACTGTGCTGAAGGTGATGGCAATGTCCTCTGAGCTCATGTGACAGGATCCAGCCTGAGCAGAACCCCAACACCAGGTGGAAATCAGACAGTGGGACCCAGATGTCAGCAAATTTCCTCGATCAGCACTGCAGGGAACGCCTGGGTGGTTGTTTTAGACCAGGAGCCCCTCAAGACAGCAGCAAACACGTTTCAAAATATATTACATCTTTTTATTGCCAAGCGTGCAGACCATGAAGTGTGTGGGGGACACGACACTAAGAAAAACTACAACTGGAGGGAGGGCAAAGCAGTAAAAATTTAAAAATAAGACTACTCCTTACAACTGCCAACACTTGGGTTCAAAGAATCAACTGGAGGAAGTTTTCCTTAAAGTACAGCTCTAAATATGGCATTGGGCCCCAAACTTTGCAAACACCAAGACTTTGGTCTGGGATAACGCAAACCAGGTGGGAGAAGAGGATAATGATGGCAGATGCTCTAACACAACTCCACAGGGCTGAAAGCCTGATTCTTCTCAGCATTTCCTGTAGCAACCAGAAAACTCCCTAGCCCAGGAACACAGGCAGGAATAAGCCAGGAGAAAGCAGGCAACTTCAGTGCTGGATGCACTGAACTGGGGCCAAACTCAACCCCTGCAGTGTCCCTGCTCCCAGAGCCAGCCTCGGAGGGGACAGAGCTGCTCAGCTCCCCTAAGGCCACAGCAGCTCCTGCTCCTGCTCTGTCAGAGTGCAGCCAGTCCCTCAGGATGGGATACTGTGCTGGGAATGCTGCACTGACTCAGCTCTCTCCACCTGGAAGGGACAGAGGAGAAAGGCTCTTCTCGGGAGTCCCAAGGCACAAGCCCTCACAAGCACAGTGTCTCCTACTCCTCTCTGCTATCCCCAGCTCTGGGAAGCAGCACGTGCTCAGTGTGATCCCTCACTTGGCAGCCCTGAGATTCCAATATGGATCTCAGGACAGTGCAGGGCCATGTTTCCTTCCTCCTCAACCACAGCATGCCCCTAAGTCAGACCAGCACTGAGAAACCAGAGCTCTAGTACATTCTTCTTGGAGAGGGCAGCGCAGGGACACAGGGCTGCAAGCCCACCCTGACTTGGGAAAAGGGTCTGGAAAGGAAACCTACGGCATTTAAAACACTAAAGTGCAACAAAAAATGTCCTGAACCATTTGAAATTGATCGCAGCAAGAGGGGTCTGCAAAGCTTCAAACTTCCAGTTACTGCAGGGCACCCTTAAAAACAGACCTGAAAACCACCAAGTAAGAAAAGACCAAGGAGCCCTTTGGTGAAACCAGGAATACAAGCCCACCATGGAATTTCAGCTCCTGGGGTCAAACATCATATTTAGAACATTTGGAAAGGAAAAGTGTTAAAGCAAAAAAAAAACCAAAAAAAAAACCCAAAACCAAACCAACCAAACAAACAAAAAAAAAACCACCAACCAACCAACCAACCAAAAACAATAAAAAACAACCAAACAAAAAACAAAACAAAAAAAAAAGACAAACCAAAACACAATTCTTGAATTTTGCGCAATGAAACAGTTAAACTCTTTTTGGTGTTTTCAAAAGAAATCCCAACAGACAACCTGGCATAACTTTATCTGCTTCCTAAGGGAGAAATGCTCACTTGACCCATGACTCAGGACACCATGTGCACTGGACATGTTCCATTCTCACATATGTCTCAGCATTCCTCCATTCATAAAACCAAATCCTTCCTGTTTACTCTTCAGCCTGAAAGGAAAAACCAAAACTGAAGCTAGATGGAAGATAGCCAGAGGGAGGAGAAAGTTTTCACAGACTGGAGGCCAATTTCATCAGCTCCACGAGCCTGGGAAGTGCAATCCTCAGTGTCGCCTCATTTTAACTTTCCTGGCTGGGCTGCCGTCCTCCTCTTCCTCATCACAGTCCTCTGTGTACTCGTAAGACCTTCGCCAATAGTTCTCAGAGCTGAAGTGGCTCCGTCTCCTATGTTTTGGTAAGAGGACCGAGCGCCTGTTCTCCTCCTTATCCATTTCTAGAATTCGTGGCCTGTGGAGAGGGAGAAAACAGGAGTGAGAGCACACCACGACGGCATCCAGGCCTCCCTCCTGGATGCTCTCTGCAGGTTACTTGCCGTGATAGCTCTGCCTGTTTTCCCACTGTTTTCCCAGCACTGGATACTTGGCAGAGCAAGAACAGATCACCAAGCTGCACCTCCCAAGGGGAGCTGAGAACTTTGCTGTGATGGGCCAGTTATTTTCCTTTCCCAAGGCAAGCTTTGGCCTTCATCTCCAGCAGGAACACTTCCAGTCATCTCTTTCTTTTTTCACTTGCAGCATGTGGCCCCAAGAAAAATCCCTTAGGCAGAGGGGTCTGTCTCTACTGCAGAAGAATTTAGAGGATAGAGCTGAGCTCCTTATGGTGCAGGATCACATCACAGCTCCAAAATCCTTTGTCTTCTCACATATTAGCACAGTGCAATTGTTATTTCTGCAGAGCTGCCTGTGATCACTGTCTAGCAGGACTGGGCTGGTGGGCTGCACACACCACTTACTTCATCGAAGTGGCTCCTAAGAGATCCCACTATGATATCCATGAGAATTACCTGTTATACTGGAGTCTCTGAAGCCAGAGAAAGAGAAAAACATGTTTTTCACACCCATCTGCTGCCTATGCAAGCCATCCCCCACAGCCTGATAAGGTCACATCAGGCTGAAAAACAGCTCTGATGGACGTGCACATTTGTCCCGCATGATCGCTCCCTCTAATCGGACACTGGCCCTCTGCATGCTCCCAGGGAAGCTGCATCTGCAGCCCAGCTTCAGGTCTTCATCCATGTTCCCAGCCTGCATCCAGGTGAATGAACACTGCTCATAAATAAACCATCCCCACCCTCCTCCCTCCAGAACAGGTTCAAACAGGACTGGGACCGCATGGCAGCCAAGTCCTGTGACCAAGTCAACTTTTGGGTTGTACCCATTGTACAGAGAATGCCATCTGGATCCTCAGGAAGCTTTGGAAATGGAATATGAAGGACAGCTGGCAGACTGGCTATCACTCACAGCTATCAGTGTGCTCACACCAAGGTGTTTGGGGGAAGCCTTGCTGCAGAGGTCAAGCTTGTCTGAAACCTCAGCAAGGAGCTTCCCTGAAGGTCAGGCTTAAGCATCCACACAGTCTGGTTTCTCACACAAAAATACACACACAGAGCTCTGGAATCAAAACAGACCTGAGGTGCTTTGCAAGAAGTCCTTAACCTTTCCCAGATAGCAAGCCTTCACGTTCCCTCCCAGGACTGCTTTCATAATATAGTTTAACGCAGCTGCACAGGTTGCTTGGCAATAGAGGTCAAAAATGATTAGCTGCAGGGAAACTATTGTTCTGAATGACTGCATTATCAAAAGCCAGCCAAATCTATTGCTTCTTCATTATGCCACTTACAGGATAAACAATGTAAGCTGCTTACAGCCAGAGCTCAGCCTCCACAAGTCTGGGAGGAACATATAAAGTGCTCATTCTGATAAAAGAGATCTGGGCATTGCAGAAAGCACCTGGCAGGTGCAAATCAGAATGGTTTTAAATATGTTTTGAGGCCAGGAACCTCAGCTATGCACTGATTCAGGGACACCATCCCAAACATTACTCTTAGGAGAGATGATCCTACCTGTGGGCAGCATCAGGATCTGCTTTGCGATGGGACCGCTTTGGTTTCAGGATCTGGTCCCGGTTGCTTCCTGACAGGCGGTCAGAGTTATAACCTGGTGGCAACACAGAGCTACTCAGGGATTTTGTTTCCAATCGAGGTGCATCTAGTCTTGTTCTGCAAATATTTAAAGAGAAGAGAATGAGTTTCTACAGAATCACCAGTGTCACAGCAGAACCCTCCACCCCAACCATACAGCTCAGGAGGAGAGGCAGGAATACCACACTCCACAACAAGCTGCAGCTTTGTGGTACTAGAAGCTTCACAGAATCACAGAATGCTTTGACTTGGAAGGGACCTTGAAGATTATCTTATCTCCAACCCCCCGCCACAGGCAGGAACACCTTCCACTAGACCAGACTGCTCCAAGCCCTGTCCACCCAGGCCTTGGACACTTTCAAGGATGGAGCAGCCACAACTTCTCTGGACAACCTGTGCCAGGGCCTCAGCACTCTCACAGGAAAGGATTTTTTCCTTGTATCTAATTTAAACATCCTCTCTGTCAGTTTGAAGACATTCCCCTTTATCCTGCCTTGGCTTAGGGACATACAGTCATGAGGTGAATGCAAAAGGTGCCAGGCTCACTGCAATCCCAGCTCTGGGATAAGGAACAGAAGTGCTGGAGCAGCTGTGAAATCCCATGAATCACTCGGCAATAACTCACAGCTCCAGTTGAACCACCTGGGTGGGAGATCCCCTGCAAAAGTATCATCACCTGCAACAGCAATAACTGCTTCCACCTGGAAACTCCCTCCTGCCCATGGATCTCCCAGGGTCAGGTGTTCCTCAGCTTGACTAAGAGGTGCAAAGAGTTGAAGTACGAGTCAGGAGAAGGTGTAGCAAACAGAAGCTGCACCACATCCAGCAGCTCTGCACACATTCAAGCTATGCTGGAGAGCAAGCACAGCTCATCCCAAAGGAGAACTGTCACAGGACTGTAATCAGGAACAGGTGAAGGAGGCAGTACAAATGAAGGGGGAGAACAACTACTTGCTCTCCAGTGCTGAACTTTCGCTCCTGAGGGAGGTTTCCACAGGAGAATCCCAATCTCAACTTCCATTAGGAAGCACATCCAGTTGCCAAGTTTCTCTCTGCCATCAGGGTGAGCCTCTTCAGCTAATCAGGGTAATGCCAGTCTGGCAAAGGCAAAGCTGGGCATGGCAGCCTGAGTTTGCCCAGCATGCCAGAAACAAGGAACACTTCCACAAGCAGCTGCTAGGCTGGAGCCTGTGCTAGTCCACGCTGTCATCCTGAGCTTTTCCCAGCTCCAGGGCTGGACTCAGTCCAGCCTGAACACCAAAGGCCTTGCAGATCCTGCCCGTGACAAGTGAGGTGGTTTAAATACCTCTCAACTACAACAGCAACTGTGGGGCTGCAATTCAAACAAACCAACCCCCAATACACTGCAAGAGAGCACCAGCCGAGCTCCCTCTGGCCAGGTACAAGGAGAGGTGACACTAAAATGGAGAACAGTGTACCTACCTAACTTAAATACAGAAACTCTATGAGACTAAAAGCAGAACGGCAGCAAAAGACTCTAAAATTGCTTTCAAGATCCAGTTCAATAGGTCTCATTTCTACACCCACCTCCCACGTTACTTCTCCCAGCATCTCATAAACTGAGAGCACCATTCCTCCCCTCCTCTGGCTCAAAGCACTTCCAAACCCCGCTGGCTCCCAGCAGCCCTGTGATCCAACACATAGGAAATAGAGTACTGAAGTGTTTATGACCTGCTTGGTAACCACGCCGCTCTGGAGAATCCTGCAAAAAAACCCCACTGCTCCTCCAGCTCCCACACTTTTGTTCTCCTGCTGCTGTCAGCGAAAACACGCTCAGAGCAGAGGCAAGAGCAGAGCCAGGCTCAAATGTCTGGGACCCAGCGGGCTCTGGCAGAATTCAGAGCCAAATATCCCAGCTCCAAGTGGGATGATCCAGCTGATCTGATCAGGAAAGCTCAGGGCTGATCCTCACCAGGAAAAAGAGGAAGAGGAGTTTCACGAGGCCGCTGGCTGCTCCCCGGCCACAAGCAGAGGTGGCTGTTTTCCTGGTTGCATAACAGCCAGTTCCCGGCAAAGTCTCATGATCCCGGGGATGGGGAATGGTGCTTGTGCAGCGATCCACGGCACAGGCAAAGGCCACGGCAGCCCTGCTGTGTGCGCAGGGACATGCAGGGGACACGGGGAGGTGGCTGCCCTCGCCGCTGATAAGCAGCAATTAATAAGCTCTATTTGGCAGCAATCGCAGCACAGCCTTTGGCAAACATTGCCACGGATTCTCCGCGGATTCACTGTGGAGGCTACGCAGAGGGTTTATGCTTTGCTTGAGAGTAAAATCCTGGTGTGGTTTTGTCTGGCCTGTCTGTCGGGTCAGCCCCTCACTGTCTGATGGGCGGAGATGCTTCTGCTCTGACATGAAGCAAATCAGGCCCCCAAAAAACAGGGTGGATGGGCAAACAAAGCCAGCAGAGCTACAGGCTCTGTCCCTTCAGCAGGAATGCACCAGGTCAGCTGGGTACAACCAAGCAGGGGGACCTCACTGCTCCTCACAGGACTTAAAGAGGGCTTATAAAAATCACAGAGAGCAATTTTTTACGTGGGGAGATGGTCATAAGATAAGACGGAACAGTTCTAAACTAAAAGAGGGATGAGTTAGATTAGATATTAGAAAGAAATCCTTTACTCAGAGAGTAGTGAAGTACTGGCAGAGGTTGCTCAGAGAAGCACAGGCTGGATGGGGCTCTGAGCAACCTGGTCCAGTGGAAGATGTCCTTGCCCATGGTAGGGGTTTGAATGAGGTGAGATTTAAGGTCCCTTCTTGCCCAGATGCACTTTGAGGGCAGCCAGGCTTGACTGAAACAACCCAACACCCTCAGCTTACCAAGGCTGGAGAAAGCAAGAGGCAGAGCCAGTTTAAACAGGTACATTCAATAACTGCACCAGTTTGGGCAGCTTTAACTTATTTACCTGAGTCTGTCTTTTCCAGGGAACAGCTCCACAACCTAGGACAGGCAGCTTCTCTTTCCCAAAGTCCAACCAAAGCAGCTACAAAACTTGGAGATGCCTCCTCGTCAGCACTTGTGCTGCTTTTCCCTGGCTGCTCCAACACCATGAACACAACAGCTGTTAATTCTTATCACAGCCTCTTGCCCCAAACCTCACGTGGCCATACCCGGCTGTGGGGTGGTTTGGCTACAGCCCGCCTTTCATCCCACTCTATCTCTTGCCACATCTCATTCTGCCTCCCTGGGTTTGGGCTGCTTTTTCCTGGCTAATGCCTCAGGGCTGCTGTTTTTGCTGCCTTCATTCCATGGGTTTCTCTAACCAGATGTCCAACTCCACTCACCGGCTTTGTGCCATATCCTCATAATGTTGCCAGACTTGTTTTGAAACCAACTAAGCCATCCAAAAGCTCATCCAGTCTGAATCCAGACCGCTTGCCTGTAAGCCTTATGCCAGCCTGGGCCACAACCACAGCCCTGCCACCAATGCCCACGTTTCTGGCTGGGTTTATAGGACTCAAAGTTGTGTATTTTCATTTACAAAGATGCTTCTTGACAGCAGAATTACTGCTAAGACCTTCCAAGGCACAGTCAACAGGGATCAATGTGTGGCAGTCACATTTTTCGGTCTCCTAGTAGAAGGAACAGAGGAGAGAGGGCATTTCTAGGCAGAAAAGAAGGTTTTACCAAGGGACTTTGGGGTAGGATTAGTTTACTTTGTCTCCATTTTCTTAACAGTTTTAGGAACAAGCACTGATTGATGAAATGCCATCAAGAGTGCTCTTCTAGAACAGGAAGCCCCCTTCTAAAACAGCTTATGGAGCTTGGCTTCTCAACACAGACTCGAAGGACAAGCTCTGTAATGAGCATTGAACTCTCTTTGGTGTTTCCCTCAAAAGCCCATGTCTTCCTCTCTTTACAGGAAACAAAAGCCATGATACCAAGAAAACTTCCTCTGCTTCACAGGACATTCTTCATCACAAGCATCAGCTTCAAAAGACCGTCCAGGTAACTCGCACATGTGGGTGTCACACGACCAGACACCTGAACACACAACCCAAAACAAGAGAGTTTGATATCCTAAGTGTTTGGAGCTGGGCAGCCCAGACTGACTTCTGGGCACCAGCAGGGCTTGCAACCCCAGGCATTACAATGAAGGGCTGCTGCACAGAGCCAAGAAGAGATTAACCCTGCAGGAACAGGTTCCAGCCACTTCCACTGTCGAGTACGGCAAGACACTAGCAAGCGTCAGAGTGACACCTAATCAAGGTGTAAGATCAAGCCAGCAAATTAACAAGCAAGGCAGTTTTCAAGTGTTTAAGCATCATAACACCACATCCACGTTTATCTTGCTGTCTGGAGGGCTTCAACACTTACTTTCGGAGGATGATGACAGCTCTCCTCTCCTTGATGTCCTGTGGTCGAATGCAGTGTGTGATTTCATCGGCCGCATACCCACTGACAACAGAAACAAAAAGCCACCATCAGGGAGATGCCAGGCAGAAGCAGAAAGTGGTTTCCAGCCTCCACAACTCAGTTTGGCCAGTACTTCCTAACTTCCACCAGGAATTCCTCCTGCAAACACCACCCCCCAGGCACACAGGAGCTAGACTTACAGGAAGGAATAAACATCGGGAAAGAATGAGGACAGTCAGGGGGCTCTGGGAGGTTTCATTACTCAAATTTTCAGCAAACCCCAGAGGAAACTGCCACCTGCTCCAGCACTGTGAAATAAAACATGTAGAAATGTAGAACTGTAGATTCAGNCAGCTCTGACCCACTGTGTGGATGGGAGAGGGAAGGAGGGGAAAGCTCCCAAGCAGGACATGCAGGAATACAGAAACAAGCTGGGAAAGGAAACTTGCACACGTACAGACTGCACAAGGACTGGGATGAGGTGATGGCTTGAGACCAGGCTAGAGGTAAGACCTCAGGATGTCCAGAGATAGAGCCAGCACCTCCAGCTGGGAGGCTTCCCATGGAAGTCCTGCTCTGGGAAGCAGCTGTGGAAAGGCTGGCTGCTCCAGCTTCATTTTGAGCTGACACCAGGGTAGAGTATCCATACTGGAGAGGCAGGGATAAAATTGGGAACCAGGAGGGGAGAGGGGAGACCTCTGGCAGTGACCTCTGTCACCATCTGCACACACAGCCCAACACCATGATGGGCACAGGGCATGGTCAGGATGGATCCAGAAAGACAAAGCCATCAGGAAGAGAAGGGATCTCTGCTCCCAGCGCATGTTTTTGCCATCAGGGGAATGCCAAGCTTTCCAAAACAAGGGCTCTGTAGCCAAGCGCTGGCCTGGATTCACAGCAGAAAGCTGGGAGGGTGAGGAACACTGTTTCAAATGCTTCGTGTGGTCTGAAAATGGCATTCTCAAGGTTTCACAAGCAGCAGAAGCACAAACTTTTGGATCTCTGGACTGACAAGACACGCTCCTTCAGAGGTTGTGCCTCATCACAGAGTCAGTGGGGGCTCTCACCAAGAAAACCACTGGCTAATCAGAGACAGGTACTGGGGACTTCATCAACACCCCCACTTGTCAGCACTGTGCTGAAGGTGATGGCAATGTCCTCTGAGCTCATGTGACAGGATCCAGCCTGAGCAGAACCCCAACACCAGGTGGAAATCAGACAGTGGGACCCAGATGTCAGCAAATTTCCTCGATCAGCACTGCAGGGAACGCCTGGGTGGTTGTTTTAGACCAGGAGCCCCTCAAGACAGCAGCAAACACGTTTCAAAATATATTACATCTTTTTATTGCCAAGCGTGCAGACCATGAAGTGTGTGGGGGACACGACACTAAGAAAAACTACAACTGGAGGGAGGGCAAAGCAGTAAAAATTTAAAAATAAGACTACTCCTTACAACTGCCAACACTTGGGTTCAAAGAATCAACTGGAGGAAGTTTTCCTTAAAGTACAGCTCTAAATATGGCATTGGGCCCCAAACTTTGCAAACACCAAGACTTTGGTCTGGGATAACGCAAACCAGGTGGGAGAAGAGGATAATGATGGCAGATGCTCTAACACAACTCCACAGGGCTGAAAGCCTGATTCTTCTCAGCATTTCCTGTAGCAACCAGAAAACTCCCTAGCCCAGGAACACAGGCAGGAATAAGCCAGGAGAAAGCAGGCAACTTCAGTGCTGGATGCACTGAACTGGGGCCAAACTCAACCCCTGCAGTGTCCCTGCTCCCAGAGCCAGCCTCGGAGGGGACAGAGCTGCTCAGCTCCCCTAAGGCCACAGCAGCTCCTGCTCCTGCTCTGTCAGAGTGCAGCCAGTCCCTCAGGATGGGATACTGTGCTGGGAATGCTGCACTGACTCAGCTCTCTCCACCTGGAAGGGACAGAGGAGAAAGGCTCTTCTCGGGAGTCCCAAGGCACAAGCCCTCACAAGCACAGTGTCTCCTACTCCTCTCTGCTATCCCCAGCTCTGGGAAGCAGCACGTGCTCAGTGTGATCCCTCACTTGGCAGCCCTGAGATTCCAATATGGATCTCAGGACAGTGCAGGGCCATGTTTCCTTCCTCCTCAACCACAGCATGCCCCTAAGTCAGACCAGCACTGAGAAACCAGAGCTCTAGTACATTCTTCTTGGAGAGGGCAGCGCAGGGACACAGGGCTGCAAGCCCACCCTGACTTGGGAAAAGGGTCTGGAAAGGAAACCTACGGCATTTAAAACACTAAAGTGCAACAAAAAATGTCCTGAACCATTTGAAATTGATCGCAGCAAGAGGGGTCTGCAAAGCTTCAAACTTCCAGTTACTGCAGGGCACCCTTAAAAACAGACCTGAAAACCACCAAGTAAGAAAAGACCAAGGAGCCCTTTGGTGAAACCAGGAATACAAGCCCACCATGGAATTTCAGCTCCTGGGGTCAAACATCATATTTAGAACATTTGGAAAGGAAAAGTGTTAAAGCAAAAAAAAAACCAAAAAAAAAACCAAAAACCAAACCAACCAAACAAACAAAAAAAAAACCACCAACCAACCAACCAACCAAAAACAATAAAAAACAACCAAACAAAAAACAAAACAAAAAAAAAAGACAAACCAAAACACAATTCTTGAATTTTGCGCAATGAAACAGTTAAACTCTTTTTGGTGTTTTCAAAAGAAATCCCAACAGACAACCTGGCATAACTTTATCTGCTTCCTAAGGGAGAAATGCTCACTTGACCCATGACTCAGGACACCATGTGCACTGGACATGTTCCATTCTCACATATGTCTCAGCATTCCTCCATTCATAAAACCAAATCCTTCCTGTTTACTCTTCAGCCTGAAAGGAAAAACCAAAACTGAAGCTAGATGGAAGATAGCCAGAGGGAGGAGAAAGTTTTCACAGACTGGAGGCCAATTTCATCAGCTCCACGAGCCTGGGAAGTGCAATCCTCAGTGTCGCCTCATTTTAACTTTCCTGGCTGGGCTGCCGTCCTCCTCTTCCTCATCACAGTCCTCTGTGTACTCGTAAGACCTTCGCCAATAGTTCTCAGAGCTGAAGTGGCTCCGTCTCCTATGTTTTGGTAAGAGGACCGAGCGCCTGTTCTCCTCCTTATCCATTTCTAGAATTCGTGGCCTGTGGAGAGGGAGAAAACAGGAGTGAGAGCACACCACGACGGCATCCAGGCCTCCCTCCTGGATGCTCTCTGCAGGTTACTTGCCGTGATAGCTCTGCCTGTTTTCCCACTGTTTTCCCAGCACTGGATACTTGGCAGAGCAAGAACAGATCACCAAGCTGCACCTCCCAAGGGGAGCTGAGAACTTTGCTGTGATGGGCCAGTTATTTTCCTTTCCCAAGGCAAGCTTTGGCCTTCATCTCCAGCAGGAACACTTCCAGTCATCTCTTTCTTTTTTCACTTGCAGCATGTGGCCCCAAGAAAAATCCCTTAGGCAGAGGGGTCTGTCTCTACTGCAGAAGAATTTAGAGGATAGAGCTGAGCTCCTTATGGTGCAGGATCACATCACAGCTCCAAAATCCTTTGTCTTCTCACATATTAGCACAGTGCAATTGTTATTTCTGCAGAGCTGCCTGTGATCACTGTCTAGCAGGACTGGGCTGGTGGGCTGCACACACCACTTACTTCATCGAAGTGGCTCCTAAGAGATCCCACTATGATATCCATGAGAATTACCTGTTATACTGGAGTCTCTGAAGCCAGAGAAAGAGAAAAACATGTTTTTCACACCCATCTGCTGCCTATGCAAGCCATCCCCCACAGCCTGATAAGGTCACATCAGGCTGAAAAACAGCTCTGATGGACGTGCACATTTGTCCCGCATGATCGCTCCCTCTAATCGGACACTGGCCCTCTGCATGCTCCCAGGGAAGCTGCATCTGCAGCCCAGCTTCAGGTCTTCATCCATGTTCCCAGCCTGCATCCAGGTGAATGAACACTGCTCATAAATAAACCATCCCCACCCTCCTCCCTCCAGAACAGGTTCAAACAGGACTGGGACCGCATGGCAGCCAAGTCCTGTGACCAAGTCAACTTTTGGGTTGTACCCATTGTACAGAGAATGCCATCTGGATCCTCAGGAAGCTTTGGAAATGGAATATGAAGGACAGCTGGCAGACTGGCTATCACTCACAGCTATCAGTGTGCTCACACCAAGGTGTTTGGGGGAAGCCTTGCTGCAGAGGTCAAGCTTGTCTGAAACCTCAGCAAGGAGCTTCCCTGAAGGTCAGGCTTAAGCATCCACACAGTCTGGTTTCTCACACAAAAATACACACACAGAGCTCTGGAATCAAAACAGACCTGAGGTGCTTTGCAAGAAGTCCTTAACCTTTCCCAGATAGCAAGCCTTCACGTTCCCTCCCAGGACTGCTTTCATAATATAGTTTAACGCAGCTGCACAGGTTGCTTGGCAATAGAGGTCAAAAATGATTAGCTGCAGGGAAACTATTGTTCTGAATGACTGCATTATCAAAAGCCAGCCAAATCTATTGCTTCTTCATTATGCCACTTACAGGATAAACAATGTAAGCTGCTTACAGCCAGAGCTCAGCCTCCACAAGTCTGGGAGGAACATATAAAGTGCTCATTCTGATAAAAGAGATCTGGGCATTGCAGAAAGCACCTGGCAGGTGCAAATCAGAATGGTTTTAAATATGTTTTGAGGCCAGGAACCTCAGCTATGCACTGATTCAGGGACACCATCCCAAACATTACTCTTAGGAGAGATGATCCTACCTGTGGGCAGCATCAGGATCTGCTTTGCGATGGGACCGCTTTGGTTTCAGGATCTGGTCCCGGTTGCTTCCTGACAGGCGGTCAGAGTTATAACCTGGTGGCAACACAGAGCTACTCAGGGATTTTGTTTCCAATCGAGGTGCATCTAGTCTTGTTCTGCAAATATTTAAAGAGAAGAGAATGAGTTTCTACAGAATCACCAGTGTCACAGCAGAACCCTCCACCCCAACCATACAGCTCAGGAGGAGAGGCAGGAATACCACACTCCACAACAAGCTGCAGCTTTGTGGTACTAGAAGCTTCACAGAATCACAGAATGCTTTGACTTGGAAGGGACCTTGAAGATTATCTTATCTCCAACCCCCCGCCACAGGCAGGAACACCTTCCACTAGACCAGACTGCTCCAAGCCCTGTCCACCCAGGCCTTGGACACTTTCAAGGATGGAGCAGCCACAACTTCTCTGGACAACCTGTGCCAGGGCCTCAGCACTCTCACAGGAAAGGATTTTTTCCTTGTATCTAATTTAAACATCCTCTCTGTCAGTTTGAAGACATTCCCCTTTATCCTGCCTTGGCTTAGGGACATACAGTCATGAGGTGAATGCAAAAGGTGCCAGGCTCACTGCAATCCCAGCTCTGGGATAAGGAACAGAAGTGCTGGAGCAGCTGTGAAATCCCATGAATCACTCGGCAATAACTCACAGCTCCAGTTGAACCACCTGGGTGGGAGATCCCCTGCAAAAGTATCATCACCTGCAACAGCAATAACTGCTTCCACCTGGAAACTCCCTCCTGCCCATGGATCTCCCAGGGTCAGGTGTTCCTCAGCTTGACTAAGAGGTGCAAAGAGTTGAAGTACGAGTCAGGAGAAGGTGTAGCAAACAGAAGCTGCACCACATCCAGCAGCTCTGCACACATTCAAGCTATGCTGGAGAGCAAGCACAGCTCATCCCAAAGGAGAACTGTCACAGGACTGTAATCAGGAACAGGTGAAGGAGGCAGTACAAATGAAGGGGGAGAACAACTACTTGCTCTCCAGTGCTGAACTTTCGCTCCTGAGGGAGGTTTCCACAGGAGAATCCCAATCTCAACTTCCATTAGGAAGCACATCCAGTTGCCAAGTTTCTCTCTGCCATCAGGGTGAGCCTCTTCAGCTAATCAGGGTAATGCCAGTCTGGCAAAGGCAAAGCTGGGCATGGCAGCCTGAGTTTGCCCAGCATGCCAGAAACAAGGAACACTTCCACAAGCAGCTGCTAGGCTGGAGCCTGTGCTAGTCCACGCTGTCATCCTGAGCTTTTCCCAGCTCCAGGGCTGGACTCAGTCCAGCCTGAACACCAAAGGCCTTGCAGATCCTGCCCGTGACAAGTGAGGTGGTTTAAATACCTCTCAACTACAACAGCAACTGTGGGGCTGCAATTCAAACAAACCAACCCCCAATACACTGCAAGAGAGCACCAGCCGAGCTCCCTCTGGCCAGGTACAAGGAGAGGTGACACTAAAATGGAGAACAGTGTACCTACCTAACTTAAATACAGAAACTCTATGAGACTAAAAGCAGAACGGCAGCAAAAGACTCTAAAATTGCTTTCAAGATCCAGTTCAATAGGTCTCATTTCTACACCCACCTCCCACGTTACTTCTCCCAGCATCTCATAAACTGAGAGCACCATTCCTCCCCTCCTCTGGCTCAAAGCACTTCCAAACCCCGCTGGCTCCCAGCAGCCCTGTGATCCAACACATAGGAAATAGAGTACTGAAGTGTTTATGACCTGCTTGGTAACCACGCCGCTCTGGAGAATCCTGCAAAAAAACCCCACTGCTCCTCCAGCTCCCACACTTTTGTTCTCCTGCTGCTGTCAGCGAAAACACGCTCAGAGCAGAGGCAAGAGCAGAGCCAGGCTCAAATGTCTGGGACCCAGCGGGCTCTGGCAGAATTCAGAGCCAAATATCCCAGCTCCAAGTGGGATGATCCAGCTGATCTGATCAGGAAAGCTCAGGGCTGATCCTCACCAGGAAAAAGAGGAAGAGGAGTTTCACGAGGCCGCTGGCTGCTCCCCGGCCACAAGCAGAGGTGGCTGTTTTCCTGGTTGCATAACAGCCAGTTCCCGGCAAAGTCTCATGATCCCGGGGATGGGGAATGGTGCTTGTGCAGCGATCCACGGCACAGGCAAAGGCCACGGCAGCCCTGCTGTGTGCGCAGGGACATGCAGGGGACACGGGGAGGTGGCTGCCCTCGCCGCTGATAAGCAGCAATTAATAAGCTCTATTTGGCAGCAATCGCAGCACAGCCTTTGGCAAACATTGCCACGGATTCTCCGCGGATTCACTGTGGAGGCTACGCAGAGGGTTTATGCTTTGCTTGAGAGTAAAATCCTGGTGTGGTTTTGTCTGGCCTGTCTGTCGGGTCAGCCCCTCACTGTCTGATGGGCGGAGATGCTTCTGCTCTGACATGAAGCAAATCAGGCCCCCAAAAAACAGGGTGGATGGGCAAACAAAGCCAGCAGAGCTACAGGCTCTGTCCCTTCAGCAGGAATGCACCAGGTCAGCTGGGTACAACCAAGCAGGGGGACCTCACTGCTCCTCACAGGACTTAAAGAGGGCTTATAAAAATCACAGAGAGCAATTTTTTACGTGGGGAGATGGTCATAAGATAAGACGGAACAGTTCTAAACTAAAAGAGGGATGAGTTAGATTAGATATTAGAAAGAAATCCTTTACTCAGAGAGTAGTGAAGTACTGGCAGAGGTTGCTCAGAGAAGCACAGGCTGGATGGGGCTCTGAGCAACCTGGTCCAGTGGAAGATGTCCTTGCCCATGGTAGGGGTTTGAATGAGGTGAGATTTAAGGTCCCTTCTTGCCCAGATGCACTTTGAGGGCAGCCAGGCTTGACTGAAACAACCCAACACCCTCAGCTTACCAAGGCTGGAGAAAGCAAGAGGCAGAGCCAGTTTAAACAGGTACATTCAATAACTGCACCAGTTTGGGCAGCTTTAACTTATTTACCTGAGTCTGTCTTTTCCAGGGAACAGCTCCACAACCTAGGACAGGCAGCTTCTCTTTCCCAAAGTCCAACCAAAGCAGCTACAAAACTTGGAGATGCCTCCTCGTCAGCACTTGTGCTGCTTTTCCCTGGCTGCTCCAACACCATGAACACAACAGCTGTTAATTCTTATCACAGCCTCTTGCCCCAAACCTCACGTGGCCATACCCGGCTGTGGGGTGGTTTGGCTACAGCCCGCCTTTCATCCCACTCTATCTCTTGCCACATCTCATTCTGCCTCCCTGGGTTTGGGCTGCTTTTTCCTGGCTAATGCCTCAGGGCTGCTGTTTTTGCTGCCTTCATTCCATGGGTTTCTCTAACCAGATGTCCAACTCCACTCACCGGCTTTGTGCCATATCCTCATAATGTTGCCAGACTTGTTTTGAAACCAACTAAGCCATCCAAAAGCTCATCCAGTCTGAATCCAGACCGCTTGCCTGTAAGCCTTATGCCAGCCTGGGCCACAACCACAGCCCTGCCACCAATGCCCACGTTTCTGGCTGGGTTTATAGGACTCAAAGTTGTGTATTTTCATTTACAAAGATGCTTCTTGACAGCAGAATTACTGCTAAGACCTTCCAAGGCACAGTCAACAGGGATCAATGTGTGGCAGTCACATTTTTCGGTCTCCTAGTAGAAGGAACAGAGGAGAGAGGGCATTTCTAGGCAGAAAAGAAGGTTTTACCAAGGGACTTTGGGGTAGGATTAGTTTACTTTGTCTCCATTTTCTTAACAGTTTTAGGAACAAGCACTGATTGATGAAATGCCATCAAGAGTGCTCTTCTAGAACAGGAAGCCCCCTTCTAAAACAGCTTATGGAGCTTGGCTTCTCAACACAGACTCGAAGGACAAGCTCTGTAATGAGCATTGAACTCTCTTTGGTGTTTCCCTCAAAAGCCCATGTCTTCCTCTCTTTACAGGAAACAAAAGCCATGATACCAAGAAAACTTCCTCTGCTTCACAGGACATTCTTCATCACAAGCATCAGCTTCAAAAGACCGTCCAGGTAACTCGCACATGTGGGTGTCACACGACCAGACACCTGAACACACAACCCAAAACAAGAGAGTTTGATATCCTAAGTGTTTGGAGCTGGGCAGCCCAGACTGACTTCTGGGCACCAGCAGGGCTTGCAACCCCAGGCATTACAATGAAGGGCTGCTGCACAGAGCCAAGAAGAGATTAACCCTGCAGGAACAGGTTCCAGCCACTTCCACTGTCGAGTACGGCAAGACACTAGCAAGCGTCAGAGTGACACCTAATCAAGGTGTAAGATCAAGCCAGCAAATTAACAAGCAAGGCAGTTTTCAAGTGTTTAAGCATCATAACACCACATCCACGTTTATCTTGCTGTCTGGAGGGCTTCAACACTTACTTTCGGAGGATGATGACAGCTCTCCTCTCCTTGATGTCCTGTGGTCGAATGCAGTGTGTGATTTCATCGGCCGCATACCCACTGACAACAGAAACAAAAAGCCACCATCAGGGAGATGCCAGGCAGAAGCAGAAAGTGGTTTCCAGCCTCCACAACTCAGTTTGGCCAGTACTTCCTAACTTCCACCAGGAATTCCTCCTGCAAACACCACCCCCCAGGCACACAGGAGCTAGACTTACAGGAAGGAATAAACATCGGGAAAGAATGAGGACAGTCAGGGGGCTCTGGGAGGTTTCATTACTCAAATTTTCAGCAAACCCCAGAGGAAACTGCCACCTGCTCCAGCACTGTGAAATAAAACATGTAGAAATGTAGAACTGTAGATTCAGACAATTAATTTATGAAGAAATTAGAAAGCAACAGGGAAAAAAATGAGCACATTCTTCCAAAGCATCATCTCAAACACGCCTGCCTATGAGAAAAGCCAACTCTCACAGCTCAGATGTGCAACACATTCAGACCCAAACATGTATCAGATCGAGGAGGTTTTTTAGTCACAGAGGGGTACAGTTGTGGTAAAAGCTAAGCCTCTCACCCCCTTTCCCTGAGCACAGACACCTCATCACCCTCCCCATCATATGGCACATCCTCAGCCCTAACCCAGTACTCATGGGGTAACCTGCAAACCAAGCTGCACTCCTCTAAAACATCCCTATAACGGGGTAAGACAGCTCCCTGGGCTGAGGAAAAGCCCAGGCTCAAGCAGTACCTGCTGTCAGCAGGAGTGTTTCACTGTGTGACATGACTCCAGACACTCCACATTTTCAGCAGGCTGGAGAAAAGCCACGGACGGCCAAGGACAGCCCCAACCTCCCACAACAGACTGGAGCATTTCCTCATGGCTGCTTCTGTTTTCAGCTGCTCTCCTGTGCCCAGCACAGCACAGGTGAAATCACGGTGGGTCCGTGGAGAGTCGCCACCACATGCTCTGACACACAGACCATGCCGGGAGTGCATCCTGTCACTCCAAGGGTGTGAGCCAGCACATCTCAGCGGTGGGGCCTGCCCTCTACCTGCCATTTGGAGAGTGTCAGCTCACTGAGAGCCTTCTGGAGTCCAGTATGCAGAAAAGAGAAGCTAAACATCTTCAGAGCTTCCTGAAACACCCAACAAGGGCAGGAACACCTTGGAAGGCACTTGGGCGAAGGCTGCTCAAGCCTGCACACCCAGCCTGAAGCAGAAATCACCAGGCCCAGTGTCCCCACAAGGCTTTTCTGTGCCACTCCTGGCATGCCAGGGTCAGGGGCTGGCAGTTTATTCAGGACACCCCTGAGCAGAGAACAGAGCTCACACACGCAAGTCTTCTCCGGGGACAGGACCAGGTTTCCTTGATCTGGTTAGATAACCCACCCACTCACCCAGAAACACCTCCTCACACACAGATTTACTGCTCTGTGAGGAAAGCTAAAAGTCTAAGTAAAACTTGACCAGTTAAAGCAGGAGTGGTGTCCATCTCCACCATGTTCCAGGCACTGCAGAACATGACAGCATTACGCCAAGGGGCTTATAATGATGCTCTATTATGTTCTTGGAATCTCTGCGTCAAGCTCCAGTGAATTCATGAATATCACCCACGTTAACATTCAACTCAGCATCCTGAGCAGCACCCTGAATACCAGGGAAAGGTCTGCTTCCAGACCTACACTCTCCATCACTAGATATCAACCTGGACACTCCTTTTCATTCCTTCCCCAGGCAAGAACGCTCTTTCCAGATCACTTCCAGAGTGGCACCAGGAAGTTTGTGGTCCCAAATGCACACGGACATCATCAAACAACAGCCCCACCACGCCAGTCTGAGGCCCTAAGGGGGACACACCACTCTGCCCCAGTGCCAAACTGGTGTGGGAAAACTCTGTTTGCACTGTATCATATACAGTGATGGTGTGCCTCTGCACAGGCAGAGAAATGAAAGAAAAGCATTACTTGGTTGTGTCGTACTTGTGCTGCCTTGTGCCAGCACGCACTTCTCACCCACTGCCCAGCCTTGCACACCCTGAGGATGGGTGAAGGGGCAGACCCTGAAAAAGAACACCCACAATGCTATCAAGGGTCTACTCACAGATTTCTTGCCCAGAGAAGAAACCCAAAGTAACTTGGGAAGGAAAATCATACCACGAGAACACTCGAATGCGACATCTCTATCCCAGAGTGTTTTCCAGAAGAACATGGGGAAGTGCTGATGTTTTCCATACACTGCCCCAAAACCCAACCTCAACCTAACCTACCAAACCTTACACCCCCAACTCTTCTCTGAGTCTCTTTTTCCATTCGGAAGAGCCACTGCCGAGCCAGAATTGATTCACACAAGATAAAAATGGATATTTTTGTGCAAATGTCACCAGAAAGGAAGCCTTGAAGTTCTACAGACTCTAACAAGAAAAGCCTGAACAAGTCTCTGCCTCATCACCACTGGCACACGTGGAACTTTCTCTGCAGCAACAGCCTGTTCTGAGGGATCAGGCTATTTTGGAGCGTAGACAGCTGCAGAGAGATTCCTCCAGCTGGGAAGGAAGGAGGTTCATCCTCCAGTGACTCCGACCTGCTCTGATTATGCTTCCATCAGGCATGCCTCGAGACAACAGGAGGGACACACATCACAGCGTTCCCCTGCCATTACAAACAGCCAGGAGACGACCTGGAGCACTCTCCAGCTTGGGAGGGAAACCCGTATGGCACAAGCTCCCAGAACTTGAGAAACATTACCTGTGCCTTTCGTTCCTCCAACTGCAGCTGCACTCTTTCCAACGCTCAGACAACATACCTGGTAGTTTCAGTGCTGAGATTTGCTTCCTATGACAGCAGCTGCAAGGCAGGGATGCACCTGGAACCCTCCCATCCCAGCTGGCCCCACACACCCGCTGCTCCCTCCCTTTTTCCCAGTCCAAGCATTCTCAAAGCACATGTTCCCCGATGAAAAGGCAAATTCCTCCATCTCCCTCGCACTGCTTCTATCAATTCATGCTCACCAAATTATTGTTAAAAGACAAAAAACCCACAAACATGGTGAGGTCAGCAGCCCCTCCCCAAGGACCTGATGGGTCACTGGACTGGGTATCCAGCAGCACACACTGAGCCGATGCTTCCTCCTGGCCTAGCTGCCATAGGGACAAACCTGCAGGAGCACCAGCTTCCCAGGGCTGTGGGAGAAGAGGGCACTGGAGGAGGTCATCTTCCAGATTTCATAACCTACAAGAGCAAATCTTCCCTGCAGATGTGAAAGGAGAGGAGAAAGAGCCTTGCTGGAAGAGGGAGGGACTCATCAGCAGGTCATGGGATGTCTCAGCCTTTGCCTTCTGGCAGAGGGGCACAGCCCAGCCACGTGAATCTTGTTCCACCTCACCTGTCATTTGAGGTCTGAACACTTTCCAAGGAGTCTGAGGCAGGTTCAGTGTTGGCAAACACCACATCCTGTTTCAGGGCAGGCAAACAAAGTCAAGGCAGAGAAACAGGGAAAGCCCCTCTACAAAATCCCTACTGGGCTGGCAGCTATGAAATCAGGAGCACAAATGGGACAGGGGCAATCTGAGGCCAGCCTGAGACTGCTGTGGAGTCAAAGAGAGGGATCTGACAACTTCCTGTAGATCCCCATGACTTCCACACAGCCCTGAACACACAGAGCTACCCTGGCCTCCCCGGAAAGGCTGCAAGCCAGGAGCAGCCACTAACCCAGCAGGATTTGAATCCCAGACATTACAGGCATGCCACCTCTATCTGTGCCTGTTCCCCATCTCCAGGGCAACTGCCTCCAGCAGCTGTTTACCCAGAGGAGAAAATGCCAAGTTTGGGGAGTTGACTTAGTCATGACCAAGGGCTGGATTTGGTGACACATCCCTGAGCAGGGTCTGCACCTCTCCTGCTCCTCCTGATTGCTGGGGTTATATGGGAGACCAGAAGATCTGCTGTGAGGCAAGGAACTGATTCCAGCCAGGATCCTATCAACACAGAACTTTGGCAGAATCTCTTTTAAGTGAGTGTAAAGTACATGCTAACTGCTGTACCAAATTGGAAATAATCCCTGTTTTAAGGTCTATTACTTGCTGGAAGGCAGAACATATGACCCTGATCAAGCTGCAGTGGGTGAATCAGAAAGCAGCCCTTGGATTTGGAGGGAAAAGATATCTAAGATATCTTCATCTGGTTTGTAGGATTGCTTCAGCCACATTAACAAACTGATTACAGTACCTGAGTGACACTGGCCAACAACCCAAACACCTCTGGGAGAGCTCACTCCAATTCCATGAACCCTGAACCAGCAGCCTCTTCCCAGCAATTCTGAAGGAAGGGCAAGGGTCTGGAATAAGAAAACACCATTCTCTGGTCCTGGAGCAGAGAAGGGATCTCTCCTTCCTCCCACCATCCGCCACTGCAGATCCTCCTCCGGAGTTTTTCAAGAGGCTTTGAATGCAAGACTTGAGGCTGACCCTGCATTAGCAGCTGTACAAGAATGCTTCCAAGCAGGATAAAACTCTCACTATCCTTAAAAAAGAAGGCCTCTGACTGCAAAAGGAAGGGCAACTATTTATCCAGGCCTGATAAGGAAAGACAGCAGAGGGGTTCACATCACCAGCAGGAAAAATTAGGGTTGAAAATTTCCCTCCTGGTATCTCAGAGAAGTCAGGGAGCAGAGCAGCTGCCTCACAACCAGCAGTCTCCATCCCCGGGGATGGAGCTTACTCTGCAATAAAAAGATACGGGGCAGGATGGGTCCCCTTGGGTCCTATTTCACAAAATCACCTTGACCTCTGCCCCCCAAGCCCTGTCAAACCACCAGAGAATGAGAAAATATCCTCAGTGCCGTTCCCAACTCCCTTTGCAACCTCCCTCATCCCTGGCTAATCCACAAAAGTTACCTAACACCAGGGTACGGTGAGGATTAGTTAATGTTTGCGCAGCTTTTCCGAGTTAAAAGCTATGCGAGATCTCAGTATTTATTATTGATATACCAGTCAAGGAGGACTTGTGTTTGTGGGGGGAAAAATTCCTTCCCGAACCCTGCGGCGATCAATTTACAAGCCAAAGCAAGGGATTGTGTTACGGCCTGGGAGCCCGGAAAACTGGCCTGGACCTTCACCAGTCCAAAAAAACTACCCCCCAAACGAGGATACAGCTGGCAGCATTGCTGGCAGAGTCCCGGTGATCCCTGCTCCTGGCAGGGAGCACTCTGACCTTCAGGGACACAAGGGACTGGCAGTCCCGGCGCAGGCTTTGAGCTGCCCTCCCCAGGAGCTGGACACCAGCAGGATCCCCATGCTCCAGCCCTTCCTGTCCCCTTACCTGTCTATTCCCTCACCTGTCTGCTCCCCCTCCCAGCCCGTACCGGGAGGCAGCGGGATTAGGAAGCAGACATTTCCCAGTGCCAATCCCAGCTTTACTGCCGACCAACTGCGTGACCTTGGACAGGTCATTCCACCTTCCACGGCTCTTCCTCAACACGCAAAAAGTCTTTTTTTGTGCCTGCGACCCACTGCACTTCCAAGTGACAATCACGCGGGGCTCTGCACTCTGGCCTCCCCATCGTCACTGGGCAGGGGAGGGTTCAGCATTCCCAGTTTACAGACTGGGAAGATGAGGCCATTCACACCTCCTCTCCACAACTAACCTCAGGTCAGAGAGGTACAGGCCAGCCGAGCTAAGAATAGACCCAGGAGCCCCGTCCCTACCAGCTGCTCCGCTCTGACCACTCTTGGGCAAAGGATCCATTTTGTGTCAAACGTGTTATTTTAACCATTTACAGGAACTCAACGGTTAGCTCAGCTCTGCGAGTGGCCACATCCCCACCAGCATTCGCCTCAAACCCCGTGGAGAGGGCACCCACACAAATCCTCACCCACCACGACTGCAGGACGCCCCCATATCCCCGCTTCACCCCTTCCACCACAGCGAACCCCTGGGCACCTACAGGCGAGGGAGATGGAGCCCAAGGCGCCGTCGGGGCACGCATCCGTGTGCCTCGTGATCCGTGTTACACAACCGGGCCCCGGCTCGTTAGCGGAGCCTCGGCGACGCAGGCGAGTTACCTGAGCACCGTGACGCTCCCCCTCTTCACGGGCAGGAAGAGAACGGGCTCCGAGACCCTGATGGGTTTGAACTGGAATTTACACCCGAAGCAGAGCGCCGAGTCGCTGAAGAAGGACACGGAGACGATAGGTCTCTCAAAGATATGGATGGGGTCCACGTGGGAGACAATGCAGCCCCCCGGCTGGTAGTCGTTGATGACGGCACTGTTCACAAAGCCCTCGGAGATCACCCGGTGCTCCACCAGCTTCCTGATCACCAGGTCGTGCACCCACTCGGGGATGGCGTCCACCTCCCCCCGCGGGTACAGGCGCTCCTGGCCGGGGCCTCGGCGCTGCAGCTGAGACCCGTAGGTGTAGCCTTCCCCGAAAAAATACTTGTTCCGCAGCGGCGCCCGATCCACCGTGTGCTCCTTGTAGAGCCCCTTCTCCGCCCGGGACACCACGTCCTCGATGCGCGCCTCGATCTTGGCGCACTCCTCGGCGCTGAAGAGCCGAAGCTGCCGGATGCCGCTCTTGACTTTCCGAGCTTCCTCCTCTTCCTTCTGCTCCTCGTAGTCGCTGGGCTCGGAGCCGGAGTCCTCCTGGTGCCGCCGCTTGCGGTCGTAGGGAGGTTCGGGGGGCTCCCGCGGGAGGCCGCCGCCGCCTTTGTGGCCGTCCCGGTAGGGCATCATGGACTTGAGCTTCTCCCGCAGGTCCGTGTAGCCGCTGCCGGCCATGGCGCGTCCGCAGCCCCCGCCTCTATCGATCCCGGCGCTGCAGGCGGCGGCGGGCGGCGGCGGGGGACGCGCAGCTGCTGCTCATGGCACCCGCCGCCCTGCCGGGAGAGAGAGCCCCGCAGCACGGGGAGGTGAGGACGGGATCCCGGTACTGCGCCAGACCCTCTCCCGCCCCTCCTCCACGGGAAATGGGACCCCCCCTCCCGGCGAGCAGAGCTCCTGCCCACTCCCTCTCTCCCGGGGCAGGGGCGGCCCGACGGACACCACACTCACGGCTCGGCCCGGGGCGGGTGCGGACAACGCTGCCGGTGCCGGTGCTCACGCAGAGGCAGGGCCTGGCACATTCCCAGTGGTGGCACCGGATGCTCGGCCTGTTCCCACCACCGCGGCTCTGCCCATGGCGGGGAGCAACCGAAGGAGGTATGGGGGGTCCCGTGCCGTGCCGGGGGACAGCGGCGGGCGGGGGTCTNAGGCCGGTGACTGATTGGGCGGTTGGAGCGCGTGCGCGTGGCGGCGGCAGGGAGGGAGGGGCGCGGAGGTGACGGCGAACGCGCGGCGCCTGCGCCCCCTGGCGGACACGAGGAGCGCGACGGACGGCGGGAGCGACTGAGGGGCAGCCCGGGGAAACTGAGGCACCGGGATGGGGAAAGAGGCACAGGCATGGATGGAGGAAACTGAGGCACGGGAATAGGAAACACGTAGTGATTGATGGGGAATCAGACACGGTGGGCAGCACCCTCCTGCAGTAGCAGGCGCAACACAAAACCACGGACACCGAGTCATGCCGGGCTCCCGGGCGTGTATAAAGCCCCAGAACAACAGCGTGTTGGTGACAGGGGGACAGCGGCCACTGGCCAAGCTGAGGACACCTCATGGTGGTCACTGCACCCTCTGTCCCCCATGCCGGGGGTCTGGGGTGCCGAGGCCATGGTGGGCTCAGAGCAGGGTGATCTCGCTGGGCGGCAACGTCAGCCTCTTCTCCCGGGCCCCCAGCAGCCTCTCCATGTGCGCAGCTACCACACGACACAGCTCCAGGCCCTGGAGAGGGACACACCTGTGGTCAGTGGCCATACCACCACTGTGAGAGCCCCAGTAGGATCCCCCCGTGATGTCCCCAAGTGTCCCTGACCTGCTCCAGCTGCAGCTGGGTGATGCCCTGAGCCAGGAGGTCTCCCAGTGTGATTTCCACGTAGGGATAGCTGGATCCGGCTGTCGGCCGCTGCGTCCGTGTGGACTGGATCTCATTCAGCGAGAACTTGGCGATGGGTTCCTGAGAGGGGGACAGGGGGGTGGCCAGTGCACCCTGGTTCCCTCCAAGGGGGACCCCAGCTTGGACAGGCCTTGGAGCAAATTGGTCTAGTGGAAGGTGTCCCTGCCCATGGCAAGGGGGTGGAACAGGATGAGCTTTAAGGTTTGTTCCAACCCAAGCCCTTCCATGATTCCATGTGTCCCACATGGCCCCACACCTACGTGGGTCTCTTTGCTGAGGAAGTTGAGGCCATTCTGGTTGACAGCCAGGATACAGGGAGAAACGATGGCGTTATTGCTGCAGCTCTGGATGTAGAAGAAGGACGAGCCGAACATAGGGTAGGCACTCAGCAACCCTGCAGGGCACAGGATGGGGTCTCAGTGCCCACTGCCCATCCCCATCTGCCCAGTCCCCAGGGTGGCCTGCACCCAGGAGCAGCCAAGGGAAATGGGTGTCCCAAGTGGGGCCTGGAAGCAGCCTGTCCTGTCCTGCCAATCCATCCTGTCCTCCACGTGCAGCACCCCAGGCTCTGTGCAGGGATAAGGGTTGCCTGTCCTAGCAGCATCCCATCCCCATCATCATCACCCTCCAGGCAGCATCACACCCCCAGCAGGACTGCATCTCCAGCAGCATTACATCCTCATTAGCGCTATGTCCTCATTAGCGTTGCATCCTCTCAGCATCCTCTCCCTATGAATGTCACCTTCCTGTCCCCATTGCTGTCCCCTCACCCAGGAACTGTGCCCTGGCCTGGTGGGGGCTGAGTGCCTGGGCTTGCTGCACGTGCTGTGTCACCATTTGCAGCCAGGACTGGGGCTTCAGCAGGCGGAAGAGCTGCGGAGGGATGTAGTCCTGCATCTCCTGCCTGTGGGGAGCCCAAGGTCAGGGCCAGCGCTGGCCACTGGGTCCCAAATCCCACAGGACATGTGTTTCCTCCCCCTCCAGGTGCCCTGTCCCCTGCCATACGTGGTGGGGAGGTGGTGGCGGTCCTTGGCTCGGTGCTGGAGGGCGGCCAGTTTGGCCACGTGCGGGAAGTGCTGCTCTCCTGGCCTTGCTGGCGGCAGGACAGTGAACAGCCCCTTGAGGTAGTCAGGGAGCACCTGGGGGGGGAGTACAGAGCACAGGGACACGGCTTGGGGACAATGCGCGCTCTGAGGGAGACAGGGAGGTGGCCCTGGGGGAGGCTGATGGGGTGGCCCGACCTGGTTGTAGTGGACGGTGACGTAGAGCTCGTTGTCGAACTTGAGGGGCTGGCTCCAGACCACACGGCGGCACCAGAAGGTGTAGCTGGTGTCCCGGAGCTCCGTCTCGGCAGCCACGTCCAGGACATATTCCCGGCGGGTCAGTGGCCGCACGCTCTGCCCTGTGCCACGCAGGAGTCAGGCCACCACACCACCTTGCATGTCTGTCCCATCCCATCTCGTCCTGTCCCATCCCTGCTAGCTCCTCACCTCTGTCGGTCACCACAAAGAGGATGTATTCTTCCAAAGCCTCTGGATTCTGCAGCCCCATCTCACAGCACAGCTCCTCGATCACATCCAGAGCCACCTGGGCACAGGGACAGGTGGCTGGGAGACTGCCACCTCCCCCTGTTGTGCTCTGGGCCACCAACTTGTCCTGCATTGAGGCTCATCCCAGTGATGATCCGCTTTTCCCAGAGGAAGAAGTCCCACAGCAGGGACAGCCAAAGGGTGCAGCCCCCCCCCACATCTGCACCCTCTGGGTGCCCACAACTGAGGTGTCACCATACTCCTGGGGTGCACTGAGCCTCCTGTCCCCTCTGGCTCACCGAGCATGTCTTGATCTTGAGGTGCCTCTCGATGCCGCCGGGCAGGAGGAAGAGCTGGCGCTTGGCGCTGCGTCCGGCCTGCACGGGAAGACACATTGGGGTGCAGGGGGGCCCTTCACACAGCAAGAACCCACAGGACACCCCAAATCCTGCAGCTATCCTTATGGAACCATCCCATTCGGATCATCCTGTCCAGCTGAACCGTTATGCCCCCACTCCATGTCCACAGAGCTCTGTCCCCATTGGGGACCCCTGAAGGCTCAGGGTACCCCCAAAGTGGTGAAGAGCAGACCCTAAGAAGGGCTGTGCTCTCTTGGGAAGATCCCCAAAGGGATCAGCTCAGTTCCAGGGTGGTGTCTGAGGGAGATCCCAAGCCCATGGGGGGAACCTGACCCCATGTGGGTACCTAGGACTTCTTGGGGGGTATCTCAAACTGACACCAGCCCTGTTCCACCCCACAGGCACCCATGAACCCCTGGCCTCACCACCATGGCCTTGAGCTCCATGCTGCTGGGGAAGAGGCTGCGACCACCAAACTGCAGGGTTTTCCTCAGGTTTTGCTCACAGACTTTGGCGATGCCTAGCAGGAACAGAGACTGGGATGAAAGATGGGGCTGAGCTGCCACACTGGCTCAGTTAGAGCTCCTCTTGAGCTCTGTGACACCTGGGGTGTCCTTTCCCACCACACACCCAGCACCCTGGGGTGTACACAGCCCTCACCGTGGAAAGGCAGCTCCGGGTGCCTGCTAGCATCCTGCAGGAAGGCCAGGAAGAATGGCTGGAGCACCTCAGAACACTTGTAGTAGGCAGCAAGGATGCAGAGCAGCCTCCAGCCCTTCTGGCAGCTGTCCCTGTGGGAACAGCCAGGGCTGATCCCCTAAGCAGGGTGCCCGCAGTGGCACCCATCACCCTGGGGAGCAGCACAGCCCTCTGCAAGGATGAGGTCCCTCAGTCTCCCCCCAGGCTGGAGCAGCTCGGCCTGGCTAGGGATACAAGTGTCCCAGTGCCAGCCTCTGCTGTTCCACATGGGCGTTGGGACTCACGGCTTGGAGCTGGTGTTGTTGGTGATCTGCTTGATGATCTGGCAGTACACCTCATCCCGCAGGACCTCATGCTCTGCGCACAGCTGGGGGACAGGCACAGCTGCCACCTCTCTGCCACCCACTGCCCAGGCCACCCCCAGGACTCACCGCCCCAGTGATGGATTTACCTTGAGGATGGTGCAGACAGCGTCCAGCTCTGTCTGCCCCCGCAGGGGGTGGTCACCCATAAACTTCATCACGGCTGGGGACAACAAAGCCACACAGTGACACAGCTCAACATGTCCCTTCCCCAGAGTGGGCACATCCTGGGCACATGGAGCAGTGGGAGCAGAACTAAACTCCCCTACAACATCCCTTCTGCTCATCCCAGTCCAGCCCCACCCTGCTCCAAGGACAGGGCTGGGGATGGCTTAGGGACAGGAGGACACATTTGTGCCCCTGCCTACCTTGGAAAGCCTCAGCAGCTGGTTTGTTGAGGCCACCATCCACAAATTCAATGAGTGACTCCTGAATAGGAATCTGGAGCAGGGGGAGAGGGCCAGCTCTGGGACCCTACTGGGACCTCAAAGGGACCCGCAGGTGACAGCAGGACAAGGGCACCCCAGGACTCTGCTTCCCCATACCTTGGTGAACATCAGCATCTCCAGCATACTTGGCGCCTTCATCCCATGGGAGTCCCTGGCAGAAGGACAAGGGAGCAGGTGGGCACAGGTGTCCCCACCATGGCACGTCCCTGTCCCACCACTGGACACTCACGTGGTCCCACGTCGTGCTGCACGGAAGTGCCGCTGGGCAAAGGCCAGCATGGGACAGGCCCCGGTGACATCCCTGAGCTGCTCAACACCATCTCCCTCTGGACCCTCCACAAAGGTGGAACTGGCTGGAGACACCTGTGGAGCAGGGCAATAGGCATCGGGGCACAGCCAGCACTGGGGCACAGCCGGCACTGGGCACAGCCAGCACCAGGGGACAACCAGCACTGGGCACAGCCAGCATCGGTGGACAGACCCAGGCCCAGACCCACCTCAGTTTTCCTGTCCAGCTCCTGGGCAGCAGCAGTGGAGGCCACAGCCACAGCCACGGCTGCTGAAGCCGCCACTCTGCCCTGCTTGTCCCGGGGCTCCTCTTTCCTCTCGGCAGGCAAATGGACGAAGTCGGGTGCCGCGACAGGCTGGACATACTCAGCAGGGAAGAGCCCTGACCTGCCATGGATGGCCCCAAACTTCCACCCTGTGCCAGACAGATGGTGGGGATGGCAGCCATGGGGTCACCCCTGAAATTCTCTGCCTGCTCCCTCCTGCCTCTGCACCCCCAACCCTTCTCAGGGATCTAGCTGTGGAAGCAGCTGCAGTTTGGCATCACTCAAGGGAAAGGTACAGACCAGGAGCCACAAAGCCTGTCATCTGAGGGACATGGGTGGCACCAGGGTGGGACCTGCAGGGGAGCATCTCCCTGCATCAGGTCAGTGCCAAAAAGACCCCAAACCATGCTGCTGAGGGGTGACAGGAGCAGGAGCCTGCCCCATGCCCCAGACCCAGGAGTGGCACAACTCAGGGCACACCAGGGACACACACAGGGACAGTGTGGCACTCACCAAAATCCTGGGTGCCTGTCTTCAGCTCCTCCAGGTACATCACCTTCTTGCGGACCACACATCCATAGTAGTGGTCTGTAGGGACACCATGGGGAAACCATGGGGACATAGGGTGTCACAGGATGCAAGACAAGTGCACAGCCACCTCCAGGGCAGGGCAAGCCATCAGTCTGCTTATCAGGCAGCAGCCCCTGTGTCCCCATCAAAGGCATTTTGCATGGGGGGCCTTGGGGGTCCCTCACCTCTCTCAGGGTGCTCCAATGACTGCAGGTGGATGATGTCCCCTTTGTGGAAGCTGAGCTGGCCCCTGTCCTCCGGGCTGTAGTTCCTCACAGCCACCACATACTGGGAGTCCTGGGTACAGGGGGTCTGGCACAGCCCATGCACATAGGGGCACCCACACCCCACCCAGCACAGGGACTTCAAGCACCCACAGCCTCAGGACCATTCCCCCAAATCCAGCTTCGTTTCCGTTCGCAGGGTGCCCTCCTCTGCCCCCCATCCCCAGCCCCCCAAACGCAGGCACATGGGCAGGGTCTGACCCCCAGGACAAATCCACCCTGGCCCCAGGGCATCCCCCACCTTCCTGAGTTCTGTGATGAAGTGATCAATCATGACCTTGACCTGGGGGGCTTTGGGGGAGAAGAGGATGAGCTTCTCACTGCGCAGGTTAAACTCCAGCATGTTCCTGGATGGCATGGTCACAAAGAGCACGTCGGGGTAGCTGGGGCAGGGCGAGGGGAGGCTGAAACACCTGGCATCTGTGGCACCCACAGTACCCCCCCCACCCTGGCCACCCCTACCTGTAGGCCTGCAGCACCCGCAGCTGTTCCCCGGAGACATTGGTGCCCTTCACCATCCGCAGCAGCTTGATGCCAGTGTGGGAGACGGCCAGGATCTGCACACCTGTCCCCACACTGCCCTATGGGCCAGGACAGCATCTCAGCCAGGGGCACAGTGACACAGTGCCCCCCATGCTCACCTGCCCCACAGCTGGACCCTCACCGTGGCAGGGAAGAAGCGGGAGAAATACACCTCACAGCCATCCCGGGCCGCAGCAATGATCTCCCTCTTGACATTCTCAGTGGCCACAGGGCTGAAGGAGTCCAGCTTGTTTTCCGCTGTGGGGAGGGAGAAATACCTCCTGTGAGCCTCTCCTGCCTGGAGACGATGTGGACAGAGTTCCCAGCGAAGGCAGGGATGCTCATGCCCTCCCCATGCCTGGCAGGACTGAGCTGCAGAGACAGATGTGTGTCCCCAGGCAGCTGGCTGAGACCTGACACAACTTGTGATGTTGTAGAGCACTAAATTACAGGATGGGGGGGTCGTTTCTTTTGGAGGCAAAATTACCCAGGGTTAAGCAGAGCCAGTCCTGGTTTGGAGATACCCAGGAGGTGAGGACAGGCACAAGAGTGGCTGGGTGTGAGCCCCCAGGCAGGGAGCAGCAGGACACAAGATTACCAAAGAGGGATTTCAACCGGAGCCGCTCCTCCTGGCTGATCCGGATGCAGGTGTCAGACAGCACATCATTGAAGATCTGGGAAAGGGGATGAGGAGCACTAGGATTGTGTGGGGAGGAGCAAAAAGCCCCCCAGTCCCAGCTTGCAACAGCCCCAGCTCATCCATAGCAGCTCAGCAGGGGAAGGCAGGATGGCCACAGTGGGATGAGTAAATCATCACCCCACTGAGGAACACCCCATCTCCCAGGGAACCCTGGGGGGCTGTGGGGCCAGCTCGGTGCCTCACCTGCCGGAAGATGAGGTCGAGCAGCAGTGGGTTGTTGATGCTGTCCTTGGGGTAGAAAACCTGCCAGGAGAGAGACCAGGGCTTGGTGTAAACCCCCTTATCCCAGTAGGACCTTGGCACTAACCTGTCCCCAAATGTCCCCATACTCTGTACCTCCTTCCGGATGAATATTTTCCAGGGCACATTGTGGTAGGTGTAGAAGTCCTCGCTGCAGCTGCGGTGCAGCTGGGTCTGGACCTGCTGTGCCTCTGACGGGAGCTCCCGTGAGACAAAGACTGCAAAGGGACAGAAAGCCTTGCAATCCCCAAGGGGAACCACCAACAGCTGCCTCCACCTGGGGAAACTGAGGCACAGGGAGCAGCTCTCTAGCTGAGTCAGACACAGCAGTTATCCCACACATCAGTCATGCCTCTGGGAGGGCAAAATGCCTCACTCCACCGTGGCCCCTCTAGTGCCACAGCTCTGCCCAGCAATACCTGGGGGCTGTGTGGCTGCAGGACGTCCCATGGGTGCTCGCAGCTGGTACCTGGAACTTGTCACCGGCTTCACCGCAGCCACCACCTCCTTGGGCCCCTGTGAGGCACAGAGGGGCTGTGGTCAATGCCAGTGACACCCCCAGCCTGGTCACGGGGACACAGGAGTGACCACATCCCTACCACAGCTGATGGCATCCGGGCTGCTGAGAGCTGCTCCTTCAGGATCTGCATGGCTTCCTCATGGGGGTCCAGCTTCTTCCCAAAGAGTTTGCTGCTGAGACAGCATCCCACATCACCTGCACCCCAGCATCAGCTGCACTCCAGCATTTCCTGTACCTGACACCACCTGCAGCCCTGTCACTCGCCACACCCCATCATTCCCTACACCCCATCATTCCCTGCACCCCAGCATTCCCTACACCCCAGCATCAGGACCAGCAGATGCATCCCCAGGCAGAAGACGCCCAGGCTTTGCTGGAGACCCAGCTGTATACCTGTGGGGCTGGGAGCTGCGCGGGGCTGGCTGGCACTGCCGGATGATGTTGCGGATGTCGTGCGTGGGCCGCGGGATGTGCTCCGAGTTGAGCCGGGAATGCCGCACTGGCTCTCTCGGCCACCACTGGCCCATGGCTGCTGCAGGGCCAAGCACACGGCTCAGGGGCCCTGGCTCACTGCCACGAGCCCCTGTGGCCACCCCATTGCACCGGGACCCCTTACCGGCTTTCTGTGAGTAGGGCCGGGGCTGGGAGACATGGGCTGGCGTCCCCTCTGCTGCTCTGCCCTGCAAGGGACATGGTGCTATCAGCACCTGACAGCTCCAGTTGCTCCCATCCCCAGGAGCTGCCCCAGAGAGGTGCCCTGAAGCAGAGAAGGGGCTTGATCCCTCCCAACCCTGTGGCACTGACTGAGGGTCTGGATGGCTGGTTGACATCTGCCCGGCACTGTGGGGATGAGTCTGGCTCTGTGCCTGTGACAGCAAAGAGGAGAGCTCAGTCAGAGCTGTGGGGCTCTGGATGCGGGGATGTTCCCCACACCAGGGAACAGACAGGGAAACTGAGGCAGGGAGCTGTGTGGATGTATGGGGGTGCTCGAGGCACTCACCTCTCAGCTGACATGTCTCCACAGTGACAGGAGGTTTGCTCTGGCTGGCATCAGTGCTACTGTTCCCCCCTCCCACGCCACCTCCTCCCTTCAGCCTCTGCGAGAGGATGCACGGCTTCTCCAGCTCCTGGGGGACAGGTGTCAGGGCACAGTGGCCAGGCCACCTGCACCCCAAAATGCCTCAGGCAGGGGGACACCCCTCTCACCCCATTGCCGTAGGAGAGCACAGGGTCAAAGAGACTGTCTAGGTACCGGTCCAGACCCTTCTGGCTGCGTGGCTCTCCAAATTCCCCATCTGTGAGGGGACAAGGCATGAGCCATGACTGCCATGGCAGGGCTGTGTCACAGCTCTGGGGGACAGGAGTTGGTGTGAACAATGCCCTACCATGGGGGTGATATGCCTCTATGGAGGGCAGTGTGGGGGCTTTCACAGCTGGGGGAGGAGGCACTTCATCCAAATCAAATCCATGTCCCAGCACCCTGCAGAGAGGGAGGATGGCACTCATTGAGCACCCACTGGGTTCCAGGTTTCCCCTCAGAAGCCCACCCACCCCTACTAGCACTCATCCAGCCCAGTGCCAGGGTTCCCCCCACTAGCCCCACAGTAGGGCACCCATCCCTGCCCGGGTACCTACGGCCGGCTGTCCCTGCTGTGGCTCTCAGTCTCATCCCATGCAATGAGGAAGCAGGATTTCTGTCTGGGGAAGCCCCGCAGCAGTTCAAGGTCGGAGACAAGGTCCAGGACATAGTCGTGTCCAGCCAGCTCAGCCCACTGGGCACCAGCCTTCATAACCACAGACCAGCCACGCCAGCCCTCTGCCAGTCCTCTGCCAACAGCCAGACCCTGGGCATGAGCACAGGCTCCACACTCTGCCCACGAGCTGGGCATTCAGGCTCCCAGATCCTGGGGACACCGAACACAGCCCCAGGTGACACCGTGACCCGCCGGGTGCCAAGCTAGCACCTACCTGTGCTTCAGGACATCCCCTGCCAGATCCTCGCCTGTGCTCCAGGAGTGGATGGGGCAAGAGAATTGGTCACCTGGGGAGGGATGGGGAGGTGAGCGGGTGCCACCAGTCCCTCCTGCCCGTGAGGGTGGTCACCCTGGCAGGAACCCTCTCCAGCGCTTGCCCCAGCACCACGCTGCCCGCACCATTGAAGCAGTGCAGGTCAAGGGCCATGCTGGCCTGCTGCCGGTTCGCTGTCCACTCCAGCAGAGAGGGTGGGAAGGTGCGGGCGGCTGCGGCACCCAACTGGGAGTGGGCCATGGCGTGCATCAGCTTGCGTTGGCACACCGGCTTGTAGCCAGCAAAGGCGTAGTCAGACACAAACCTGTGGGGAAGAGAGGATGCTGCAGGAGGGAGCTGGGCAGGATCATGTGTGCCAGGACAGGACAGGAGACCACAGAGGGGTTAAGAGCATCCCTGGAGGGATCTTGGCAGCATCCTGGGCACGTGTGCCAGGGCTGGCCCAAGGCATCTTGGAGGGATCTCAGAGCATCTCTAGTGGGACTTGGCCAGTATCCCTGGGCATATGTGCCAGGCTGGCCCTGGGGAACCTAGAGGAACATGGGCACATATGCCAGCTTGGACAGAGGGATCCTGAAGGGACCTCAGAGCATTCCCAACGGGACATGGTCATGTGTGCCAGGCTGGCCCAAGCAATCATGGAGGACCAAGCTGGGGCCTAGGCAGCATCCTCAGCCGTAGGTACCAGGATAGCCCTGAAAAGCCCCAGCAGTGTTCCCTGGCATGAGCACCAGTCTATTCCTGAGGGTCCCAGCCATCCCCACTGCCCAGCCCAGAGCCCACCCCCAGCTCACTTGAGCAGGTACTTGTCGAAGGCAGCGGATGGGGGGAAGGCGCTGAGGCAGGTGGCCAGCAGCAGCCAGCCCCTCTCCTCGTTGTTGACATTGGTGTTCCTCCAGACCTGGTTGGCAGCTTGTGCCAGGAGCTCGTCCCGCAGCCCGGGCACTGACAGCCCCTTCTGCACGATGTAGTTGCCGAAGAGGGTCTCCTGCAGGCCGCCCAGCCCCGGGTCCCCCATGAACCGCAGGATCTGCCACAGGGACAGCCAGGTCCTCCCTCTGACCCTGGGCACAGAGCGGGCAGGGCACTGTGCTGATGGACCCTGTGCTATCCCACCTACCAGCTGGAAGAGGCTGAGAGCCTCGTGGCACAGCTCCTCATCCAGCCGGGTGAGGGGGGCTTTTAGTGGGGCTGTCAGCATCCCAAATGCCGGTTCCTGCGGTGACACCCACGCCCATGGCTACCTGGGGACAGCCCCAGGCCACGAGGGGCTGGCCCCATGGTGCTGAGCACGGTGTTGATGCTGGGTGGAGCCTGTGGGGCTGCCAAAAGGCTGGGGTAAAGGATGGGGCCAGCAGCCTGCTGGGAGTGGGGCAGGGAGGGGTGCAGGCTGCACTGGCAGCATCAGTGGTGAGGCCCTGGCAGATGTTGCCCAGAAAAACTGTGGCTGCCCCATCCTTGGAAACAGTCAAGACCAGGTTGGACAGGGCTTGGAGCAACCTGGTCTAGTAGAATCTGTCCCTGCCCATGTCAGGGAGTGGAACTGGATGGTCTGTAAGTCCCTCCCAACCCAAACCATTCTGTGGTTCTATGCCAACACCTCGGCAAGGCTGGGAGCCTTATTCAGCCCCAGTGCTGTCATTCAGGATGCCAGGGACTGGGAAGCACAGGGCAAAAACAAGGATGAGGAAGAGGAATGGGGCAAAGTGGCCGTGGGTGAGGCCGGGGTCCTGGGAGCAAAGCGACCTGGTCTCCCGCCCCAGCGTTCCGGATCCGCCCCGCGTCGGGCGTCCAGGAGGGCTCAGCGGGTCTCTCTCCGATAACCTCAGCGGGGTCCCCCCGGCCTCTGGAGACGACAGGAACCCACGGGGAGGGAGGGAGGTGGCAGCCAGCTCCCCACAGCACCACAGCCACCCCGGATCCAGCCTCTCTTGCTACCCATTGTGTCCCCAGGGTGGGAGCCCGGTGGGACAGTGTGGGGAGCTGCCACAGGGACCCTGAACCTCACTGCTCCACCATGACCGGGGTGCCAGGGACTCCCCAAAACCTGTCTGCCCGTCGGGAAAAGCTCCCCGCTGCTGGGCCGCGGCGCCCACCTTACCTGGAAGTGGCCCCGCACGTACTTGGCCATGGGGTAGTCGTTGATGTCAAGCGGGAGGGTGAGCTGGGGGTCGGGCCGCAGCGCCGGTGGCGGCACCAGCACCACACAACCGGCGTTCACCTCCCGAGCGGCTGCAGCACAGCAGGAAGCTATGGCATGGCCGTCGGTGGAACAAGGGGCTGGGAGCGATGGCGGTGTGGAGCTCGCTCACCTGCAGCAGCCTCCAGCAGCCCCATCAGCTCAGCCGGGATCTCCAGGTGGGTGACATCCATCACCTCCCTGCGCGTCAGCTCCTGCCGCCGCAGCACAGGCATGGATCACTTGCCGTGCCGGTCCCTGCCCCAGCACACACGGGTGCTGCGGCCAGGAGCACAGATATGGGCAGGGATGAGGGCACAGCAACACAGGCTGCATATGCATCACACGTATGCTCCCACCAGTGCCGCACATCTTTACCTGCTTCATCCTCTCCTTCTCCTCCTTGGCCCGCTGGCGAGCATCCTCCTTCCTCTGCAAAGCAGAGCAGCCATGCTGAGTCCCACCAGAGGAAGGGAGTCCCTGAGGCATCCCAGCACCTTGGGTTGCCATTGACCCCTCCCCAATATCAGCAGTTTTCACTCCCAAAAGGTACTGCCCATACCCTATGGGACACGGAGGAGGTGGTAGGGTGGCATGTGGTGGGGCTCGCAATCTGGGGATGCCACTGTGCCTTCTCCAAACCACCACTGAATGTGCAGCAGGGTGGCAGCAGGTCCCCTGGACCCCCTGGGATGTGACAGGCCCCACCTCACCTTGAGGTACCTCCGGCGGTTCACGTAGATGTGCACCAACGACCTGAACTTGATGAGCGTGCGCCGCATGCGCCGGTACCGCTGCCTGCAGGACGGCACCCGTCACCCTCTGCCACCCACCAGTGCCCACCCGCCACCCCCAGGGACCCCCACCTGGCCAGGTATCCCCGCGCCCGGGTCTGCAGGAGGATGATCTTGCGGCGGAGGGAGCGGAAGCGCCGCTTGATGAAGAAGGTGCGAGCGTAGCGCTGGAGCGTGAGCGCGGCCAGGTGATGGGCACGGGCTCGCTTGCTCTCCAGCGCCTGGTACAGCTGTTCCTTCAGGAAGAGCTGGGAGCAGGGGTGAGGCCATGAGCTCCCCGTCTTCCCCAGGGTATCACCAGAACTAAGCCCCCTCCCAGGACAGTACCTTGGTGACACCGACATAGTACATGCTGGGGTTAACAGGACAGAGGCTCCTCAACATCTCCACACAGTTGGCTCCATTGGGAATGACGTTGGACCACATATCAACGAGGCAGCGATACCTGGGTGAGCCCATGACACTGTCACTACACAGCCCCTGCTGGGACACCAGCACAGACCCTCCCTGTGGTGACAAACACTGCGCCTGGAGATGCAACTGCAGCAGAGCTGTGTGTTAACACAAGGGGTTCCCAGCTCCCACTGTGAGGGAACCCCAACCCAAATGTTGTCCCCAAAACAGCCACAAACTCTGTGGCCTTCCCTTGCTGGGATGGCAGTGCCCAACCTGCAGCCCCCAGGCACCTGTCGATGAAGATGAGGAAGGGGATGCGGATGGGGAAGCCCTCCTTGCGGATGCGGATGGTCTCCAGGATCCCCGAGTACCGCAGCTGGGTCCTGACCACATCAGCCTCGAAGAGCCCCGGCTCCTGGGGTGGGGAGAAGCATCAGCAACTGCATGGGCAAACCCCCACCTACCGTGTGCCCATGACACTCCAGGTGCCAGTGGGGCAGGTGGCACCAGCACCAGCACAGGCAGGAGAGCCCCGGCTCTCACCTTCTTGTTGTTGGGTTTGATGCAGCGCACAAAGAAGGGGTTGCACCTGTGATAGAGAGACCCTGTCAACCACAGGGAACAGGGGACAAAGCCACCTTGGGCTCAGGTCCAGCTCCCAACAGCCCAGTGGACAGTCTGCCTGCCCACCCTGCCCACACAGACCTCTCCATCTTCTCCACCAGCTCCAGGAGTGACTGCTGGAACCGTGCGGCCACGGTAGGAGCCTTGTACCGCCGTGTCCGGGTGCTGCTCCTCCTGATGAGGCTCCTCTGCCGGGCCATCACCTGGGCATGGCCGAAGAAGAGGCTGGCCACCACCTTGGGGAGACAGGAAAGGTTAGAGGGGAGGAAGGTGACCAGGATGGTGCAGCTCTCCCACATCCTCTTTGCAGCCTGGCCACTCCTTTTTTTGCCCAGCCCTGAGCAAATTGCATCCCTTAATTGTGGCTGGATTGCCTGGATAGGGATGGGGATGAGAATATGGGTAATACAAAGCACAGGAGCAGCCCTTGTGCCTGTTTGACCCCCAAATGCTTGAGGAGTCAAAGCCCAGAGGATCCCATGGGTGAAGCCAGAGGCATCCTCTGTTTCTAGTCCCCCTGGACTTCACCAAGGGGACACGCTTGGGGACATGGAAAGGGGTGTATGGAAGGGGGCTACTGATGCCCAGTGTCACTGCAGAACCAGTACCAGGCAGGGCCCTACCTTGGTCCTGCTGCTGATGAACAGGTCCAGCACATCCTGACGGACCTGGTCATAGTTTTTATCCAAAAACTTGTGAACCTGGCAAATAGCAAAATCTCATGGTGAGGAGCTTGGCAGGATGACAGGGTGAGGCAAGGAGCTCCATGACCCCAGCCAGACCCCCAGAGATGCATTTCTCTCCTTGGTGCAGGATCAACCTCCTCTTTAACCTGCCTTGACATCTCTGCTGGGCATCCCAATGTCACACACCTGGTAGGTCACCTTCCCTGCATAGTGCTTGATGGTGAACTCGGGCAGTGGCATCTTCGGCTTCGTGTAGAGTGGGTTTGTCCCATGGTGGTAGTGACACTTCTGGAGAAACGTGTGGTCAGTGGCCTGGGAAGGGACACAGGAGTGACACACGGCTCAGGCAATTCAGCAGCAGGCTGGAACTAGATGATCCTTTCCAAGGATCAAGGTCCTTTCCAACCCAAACCATTCTGTGATTCCATGATGTTTCTATGATTCTTTGGGCTTATCCAGCCTGGAGGAACCTGGGGAGTTTCCCAGGTTGTCCAGGACAGCCCAGGAGAAGACCAGCTCCCCAGCCACGATGACCTCCCAGTACTGGCTGCACCTCATCACCGGGCAGCCCCTCACCTGGGGGAAGCAGCTCTGGTCATCTAGGATCCGGAGGATGCCGTAGGGTTTTTGGGAGATGAGGTCAATGCAGGGCTGGTTGTCACTGAAGGGGATCTCCTTCCACTCTATCTGCTCCCGGATATACTCCTCCTGCAGGGTGGGCACCAGGTCAGCCCTGCACCCCCAGGCCCACAGCAGTGCCCAGCACAGGGCAGAGCCCAGTACTGCCCACCAGCCCCACCTGCTCCTCCTGGAACACAATCCTGTTGAAGAAGAACTGCAGATACTCGTTGGCGTAGTTGATGCACAGCTGCTCAAAGCTGTTGAAGCTGAGGTCCTGCGAGAAGGAAGATGCATGGAGCCTGGGAGGATGGAGCTGGGATTGAGCCAGGATGGAGCTGGGATGAATCCTGCTCACCTCAAAGCCGTAGATGTCCAGGATGGCGATGGAGAGGGCCTCCTGCCGTGGGTACACCAGCTTGTTGATGCGGTCCGTGAGCCAGCCGAAGAGCAGGGAGTAGAGGGTCTTGGCAATGGCATCCCTGGACAGGAGAGAGATGAGCAGAGTGCTGGAGCTCTGGAATGGCACCAGTGTACTCCACTGCCACAGTCAGCACCCACCACAGCATCAGTGTGAATCACCACAGAGTCTAATCCATGCTGGGAGATCCAATCATCCCCTTTCCCAGCTGGTATTTCACTTCCCAAGCCATCTCTGGGGGTCAGACCCTCCCACACCCTCCTGCAGTGCAGCCCCCCCTTCCCTCTACCTGGCATCCACGGCACTTTCAACAGTCAGAGGCGTAAAAATCTTCTCCCGCTGCGTTTCCTGGTTGGGAAATGGAATGATGGGGTTTCAGCAACATCAGATGTGATCCCCAGGGGCCAGAGACCCCCTCCCAGCCTGTACCCCCCTGCACTTACCGTCACCTTGAAGGTGATGGCTTTCTGCAGGCCCTCAGGGGACACCTGCAGCAGCTCAGCCACCGTCCGGATCTCAGTGGCACTCACTACCGTGGCAACCTCCTGGCAGTCAGTCTGCAGGACATGGCGATGCCAGGGGATGTGGTGATCCCCCATTGGCCACACCCCAAATCCTGCCCAAGGAGCACAGCTCGGCTCCCCACAGGGTACCTCGTATTTCTCAAAGTAGACATTGCCCAGGTGGAGGACGGAGGAGAGGATGCGGAAGATGCTGTTCTGCTCATCCACGCTGAAGTTCAGCACCTCCATGGTGTTGAGCAGCCGGCGGAAATCCTCAGCGTCATCCTTGCCAGGAATCTCGCAGTTCCCACCCTGGCACAACCCCCTCAGTCCATCACTGGGTCCTGGGGGGTGGGGTCAGCACCCAGCATGGGGAGTCACCCTGCCCTGAGCATCCTCCTCATACATACATTGAGGATTCAGGAACCCACCAGNACACCCTACCTGGTTCAGGTAATAGTAGGTCTCAGCACCCTGCAGGCTGTACCGCTGCCGCTGCTGGGATGGCAGCCCTGCCAGCATCTCATAGAAGATGTGGTAGTTGCGCTCGGTCTTGGCCTGGAGAGCAGAGGACAGAGCTGGGGAGGGGGTGACAGAGGGGGCAGAGTGGGGAGCAGAGCCCAGGAGCCCCTCAGCACACACCTGGAAGACCACGCGGGACTTCTCCAGCAGGTATTGCGAGGTTATGGCACCACAGATCAAGCCGCTGCAGGGGTGAGAGTGGGCACCTGGCTGGCAACCTCAGCATGGGCAGGGGCCTTGGCCCCCCAGCACACCCACCCATGCTCCAATGACCCCCAACAAAATAGGGGGTCAGTGCTGCTCCCTAGATGTCCCCCACCAGAGATGGGTGGGCAGGGAGAGTGTCTGCACCTGGCTCAAGCGCAACCGAGGGTGATATTGGGCACCCCTGTCAGGATCAGTGGGGCCGAGAGGGGATGGAATGGGATATGAGGATAGGGATGGAGACTGGGAATGGTCAAGGTGCCAGCCAGATCACAGCGTCCCTGCCCCTACCCCAGGGACAGCCACCTGTCTTCAGGTACCACCACCTTTCCAATGCCAGGTTTGTCCCAAAACATCCCTGTGTGTCCTCCCAGAGCCAAGGGAGAAGGGGCTGGGTTGGGCTGGACACCCCTGGGGCAGCAGGGGACACAGGTGGGAGCAGCCACACACAGGTGTTACTTAGCATTACTTACTCCTCCAGAAAGATTTCCACAAATTTCCCAAATCTGCTGGAATTGTCATTCCTCACTGTTTTGGCATTGCCGAAGGATTCCAGCAAAGGGGTCGCCTCCAGGATCTGTCATGGTGATGGGGAGAGCTGGGGGGTCCCTGTCGGGGAGCCTGGGCACCCAACACACTTTGGGACATCTCCAAGGCTAGGGCACCCCCTCTGTCACCCTGCCACCCTCCCTGCCACCCCATGCTCCATGCAGACACCCATGGGTGCCCAAATTTGAGGTGTGCACCACAGCCAGGTTAAATGAGGATGTGAGAGAGCACAAAGACTCCATCTGTGTGCATGCACTGATTTCCTGCTGTCCCTCCTGTCTTTCCCCTACAACTGGGATGCCAAGATGCCACCAACAATTCTCTGTCCCCCTGAACCATCCCAGCCCACATGTCCCCTCAGTACCTCTATCTGCCATGGTCCAGGTGGAAGCGTTGGGACAAGAAGAGAGCAGCAGAGTCATGAGGGGGGATGGAAGAGAGCGCTGGGAGGTGGGAGAAGATGATGGGGACATAGAGACTCAGGGATGCCCCCAGGGCAGCACCCTACCTGTGGGGCAGTGCTACGTTTCTGGCTGACAGCTGCCAGGTAGCTCAGGATCAGCTTGGTGGCTTCAGTCTTCCCTGAGCCACTCTCCCCACTGAAACACAGAGTGGGAGTATGGCTGGGGCCATCACTGGTCAAGCAAGGGGTGTTCATCCCAAACATCCCCAACCCCCCACCAGCATCCCATCTCCAGGGCCCAGCCAGGCTGCTGGCAGTGACCCAGCAAATAGGGGGGGTGTTGATTAGGGGGCACTCCAGGGGGCAGTGCATGGGCAGAGCCATGTCCCACCTGATGACGATACACTGGTTGTGTTTGGCATCCATCACTTTGGAGTAGGCGACATTTGCGATGGCAAAGAGGTGCCTGGGGTGGGGAAGACCAGGGGGGAGTGGTGCCATGCTGGCACAGGGACACCCAAAGTGTCCCAAGCACCCCAAGCACAGACACAGCTGCTCCAGCACTCAGTGACCGAGGGTTCTCCAGACACCCAAGGGTGGGGGAGGGAGGGTGGGAGTCACCCCATCCCCACAGGGCATTTGGGGACAGCCCGGTACTCACGGTGGGTTTTCGCCCAGGGCTCTGCCTTCGTACTGCTGCACCTGCTCCTTCCCGTAGATGTTGTAGAGCCGGTACGGGTTCACTGACACCAGGATGCTGCCGATGTAGGTCTGCCAGAGACAGAGGTGTGGGGCTGCGAGCCTCACTTTGGGGGTGATGACTCCTCAAAGACCACATCTACAGCCTTTGGGGGATGCTGTGTCCCCCTAAGCTTACGTAGATGAGCTGGCGTTCGAACCGCGTCCGGATGTTGCTCAGCACCGCAGCCTCCTGCAGGTCCCTGGCATGGAGCAGAGGCTGAATTAGGGGGTGACAGAGGGGCAGGGGAGCCTCTGCTGTACCCAGAGTGTCCTCAGCCTCTCCAGGCCCAGAAGGCTGAAGCAGAGCCCATGTTGGGCTGGGGTGGCATAGCAGGGTCAGGGGGATGAGGTTGAGGGCTGCAGCCCCATTGTTCCCCACAGCACTGAGTCATAGTGTAGGGGACAAGGACACTCACTCCAGCTGGGTCATGTCCTCCAGCCCATCTTCCTCTTGTGGCTCCTGGTACCGCATAATGGGCAGGCTGCACAGTGACTGCATCTGCGGGGAACAGCCACCTCATCATGGCAGGGATGCGCCAACACCTCAGATGTCCCACCCAGTCACCACCACCACCCCAAAACACCATCTGTGACCCCAAACCAGGGGACATGCAGACAGCAATGGCAGAAACTCCAAGAAAACACCCCACAGCCACAAAACCAGTCCCCCAGCAAAGCATTGTGTGTCAGGTGAGAGCAGCAGTGCTGGAACACAGAAGTATGAGGCCACCAAGGCCAACTTAGGGCTGGTCCCAGGAAAACCTGATCCTGAGAATCCCAGTCCCGCTCACCATGGGCATCACCCTCAGTGGAGGTGATGGAAGGGGGCTGAGGCTGTTCCCCCCCAGCCACGTGCAGGGGTGATGCAGGACAGGTGTCACACGAGAGGCTGCGCTGGCGCCCGGCCAGGCAGTGGGCAGGAAAGCGGACACCCGTCCGGGTCACGGTGCCACCCACGCCTGTCCCAGCCGGATCGGGTCTCTGCATTTCCATATGCCAGAATCAAGTGTCCCTAGAGGGGCCGCTCGTGGGGGGACACACAACAGGTGATGATCCCCTCTTCCAGTCTGCTCCCCACGGGAGGACCCCTGCCAGCACCCAGAGCACCCACAGCCATTTACTGCCCACCCTGGGCACTGCAAACCCCTCTGCATCGATGCCTTCGTGCCCGGGAGAGCCATCAAGCACATTAGCTCGCCACCCTGTCGCGGGTCCCATCCGCTGCCAGCTCACCCCTGGTTCCATCCCCACGAAGGGGCTCCCTGAGGGCGTTACCTTGCTGCGCCAGGGCTGCTTGGTGCCCAGGTACCCGTCTGCCCAGGGGTGCCTGTCTCGCCAGCCGCCCGCCGGCGGGCGCTGGCACAGGTATCGGGCGATGTCGGCTCCCCACTGGCCCGCCCACCGCCGGCCACGCTGGGTGGGCTGCTGAGGCCGGCCCTGCTCGGTTGTCCAGGTGTCGGGCATCTCCTGCACCCGCACGACGTGCTGCGTGGACCAGTGCTGCTTGTACATGCGAGATGCGCGCCGGAAGGAGCCCAACCTCTGTACCTGCGGCGTCACCACCGCGTAGCGCCCCGCGCCCTCCTCCCCGGCCGCCCCGTCAGCCTCGAAGGGCTCCGCCGGCCCCGGGGGACGAGCGCCGTGGCGGGGGACTGCCGGAGAGCCGGGGGCTCGCCCGTGGGGTGGCGGAAAAGCAGCACGACGGGGCGGTGGCGGGCTCCGGTTGCCATGTGGGTTGGAGGGGAGGATGGGGCCCCCGGCGTCGACCCAGTCCCGGCGCCCCGAGGGTGGGCTCGGAGACCTGCGGGTGCTCCCATCCCGTCGGGATGGCCGCCGGGGCAAGGAGGGCGAGCGAGTGGAGGGATGGCGCGTGGGCGGTGAGGATGAGGGGGCTTTGGTGGGGGCTATGCTCTTTACGAGCAGCGAAGCCAGGGACTGCGCCACGGAGCGTCCCTTGGAGAGGCTGCGGCCCCCCACTTCTCCAGACGGCCTCGGTGGTGGGGAGTGCGGGGCCATCCCGGCAAGGGGCTGCCCGATGCGCTGGATGAAACTTTTGGGGGTGCTGGGAGCGGGGCTGGGCGGAGGGGGAACCCCGGCGGGACCCCGCGCGGCACCCTGCCAGGGGGCAAGCTCCTCATCCCAGGAGGGGCCAGGGGGGCCGAGGCGGTGGCTGCCAGGGCGGGATGATGGTGCCAGGAAGGGGCTCCTCTGCAGCGGCTTCACCGCCTTGGTGGGGGGCTCCGGAAGCCGGGGCCAGGCCTGGGGGAGCGGCAGCCCGGGGGGGCTGCTCCGGCGCGATGACAGAGGTCTCCCCGCCGCGGGCCCCCCCAGGCGCCTCCCCCTCGGCCCCGGTGAGCGGGGGGCGGCCGGTGGCGGGGCAGGGGGCTCGGGGCCGAAGCGCCGGATGCTGGCACCGAGGGAGGGGGATCGCCGGGGCCCCTCACCCCGCGTGCTGCCGGGGCGCGGATGGACGGGCGGCGGCGACGCGGAGCGCCCGGGGTTGGCGAAAGGGTTACGGAGTGACGGTCGGCGCGCAGCCCCCGGCTCCCGGGGAGGGGGCTGTCCCCAGGGCCCCGCTGGTGGGGATGGGTCCCGGCCCCCCAAACCGGCGCTCTCCAACCCCGCCAGCCAGCGGCTGGAGCGCCTGTAGGAGGGCTGTGGGGTGCGGGACCCCCGAAATCCCCCGGCACGTCGCGGCGGGCGGCTGGAAGGAATCGAGAGGGATCGCTGGAGGAACTGCCCCAGAGGGCTACCGCACGCCCGCGCTGCCGAAACCCGGCGTCTCGGGGTTGCCGCTGGACCGGGGGCTGCCGGAGGCGGCGGCGGCTCGTACTCGTCGTAGTCGTCCTCGTCACGGGCGGCGGGCAGGTGGGGGGACGGCGGGAGCGGGACGTCCAGGCGGTCCCTGCCGAAAAGCTTTACCTGGGGTCGGGGGAAGAGCCTGAATTTCCTGTTGAGGGAGAGCTTGGAGGAGAGCGTCTCCCGCATGCCCTGGAGCGAGGAGGCGCTCAGGATGGAAAAAGGATACTCCTTCTCCTCTTCCTCCTCTTCTTCCCACTCCTCGGGCTCCTCGCCCTCCGTGATCTCCTCCAGGCCCAGGGCATAGGGGTTGCAGGAGGATTGGGAGTGCGGCACCCACCCACCCTCGCTGTACTGGATGCGATGCTCAGGGTACTCACGCCCAGGGTACCCCTCGGCAAAGGGCTCCCCAAAGTCCTCGTACGCGTCCCCCCTGTAGCCGAAGGGCCCCGCTGCCTCCTCACTGTACTCCAGGTCGCTGCTGTACGGGTCATAGAGGCTGAGGGGAGATCCTCCATCAAACGGTCCCTCATCCTCGAGCTCTGAGTAGCCATAGGGGTGCCCCGGTTGGTCACTGTCCTCCCAAAATCCCCCGTGGTAGTCATACTCCTCCTCTGTCTCATAGCCAGGGTAGTCAGAGTAGGGGGTCGGCAACGCATCCTGAAAGCCGTACCCTGCTGGGTAGGCTGGGCTCTGCATGTAGCCTTCCTCCTCCTCGGAATAGTTGTGCCGGGGGCCATAGGCTGCATCCTCCTCCTTGCTGTAGCCATGCCACGGGCCATAGGCTCCATCCTCCTTAGAGTATCCATGGTGGGGTCTGTACACTCCGTCTTCCTCCTTGGGGTGACTGCGCCAGGGCCCGTGGGCTCCGTCTTCATTCCTGGCATAGCCACGGCAGGAGCCGTAGGCTCCATCCTCCTTGCTGTAGCCTCGCCAGCAGCTGTAGGCTCCGTTCTCCTCCTGGGCCCAGCCGTAGCGCGGCACCGGCGGTTCGGCAGCCGCGCGCTGGGAGCCCCGCCGGGACGGCCTCCTCACCATGCTGCCCTGCCGCGAAGTGCCAGGCGCCGCCAGCCCGGCACCACCAGGGATCCGCTTCATGTTGGCCCGGTGCCTGAGGATCTCATCTTCCGCGGGGAACGGCAGCTTCTTGGCACCGATACGGGACAGCCAGGCCGTGTCAGTCGCCCGGCTGCCTCCCACCAGCCGCCCACGCCGGGAGAGAACCTTCCTGGCCAGCCAGCCTGTGGCAGCGGCCGCTTTGCTCAGCACCTGTGCCCGGGGCTTGAATTTCCTTTCCGGGCGCCGGCGGAAGAGCGAGGCGCCATGCTCAGGGTCCTGCCTGCCCCGCTGCAGCAGCAAGAAGGATGGCTTCGATGGTGGCACCTTCTTGGCTTCCTCCTTCCTCTTCTTGCTCACCTGCTTGAAGCGCATCATCAGGTTGGAGGTGGACTTGAGCACCGCTTTGTTCTTCTTCTTCTTCCTCTTCTTGGTGCTGTGCTTATGCAGCCCCCAGAAGAAGCGGGACGTGTTCTTGAACTGCCCCTTCTTGGGCCGACGCAACCCCAGGTTCTTGAAGCCCAGGAAGAGCTTCGAGGTGCTGCGGAGGCTCCGCTTTGCCCGGGCCTTTGGAGGCGTTGCTGCCTCCTCGGCCAGGCTGGCTTCCACAGATTCTTTGGGCTCACCCTTAGCCTCTGCACCCTTGGCCCCTTTCTTCTTCTTGTCAACTGCCAGCCCCATCACCAGTTTGGAGGTGCCCTTCACATTCTTTTTGGCTGTTGCAGCACTGCTCTCACCCTCTTCTTCCTCTGTCTCCTGCTGCGCCTTCTTCCCACGGCCCAGTTTCTTTGCCACTCCTGCCTTGGATAACCCCTTCTTCTCCTTCCCCTTCCCCTTTTTGGGCTCCTCTGCAGCCACCTCCTCCTCCTCATCTTTCTCCTTTTCCTCCTCCTTTTCCTCCTTCTTTTCCTCCCTTTCCTCCTTTTCCTCCTTTTCCTCCTTTTCCTCCTTTTCCTCCTCCACCACCTCCGTCTCCTCGCTCTCCTCTGCCTTCAGCAGCTCCGCATCCGAGGCATCCTCTGACTCGTTGGGATCCTCCTTCTTGCCCTTCTTCCCTTTGCCCGCCTTCCCTTTGGGCTCCCCCTTCTTGCCGACCATCCTGGCAGTGGCGGGCGCTCATGCTCCGGCCCCAGCGGGGCCCTGGGAGAGAATGCCCTGTGCTGGCAGGCGCCTGCTCCCTGCACAGCGGCCAGCTCTGGACCCCTCCGCCTGCCCCGGCTGGCTATTTACCTGTGCCCGGCTTTGGAGAATCACATGCCCGTGCGTGGCTCCCTCGGGCGCTGGTGGACGCCCGCTTGGCATGGCGCTGGGGCGGTGGGACCCGGCCCCGGGGCAGCCCGGCGGAGCTGCTCCTGCCTCCAGCGCACCCCGCGAGTCAGCAACGCGGTGCCGGTGGCTGGGATGCGGCTGTAACCCAACCGCCAGGCTCGTGGCGGCATGAATAATGTAAGGGATGCACCACGCCAGCCCCGAGACTTTTCCGAAGGAGCAGGGAAGGGCCCCTGCTACTAGGAGCATCCCTCCAGGGGGACACTGCAGTGGCAGCACCGTTACCCCAAAACGGGACCCTGGCACCTCCCCACACCTCGGGGCTTCCTCTGCCCCACCCTGAGGAATTAGCCTCTTCCTCCAGTCAGCATGGAGACGAAGGGAGCCCAGGGATCCGTGAAGCCAAACGGAGGCACCAAGAGTGAGGTGACAAGTCTGTAGAGCCCAAGGCAGTAGTGGGAACACACCAAAGGGGAGCAATGCAAGGGAGGGACCCCACACCAGGCCAAATTCCACAGGCTTGCTGGGAAGCTCCGAGGAGCCCAGAGCCCGCAGGGGCACTCCTCATGCCATGTCAGGTGGCAGGCACGTGCAGGGTGCCACACGTGCCCGCACACAGCTGGCAAAAGGGGTTGCATGTGCCACACGTGTGACCTGCAGCAGGCAGTGTCAGCAGCGTGTTTGTGCACACACATGCCCAGGCATGGGGTGACCACATCAAATGTTAATGCCAGGCCTGGATTCCTGTGGCTGCAGCTCATCAAAGTTTAAGCAGCAGCAGTGGGAACTTGCTGTCCCACATGGATCACCTGCAGGCAGCAGCGGGGCTGGTGTGGGCAGAGGCAGCACCTGCTGCACCCCCTTACAGGGGATGAGCTTGGGGAGATAGAAGCATCCAGCTGTGCAGCAGCTGGCAGAACCAAAGAACCAGCAGCAGCTGCTGGATTGTACGCATTGGTCTCCCCCTGGATCAGGAGAGCCCAAGGCTGGCACCTGCTGGCACTGTGTTGTCCCCAGCCTTGTCTCTCCCTGGCACAGCTACAGCAGAAGGGCATCCACCATGATCCCATGGCTTTAACCCTGCATTAATTTCTGGGAGAGACACATCCTGGTCTGCACAGATGTGCACAGATGGAGGCAGCTCTGGAAAGCAGGGTGGGTAGAGGGACAGAGTGGGATGAGAGACACCTGGCAGGCATCAGGAGAGGGTCTCTGACAGAAACACAGGATCAGCAGGAACCCTACCTGGCACTATCACAGTCCATGCGCTAGTGTGCCATGGCCACTGAGCCGTATGGGCCTGACAGAGCCTGCCCTGCCAGGGGCACAGCACCTGCCACACCCCCCAGTCCACTCCTCCTCCCAGCATGGGCACACAGAGCCTGGGCACCACGATGTGGCAGGGAACCACCTCAGACACAGACACAGCCCTTGCCTCTCTGCTGGCAGGGGTACCAGCTTGATGAAAAACTGGTGCAGGTCACCCCCTGCATCCCACCACTTGTGCACTCCTTGACACCATCCCACTACCCTCCACGGTCCCTACCTCTGTCCCCCCCCAGGCAGGACTCTCTGGTGCCCTGGGTGCTGGCACGGCTCCCGTGCTGTTGCCATGGCTGTGTCTGTGGTGCCTCCCTGCCCATGACAAGGGCTCTCCAAGAGGGGGAATAAAGGGAGAAGGGGGGCTTCACCCCACACAGATGCAGCCTTCCATGGTCCCAACCTCCATATCAGACCCCAAAAACACCTCCCCATCTTCTACATCCTGGGCACAGGGTTCACCTGTCTTTGGAACAGCAGAGCTGGCTGAGAGGATTTTGTGCCCAGGTGCAGAGGGATGGAAGTAAATGCAGGGGCTTGGAGGGGCACCCACACTTGGTGGCTGTTTCCAGGGTGTCTGGGCATGGCTGCACCCAGCAGCAGCACACAGGAGGGACCCTGGGTGCAAAACCTGGCAGTGAGGGATCTCTGTGGTAGCAATGGGTACCAAGGCTCTGGTAGAAGGCATCCAGAGCTTCCTTTGGTCAGGTCAGTCCTGAGTGCCTCCAGCCACGTGGGTGAGGCAGGGAAAGTCACCTCACCCCGGGGACACGGCCCAGGGCAGCCCCGGTGCCATTGCAATCTTCGGCTGTGCCACGGCTGGATGCAGGGAGGGGATGGAGATTTGGCCTCGGGGGTTCACCCGCCCCAGCCCGGCAGGACGCGCGGCTGCCCAGGACTGTACCTTTGGAATGCCGGCATCGGCGGGCAGAGCTCCAGAGGCAGCAGCTCCACGTCTCCAGGCAGGTCTGCGGTCACCAGCCGGCCCCGGGTCCGCTTACAGCCTGTTTCCAGTTACAACCGGAGCAGGGCTCCATGCCACCACACCACACCACGCTGGCCCCGGCGCTGCCTCCCGGGAGCTCCACACGCCGGCACCACGGAGCCAGCCCAGGCACCTCCTGGCTGCAGCAGCACCTCTCACCACATCCCCTTCCCTGTCTTCAGTTCTGCATCATTGCACATCCAATTTCAAACACCTGTGAGCAGGTGAGGAAGCCCAGCCACAGCTCTTGTTACTCCAGTCACAGCTCCAGGGATGCTGGGAGCATGGGGATAAACTGGACCCTTCCAGCAATGTGACAATGGCACAGCTCTCCAAGCCCCTGAGGCACAGTGGGGGTCTTTCCTTGCTCCCCCAAACACCTATCACCTCCCTGACCTGGCTAATTTCCACCACCTCCAGTTCCAGCTCCAAAATGAGGATGGCGACCCAGCACATGAGCAATACATGGCAATCCCTGCCTGCCAGCTGCTGCCTGCTCCCCACGAGGGAGGTGTTATGGGAGGAGATAGGCCAGAGCAGATGCTGGAACCACAGACCAGCTGGGCACGATGCTGGCGTGCACCCAGGAATATGCTAGCTGGCAGCCCTGGAGCCAGGTCACAGCCCTGTGCCATCGCCTCAGTCCCAAAGCCAAGCCCAGGAGCTTTCCGGGGGCAAAACAGCCCCGTTTGGCAATTCCGCATAAGGTAACTTTATTGCAAGATTACCAGCGAAGGGAAGCCTAGGGACTAGAGAACTCAAGGGGGTTTTTATGGGGAACTGAGGTGAGAGGGGAAGGGGTACAAAGCCAATAGTTTGCAACAGATCTACATAGAATCTCCTGGAGGATTGTGGGCTCTTTTAGTGGTCGCCGTAACTGAAAGACTGCTTCTTATCTTAGGGCTCTGGTAGAGGTATTGTGCAATTCTTCTTATCTTCTCCAAAGCAGAGCCACTGGGGCTCTGTCCACCCCCACAGGGGACCATCGCTGCTGCACTAAGGGACCCGATGCATATTTGATGACTGCTATTATTCTCATCTCCATTCAGGAGCAGAGAGATGGGAACTGATCCTCCCTCACAGAGCTGGGGAGCAGCAGGGAGGGAGTGGCTGGAGGGGTGAGGGTCCCCTCCTCCTGTGGTCCCTGTCTCTTGCATCCCTGGTGGCACAGTTGGACTGTGCTGCATCTCTCCCAGGATGCAGATCAGCCTCAGTGTAGCCCAGATGTGAACAGCTGGAAAATGCCCCTGACCCATTCTGGCCTCCAAACCAAGAGAAATTTAGAAGAAATCACAGAACATGGGAGTGAGGAACACATGCACCTCCTCACACCCCTCTCCAAAGGTGGGCTAGGACCAACCAGCTGCAGAGGTTGTGGCAGGGATCTAGACACCCATTATCCCAAAAATACCAGAGCATCCTCTGCTCCCTGGACAAGCAGGACACTCCACCTGCCCTCACAACACTCCAGCCTCCCCATTCCAGCAATGGGCTCGTGCATCCCACCAAGCTGGGGACCATTTTCCTGCAGTGATGGAGCCTATGGCTCTGCCCAATCCGGGGGCAGAGCGAGCATCCTGCTGCAGCACCCGAGCCGGAAAACCTCCGCTTCCTTCTCCCCGAGGCAGGCACGTCCCAGCCGTAATGCAGTGAGTATTTATTATGCTGATTCTTCAGAATGCGAGGGCTTAACTGCAAATTACAATCAATAGCCCAAATCCCCTCGGGGCAGGTTCATCATTTAGCAGGCGCAACCAGAGGAATTCAAAACTATTTGCCAGCCATAAATCCTCCCCTCCGCAGGCTCCCCAGCCGGCTCCGTGCCACTCGCGATGGCTGCTTGGGGTGACCCTTGTCAGCATTTGAGACAATTAAGCTGTCACTGCGGATCGTGACTCTTATATACGGCCCTGAGCAGCACTTTGAGATGTCACCGTGATGGGGTGAGGGGAGCTGACTGAGGGGAGATGGCTGAGGCAAGCCTGCCACAGCAACCATCTCTCATTGAATTAAATGAATGTATTTGGAGGCAGAGTCACTCTTTATTACCTTGCAAACGATTCCTGACTAAGTTAAATTATAAGAGGAGTGTTCAGCCAATAAAATCTGCTTGATTGCCTGGAACAGGCATTTTAAACAGAGCACGCCTCCAGCCGTCCTGGTTGCAGCTCTAGACGGAGGGTGGCTGATGGGCTGTGGGGAAGCTGATCCACCCTGCTCCACACCTGTAGTGCTGCATGGCTGTGCTCAGGCAGGGAAACAGCCCCAGGAATGGGGCAGGATGAGCACAGCCCCCCAGGAACAGCATGAATGAGCCAGGAGGCAGCTGGAAGAGCAAGGGAATGGCAGCACAGAGCACCAGCAGGGCTGCTGAGGGCAGCTTTCTCTGAGCGCCATCCAGCCAAGGCTTTCCTCCTGCAGCAGAGAAATGCAGGGTGCTGCTCTTTTGGGGGCAAAGCCACAACTCCTACCTCCACCCAGGAGGGCCCTTCTCCCAACACACAAAGAGACTGATGACATTTCTCAGTGAGGAGCCCTGGCCAATGCATAAAATCCCAGAATGGTTTGGTTTGGAAGCTCATCTCATTCCACTCCCTGCCATGGGCAGGAACACCTTCCACTATCCCAGGTTGCTCCAAGCCTTAGCCTGGGAAACTTCCAGGAATGAGGCAGCCTCAGCTTCTCTGAGCAGCCTGTGCCAGGGCCTCACCTTCCCTTCACAGGGAAGAATTTCCTCCTAACACCTCATCTGTATCTCCCCTTACAGTTTTAAACCGTTCCCACTTTTCCTGTCAGTGTATGCCCTTGTGAAAAGTCCCTCTCCACCTTTTTTATAAGCCCATTTAAATACTGAAGTGCTGCAAATTCCATAAACCCCAGGAGGCTCCAGTACAACCCTAATGCTGCAGCAGATTGCCCCCTTGCCCTTAGGATCTTGTCTTTTCAGGACTTGGAGATCTCTTGGAGGCAAACTCACCCCAGCATGAACTGCAACGTTTGCTGCTTTTAACATAAGTGCAGAACAATTAGGGAAGCTCCTGGAAGAAGGAATACTGCAATTAAATGGTGCATTTTCAAATGCAGCTATAAACTTGCTGCCAAAAAAGCTACTCTCTCTGAAAAAAGAAGTTGGCTTCTTCTAGCTTAACGATTTTTACTTCATCCCCATTCCAATTTTAATCATGTATCTGTTCATTTTGAACAGGATAAAATGCCCATTTTCCTAAATGAAGCTAATTAGGCAGAGGAGGTTTTAACAATGATATGCCAAAATCAATTTGAAACCCACACTGAGGTAGCAGCAGGTATTGAAGGACATGTTTTAGCAGGTAACACAGTGCATTTTAGCCTCACAAGCAGCCCCCTGGCTCCCAGCACTACCTGGCCTGAGGATTAAGCCCTGTCAGCAGTTCTGGTTGCCCGGCTCCATGCCAAGGCTTGGCAGGCTGCAGGATTTGGATGGAAAAGTCAGAAACTCAGGGACAAAACGAAACCAAAATGAGTCTTTGTGAGGGCAACTCTGCCTGTTTGACCTTCACGGGAAATGAGAAGGGTAAGTTAATGTGCTGGAAGAGCATCCCACCCAGCTCACACCAGGAAGGGCCAGCTTTCCACTGCCAGACAGGGATAATGTGGAAAATTTGGAGCTTGTTCTCCACTCACTGCCTCTGTGGTCAGGATTTCCTCTGCACTCCAGCTGTGAACAAAGTCAGGAACAGGGAAGGGAACTTACAGAGTTCAAAGTCCCCTTCTTAGCTTGGGCACTGTGTATAGTACCTATTTATCTCCCATCATCAGTCTCTTGCAGCCACTTCACCTTCTATTGCCACCTACATCTCCTGTGACAGCATCCAGGATTCCTCAGGTGGCCGAAGGTAAAAAAGAGTGTTAGGAAACACACCAAGCCATCTACCCACCATTCACATGAAATAACAATTTTTTATTTTCTCAAATAAAATAATCCTTCCATTTCTGCTCAATCAGGTTGTGAGGGGTGGGGAGGAACAGGGAGGAACCCTGCTCAGACAGGTGTCACACCTGTCCTAACAGTTCTGCATCCACGTCAGACTGAACCCTTGTCCAATGAAAGAAAATAAAGGCTATTGGCAGCTCTTGATCCCAGAAGGCAAGAGCTGTCCTCTATCAGGCACTCTGAATTGTTTAGCAACAGTATTCAATGGAAAAGCATGATTACAAAAACCCCAGATTTCTGATGAACAATATCCAGACAAGCAATGTTTAACAGGGCTGGGGTAAAACTCATGGCATGGGGTAGTACGTTGAGCTCCAAAGAGCTGTGACTAGAATTTAGGGGCACGCTAAATGAGACCTCCACCCTGGGGAATAAAGGGCAGGACAGCTCCTGCCCAACAAAGGAGGAAGCTCCCAAGGCAGCTCCTCAATGAGTGAGATGCTAGAAGTGAATCCTCATCCCAGACTACAGCTCTTGGATCATACCCCACTGCAGACTGGCCAGGCTAATTAACCACTACCAGTCTAATTTCTCATCTCTCAGTGCCAGTTGTACCAGGATGTCTTACAAACCCCACTGCAAGGCTATGGAGAGGCACAGAGTGCCAGGTTTTAATGTTAATTGAGGTGAGACCATTAAAAATTGGGGTTGTCTCAGCTGCAGAGATGTGTCCAGTGAGCAGGTGAGGGAGAACTCTGATTCTGTTTCAGATCAATGCTTAAATTAAGTGAATGGATAAGCAGCAAAGCATCAGCAATGTTCTCTCAGCCCAAAGCACAGGGCCGGATTTTTTCACATAAACACTTCCCACTGGGAATGCACATGGATTCACGTGCAAACCCTACACGGGGCAGGACACTGCTGGCTGTGGAACTGTGTCCTAGAAGAACTGGCTCCTTTTAAAGTTTTAAGAAACATCACTTGGCCTGGAATGCTGCAAGATGGAAACCCATCTTCCCCATCCCCACCTGCAAGCACAGTAGCCTCATTTTCTGCCTTTCTCCAAGAGGAGGAGCTTCACAGAAGCTTTCTTGGCTCTGGAACACAGCTCCCTTTTTCTTTTTTTTTTTTNTTCCTTTTTTTTTTTCTTTTTTTGGTGTGTTTTGTTTTGTTTTTATGTGGTCAGTTCCAATTGCAGTGATTAAAGACAAGGCCAGGCACCAGCAGTTACTTCTTTACGATCTGAATGACATCTTCATGCTCCATCATATGGGTTAAGCCCACTCTTTGAGGGCTGTACTTTGTGCTTGTCCCCTTTAAAGCAAAAAATGGGGAGAAGAGTTAGAAGAACAGTCAGAGACATCTGAAGACAGGGATTCCTGTTGTGTCTAACACTTACCCACACCAAGGCATATTTGAATTGGCTGGCTAATGATCTGTGAATCCGATGGCACTGCAAGACAGACAGGCAGAGGCTGAAGTACTTACATGACACCACTTTGCAAACAACTTTTTCAATGCCCAGGAATTGAAAGAAACTCAACTCTATGCCAGAATTTACAAGAAAGACTTTAGGAGCCAGTTAACAGCACCTGAAACCACACAGAACAGACACAGGAATCACCAGCCCACACAGAGTCCCATTCTATTGTTTCCATGTGCTTTTTCACTGGGCTGCATTAAATAATTACTGTTTAAAGCTTTTATAGCAGCTGTGAAAGAAACCTGAGGCAGATAAAGTTGGTAAAGGCAACAAAAGGAGAAGCCCAGCCAAACACTGTCATGTCCTGAGCTTTATGAAGCACAAATCACAGCAGGTCCAGGAGGAACTGCCTTCTGCACACAGGGAAATGTAAAAGATGCAGGGAAATTACCACATGTTCCACAGAGGCCCCTTTCCGTAGAATAATGGCATCTGTAAAGTCTGGTCTCTCTGTGGAGAAGCAGAAGGGGGGAAAAAGCATTGGATTTCCATCAAGTGTGTTCTAAAATGCTGACACCATCTCACATCACCTTGTGCTTACTGCTCCCAAATTCCTCCTTCCTGCTCCCAGACAGAACAAGGATCCAGTACCTCAAAGCATCAAATCAGCTCTCCACTACCCACAAGTGCAATTACCCACTCCACACAGTCAGCAGCTTCCTCACAAACCCACCTGATCTAACTCCATCCCAAGCCCTTAAGAGAAACAAAACCACCCAAGTCAAAACACACCTGCTCAAGGAAAACCAAAATCCCAAAGATTTCAGAGCTTAACAGGCTCAGAAAATCCCTTGATCTCCTCATATCCACCCAAGTTCTGCTGTTCACAACCAAACAGGGCAAGTTACAGATGTGCCTTCATCATTGGAAGAAGCTGCAAGTGGGCTATAAAGCAAAAGGAGGCTCAAAGGCACCTCCAAAGGCATGGGAATCACCAAATTTCTTTAAGCAGGAACAGGAAACTTCTTCTGGGTTGTGATGGGTTGAACAGTTCATCACAGTGTGCATAACAAGGAAAAAAAGCTGTGAACTTGCACACTTTATTCCCTTATATCATACAAAGACTTAATGAAAATTCAGCTCTTGTAAAATATAACAGGAAGGCAATGGTGGGATCCACACATGGCAGGATCAGACAGAGCAGGAAGTATTTCCCAAGAGCTGAAAGATGATTAGGGAGGGTGTAATTCCAGCATTTCCAAGGCAGCCTGTCTGCTGCCTTCCATGAGCAGCAGCAGCATTTGTGCCCTTCAAACCTTCTGTTCAGCTTGTGGTCACTTACGTCCCCGTTTCTTGGTGTAGATGCAGGTGAGTGCCAGGTATTCCCAGAGCTTTTCCAGCAAGTAGTCCAGGTTCAGCTTCATGCCACAGCTGCAAAACACCAGGATCAAGTTTACTGCTGTTGTGATTTAGAGATCCAGAAGAACAAGGTGAAACATCTCTATTGCTGAAGAATGAGGGGAAAGTCTTTAATGAGGCAAGGAAAGGAAAAACACAAGGTAAAATGACCTTAAACTGAAGGAGGCCATGGTTAGATTAGATATTAGGAAGAAGAAATTCCTTACTAAAGGGGTGGAGAAGCACTGGAACAGGTTGCACAGAGAGTCTCTGGCTGCTCCATCCCTGGAACTGTTCAAGGCTAGGTTGGATGGGGCCTGAAGCAAGCTGATCTAGTGGAGTCCCTGCCCATGGCAGGAGGTGGAGTGAGATGAGCTTTAGGGTCCCTTCCAACCCAAACCATGCCATGATTCCAGAAGGATGAACAGCTTTGAAGCAGCAAAGCCTAAACAGATCTATCAGCACTTCTAAGGGAACAAGCCAGATTGACTCTGTCCTGCAGACAGCACAGGGAAGCCAAGCTGCCTGTCTTTCCAGAGGAAGGAAATCTGGGAAAAGCTGCACAGCAGCTCTCCTTCTCACCCCAGCAGCCCTGCGAGAAGCTGGAGAAAGGCACACCAGGCAGGCCAGCAGAAAAAGCAACGTGACAGCTCCTACCTGATGACAACACTGTGGGGCCTCCGAGCAAGACGATCCACCTCCTCCATGGATATCTGGTCAATCTTGTTATAAACCTAAACCAAAGGGAAAACAACACAGCCCTAAGAAAGGCAATTCAGCAACATGTAGAATAACAAGGTAGCTCCAGCACCTGAAACAGAAACGCAGATCCTCTCAGAAGATAAGCCAAGACTCTCAGTAAAACAATCTATTAAAATTCAGAAGCCTGAATATAAATCTTGGCCTTTTAAAATTCTCCCTTTGGGATGACTTGGAACACGTTCTCTGATGTCTTTGATTTCACATAGACCCAGTGGCTACAAACAGAGCCCTAAAGGGACCTCTGGCACACAAAGGACCAGATGTGACAAGCTAAGCACGGAGCTGGCAGCAGGGGAGTCGGAGGCTCTGCACGTGGGAGCAAAGCCCCAGCACCAGCATTGGAAGCTCTGCAGCTCCAGGGCAGCACCAGCCACAAGAGGGCCCAGGGAACACACACAGCATGGCTGCACATCCAAAACCTATAAAAAACTCCCTGTCGAGCTGTTTTCCACCTCCTGAACCCCAAATTGTTACTGTTTTAGGAGCCAGGAACAATGGCGTGGAGTAAAAGGACAAGGGGGAATGGCTTTAAATTCAGAGGGCAGGGTTAGATGGGATACTGGGAAAAAATTCTTCCCTGTGAGGGCAGGGAGGCCCTGGCACAGGTTGCCTAGAGAAGCTGTGGCTGCTCCATCCCCGGAAGTGTCATCCAATACAGCCAAGCATGGGCTGTATGGGGCTTGGAGCAGCCTGGGACAGTGGAAAGTGTCCTTGCCCATGGCAGGGGTGGAATGAGATGAGCTTTAAGGTCCCTTCCCACCCTTTCCATGATTCTGTGAAGTTCCAACATTTCCTTTGGCACAGAAAAGAGATGCTGTATGTGACAGAAGCCAGGCTGCCCAGGATACTCACATAGAGGCACGGCATGTAGACCCTGTTTCCTACAATCACATCAATGAACTCATCAGGGGAACAATCCTCTCTGAACAGGACCTCAGCATTGAAGATTTCTGAGGTGGACACTGTCAAGGCCCAAATCCCAACACATCACACAGGCTTAGCTTCCTGGTGACAGCCTGTTGCCAACCAGCCAGCACCAAACTGACACTAAGGCTGTCCCACAGCAGGAAGCACTTGAACCAAGAGCTGCTGATGGTTCAAGGGTCTCCCATTTTAGGAAAGGATACTGTATTCGTGGAGGATGAGCTGAACCAGCTTCTCAGAGCACTGAGTCAAAGTGACAGTGGAGTTGAAGGAGATGCCTCCACCCTTCTTGGGCTACAGGAGGGGAAAAAAAGCAATGTAAGAACATTCTGCAAAACCCACAGCCCCCTCAGCCTGTCCAACACAAGGGGCAGCAGAGAGGGAGTTCAGGCTTTGAGCAGGCAGGCAGACAAGCTGTGCCTCCAGGAGCTCAGGAAGCCTCACCTTGAAGTAGATATTTGGTTTGCTTTTGTTCAGCCGGATTCCTACAGATTCCAGTTCTTTCTCCAGCAAGGCCCTGCACGGACACAGCACCTGTGAGGCTGAGCATGGCCAGGTGACACCCAGACCTTTCCTTTTTCGACTCTTGTGTTGATACAGCCCTGCCACAAGCTTTCATTACAGCCTAAAATCCCCCTAATGCAGGTCAGAGTTTGTGGTGGAAATCTAGGTTGACATTCCCATCTCTGACAGCTGTGCTGTAGCAATGACCCTTCAGCCGAGCACCCACTCCAGTCAGTAGGACGCTTCTCATGGAATACAACCCCCATCTCATACTCAATAACTCAATTCCTCATTCCCCAGGCGATCTCCACAATTCCTCAGGGAGCTGGCACATTTTCTGGGCATATGGGAAGTCCAGAGCTTGGCCCAGCCCTCGTGCCCAGCACACACTCACCTCTGCACCTCGCCCTTGGTGGCATCCAGCATCATGATAACAACATCTGCTGTCCTGGCCACAGCAATCACCTGCCGGCCTCTGCCCTTCCCTGGGGAGACAGGAGGTGGATGCACATCAGCAAGAGGAACCAGCTAAGTTCTGTGCCAGATGGGGACTCCTGCCCCTTGCAGCAGCAGGAAAAAGATCCTGCAGTGCTGCTCTGGCTGCAGTCAGCTGCTAGGAGCCCTGGCAGCAGCTGCAGGCAGCACAGAGAGCTCAGCAGAGAGGAGATCAGTGCCAGAAGGTGCCAGAACAGTGCACAGCACTGTTGTGGTGACCCAAGGGAATGGCTGGAGCTGTGTCAGGGAGGGTTAGGTTGGATATTAGGAAAAGGTTCTTTTTCCAGAGGGTGGTCGAGCACTGAACAGGCTCCCCAGGGAATAGGCACGGCCCAAAGGCTGCCAGAGCTCCAGGAGTGTTTGGATAATACCAGACACAGGGTGGGACTGTTGGGCTGTCCTCTGCAGGGCCAGGAGTTGGACTGGATGGTCCCTGTGGGTCCCTTCCCAGACGTTCCATGACTCCCTGATTTCCTAAGCTATTTTCAGACACAACCAGCCAATGAAGACAATGACAACACAGAGAGACAAAGCCAACACCTCTTCCCAGAATCAGGAGTCATGGGAGGACTGGCAGGAACTCAGGGAATTACTCAAACAAGGTTACTGTTTAGCTGTAATTCCCCCTCCACCTCTCCAGCACCTTTCTATAGATTTCCTCAGTACCAGAAAACAGATGAGCCACTTAACACTCACGGAAGGAGGTGAGAAGTGACTGGCTTGCTTTGGCTCCCACCTCCAGAAAACCATCTCTGTGCCACATATAGACCCTTCTGTGGGCTCAGGGGTAGGAATCGTGCCTCACGTAGGATCAAGGACTCAAAAATTTGGGAAGACAATGTAGGAAACTCTCAGCCCAGGAAACCTCTGTATATCTGAGACACCCAGGGACACTACCGAGGGTAAATGCCTCCTGTACATGAACACAGACATGAGCCAACCTTGAGCTGCTCCTTCGATGATTCCAGGCAGATCCAGCAGCTGAATATTGGCTCCTTTGTACTGAAATGGAAGGATGGAAAGATGAAAGCTTTTTGCAGGGCACCTGAGCTGCCCCAAAAGCTCCCACATCCTATGGAGAGTGAAATTGGATGGAACTGGCAGGCCAGGGGAACTCTGCACAAAACTCATGGCTCTGTCCTGAGGCAAATTCCAGAGCTATAGGTTGTGTTCAGCAGCACACACAGCTGTACATAAGATCCTGACTCCCTAAAGCATCCCGTGACTGCAGCTGGACAAAGCACCAGGAAATCAGCACAGCAGTCACGTATTCCCAAGCCAGGGGAACAGAAAGGAAAAACAACCCTTCTTTTCTTGGTCCAATAAGAAAACTCAGTAAGGAAAAAATGCTACACCTCCTACTGTTACTGTGACAGATCAAACTGTTCAGGTGTGCTGCAGGTCTTACAGCACCAGGAAAAAAACCAGGAGACTCTCGCTCCTAGGATTTGTAGGGCATTGGCTCTCTAGCTGTTGTTGCAGCTCACAGCTGTGCTTGGATGTGTTACATTAAAGTCCTTTTCCCATCAATACAGTTACTTTCACTATTTAACTCCCTCTTCCTTCCTGACCCAGATTTCATTACTCTTGGACACTTTTCAGGTTGATGCCCTTTATCATTTGTTTTACTGATGGATGCTGAGGTCACCACTAATAAAACCCCTCAAGGACAGGAGTTGCTGCATTTTGTTTTGAAAGTGATCACAGCACAGATTGCCTCTGTAAAGCTTCATTAAAAACAAATCTGTCAAGATTTGCAGCCAGCTGGTCACTGGCACTGACAATGGTTATACAAAATTCAGTTGAGAATTGCTGTATTGCTCTGGTCAGTCCAAGAGCAGCACAAAAATCCTGATCAGGAAGCCAATCCCAAAGAGTTCAGGGAAGTGCTACATCAGCACTCAAAAATTTAAAGCAAAAATCAGCTTTGGAGATCTTTGGATATCTCTGCTCCTTAGTGGCAGCACAAGTGGCGCTTAGTGGCTGGTACAAATACACAGCTGGAGGAGAATTTCTTACTTCTATGACTCCTGGGATGCAGGTCAGCGTGGTGAACTCGTACGATGCAGCTTCGCTGGCGGTCGAGGTCATTAAACTCAGAAACGTGGACTGAAATGCAAGAGATCAGCACCACCAGGCAGGAAAATGAAAAGGTTCAGCAAAACAAGCAACACCAAAGTGCTCCCCAGGCTGTGGAAGTTGTGTTGTGGCTGTTCCAGGCACAGGGGCTGAGGTGGCGACACTGTCACGGAACTGAGGTAAATCCTGCATGCCCCTCTTTCCTCAGCAGTGCAGGGGCTGGGCAAGAACAAATTTCAGGCTGTTCCCACAGGTCAGAGCACACAAAATGAAGGACTGTTTCCCAGTCTCCAACCTTCAGCTAGATCACAGAATCATGGAATGGTTTGGATTGGAAGCGACCTCAAAGCTCAGCTCATTCCAGCCCTGCCATGGGCAGGGACACCTTCTACTATCCCAGGGTGCTCCAAGCCCCATCCAACCCAGCCTTGAACACTTCCAGGGATGGGGCAGCCACAGCTTCTCTGGGCACCCGTGTCAGGGCCTCCCCACCCTCACGAGGAAGAATTCCTTCCACATATCTCACCTTCATTTCCCCTCATTTAGTGTGAACCCACTCCCCCTTTTCCTGACACTTCAGTTCCTGACAAAGAATCCCTTTCCAGCTTCCCTGTAGGCTTTTCAGGTACTGGAAGGTGCTGTAAGGTCTCCACACAACCTTCTCTTTCCCAGCCCCAACTCTCTCAGCCATGTCTCCACAGGGGAGGTGCTCCAGTCCCCTCTCCAACCTTGTGGCCTCTGGCTCTGACAGTTCCACGTCCTTCTCATACTGGGGACACCAGACCTGTGCACAGGACTCCAGGTGGGATCCCAGAAGATGAGCTTCCAGGTGCCTCTCAACCCAAACCATTCCACAGTTCTGTGACCCCAAACCTGCTCTGCAGACCCTGCAAGCCATAGCCTGGAGACACAGTGAACACAGCCACTCACTGACCTTCCCCACAGAAGGAAAACCAATCAGTGCCACCCGGGCATCTCCTGATTTCATCACATCGAAGCCCTCTCCCTTGGCGGCCGGGGATTTGGAGGGTTCCAGCAGCTGAGCTCTGTACTTTGCAAGCTTTGCCTTCAGCAGGCCCAGGTGGTACTCAGTGGCTGTAATGACACAAACCCAACAGCTGGTTGGCAGCTGAAAGCTGCTGGTGATTCACTTCTAGGAATGAGAATCTTCCTGAAAGCAAACGCTTCTGGATCTTGGTTAAACATCTTAACCACTGCTCCTAGCTGTTCCATCACCTTTGGGAACTCTGGGCAATGAGAGCAAACCTTCCAGAAAGCTGCACAAAGTCAGAGTGGAGGGAAACAGCCAAAAAGTTCCTGAGTTAAAAGAGCAAGGCAGAGAGAGAGCAGGTGCAGGAATGAAGAGAGGCAATTCAGGAGAGAGAGATCACAGTGGGAGCAGCCCCTCCTTACACCTGGTCACTTTCAGAACTCCAAAATGACCAGATTATTTCCCCCTCTTCTTGTCAACTTTCAAAGACACATTTAACTCAGAGCTCACCTGTGTGAAAGTACTTTTTACTGCCTTATTCTTAGCAAAACACTTAAATTTACACCTGAACCAGAATAAAAGGAAAGTAGTTGTCTCACTTTGTAACAGGTAAGGGCATGAAACTAGGAGCTTACAGGTGTATTTCTGTCATTGACCACAGCCTACAGCAGCAGCTCTGGCAGAGCCCACGGGGAGCCCCCAGACCACTCAAACACCAGGAGCCTCTTGCACCAGCAGGACTTGGGATGTCCCCCACTCCCAGCTCCGGGTGGGGGGGCTGGGGCTATAGCACAGGGCAGCAAAGAGGGCAGCCCCCACCCTCACACACACCCCCAGCCCAGCCCCAGGGCTCAGCCTGCTCCCCAACCTGCCCCGGCTCCCAGCACCCCCGATCCGGCCCTCTGTGTCCCCAAAGACCACCCCCCCAGCTTCACAAACCATCCCCACTCTGCCTCCCCCAAGCCCTGACCGGCAGCTCTTTCCACAGACCCCCTCCCAGACCCCACAACCCCGAGCCTCCCGCAGTCCCCAGACTCTCTCCCAGCCTCCCATAATTCGCAGCCCACTTGACCCCCAGACTCCCCACAGTCCCCACTCCCCTCTTCTCTCAGACCCCTCGCAGCTCCCCCATAACTCACAGATCACCTGTAGTGTCCCCCTACAGCCCCTCACACTCCCAGCCTCCCAGAACCCCCAGGCCACCTGCCCGCCCGCTGTCCTGGGGTCCCTCAGCCCCCGGCTGTCCTCCGCACCTTTGTTCTTCTGCGTGCGGGCGATCTCCTTCTCGATCTCCGAGATCTTCTCCAGGATGCCCATGGCGGGCCCCGCTCCGCGCCCGCCGGAAGCGCCGCCGGCCCGGCCGTCCTTCCCCGTCACACGTCCGGGCCGCGCCGCACTGCGAGCTCCGGCCGCGCCCCGAGCCTCGCGCCCTGGGTTCCGCCCGCCGCCAGCGCCGTGACCCCGGGTGTGGCCGAGAGCTGCGGGGACAGGAGGCTACGGAGGGACAGGCTCCACGGGAAAGGTCTCAGAAAGCAGCGGAGGTGTTAAGGGGAGCCCCCGCACCGGGACTGCCGCCTCCTGCTCCTCTAATTAAGGCTGGATCCTGAAAGGACTGTGGAGCCGGGGGGCATCGGGCTCTTCTCCCAGGCTACCAGCGACAGGACACGCGCAAACAATCTCAAGGGGGCCAGGGAAGGTTCAGGTTGGACATCCGGAGGAATTTCTTCTCGCAAAGGGTGATTAGATATTGGAACAGGCTGTCCAGGGAGGCTGGTGGAGTCCCCATCCCTGGATGTGTTCAGGGAAAGACTGGACATGACACTCAGTGCCACCAAGTGAAAAAGTGGGGATCAGTCACAGGCTTGACTCGATGCTCTCAAGGGTCTTTTCCAGCTTTAATGATTCTGAGAGCCTGTGAATTAAGGCCATCAGAAGCTGCTGGGATTCCAGGAGAAGCCCTCAAGGAAGGAGATGAACCATAGCAACCCCTAGAACCAGGGAGTGTTGTGGTGGACAAACACACATGGACACAGACCCCTTGAACAGAGTTCATGTTTAATTTGGATGTTGATTGCTCCACAAAACTCCTCCTCGGCCCCCACACGGACACTTTCTGCTCCCACAGAGACAGCCTGCTGCAGCCAGAGTGGTTCACAAGACACCACATCCTCTCCCAAGCCCAAACACTCCATTTCTCACCTCTATCCCCCAAATCCTCCCTTGGGCCGTTCTCTCTCACCACACCACGACATACAGAACATTTCCTCTCAACTCAAACAGGTCAAAGAAAAGGAAAAAACAAAGCAAAGGCCTTTGAGGAGGGAAAATCCACACACCAATAGCCCCTCCAAAACCTTCATCTCCACAACCTGCTCTGCACCTGCCACACATCATATCCAGTTCTGGATCTAAGCCGAAATTCCCTTCAGGATGGTGGGAAGAAGGCAAGCACAGAGCAGGATGCTCTTTCCACACCCTTCTCACAACGTGTCAAGTCTTAAAAAAAAACAACCAAAACTTCGTTGGTTTATGGATAGTTATATGTGTTAAACACGCCCAGGACCATCCTAATGCTCCTTCTGCCAACAAACAGGATTATTTCAACTAAACCATACCAGAAATCCAAGTATCCCACTGGCACTGACAGCCCTGGGGAGCACAGGGACACTGGTGCCACCACCAGCATTGCACAGACAGCTCCAGAGGGCTGGGAAGAGCTGTTGGAGCTGGGTCCCTGCACTCATACAGCACCTGGGAAGGAGATTTCACCCCCACACTTTGTCACAGTGGAACAGCACCACCGGTTTTCACCTCTAAAACCAGGACATCTCCCAGCACCATCTGTGAGGAAACCCCACTCCTCAAAAGGGGCTGAGTTTCTCTGAGAGGAGCAAAATAAAACAGGAACACACTTCCCAATTGCTCTGCTCACAGCCCCAAAACTGCCTCAGCACTGTCCCTGCACATCCTCCAGCAACAGCCAAGGCACCGGCACAGGCTCCCTGGGAAAGGCCAGGTCTCTCCCTTCTCCCTCAGATCTCTCTCTCCATGTGTGCTGGGGAGAAGGATTGATCCACAGAGAACAGCACATGTGAGGCGGGCAAATTGCGCATCAACTCCTGAGACCAGCCTGGCCACTCGTCCAAGCACTCAAAATCCCAACTTGGAATAGAGGAAAGGGGCTCTCCAAGCCCTGAATCCTTCCTCATTAAGGCTTAAAGAAGTGATAACTGCTGCCAAAAAGGAAGTTAGTTAAAAAGAAGCAAAACCCAAAATACCTCACCCTGGCATGCAGAGGCTTCAATTCCCACTCCCAGGTGGAAAAATCCATCCTCAGCACCAGCTGTGCCACACATCTGCTTAGAGGAAGCTGGGCTTTAAAACAGCCAGAAAAAAAGGCAAACTAAACTCTCACAAAGCCCCACAGGTGAGGCTCACAAGGTAAAAACACAACTGAGGCCAAGTTTTAAAGTGTCTTTAAAAAACCAAACCACACATGTACACACACACACACTTTGGCACTAAGGAGCCTTAAGTTCTGTCACTTGGAACATTCAGTCAGAGGGAGCTACTGGGAAGGGTTTTTTTTTTACTTTTTTCTTGTTTTTTTCCTTGTAAAAAGGTGTCAAGCATGAAGGGGGAGTACAAATGCTGAGCCGTCTCAGCTCAGCGCTTGCGCTCCGCTCACGTTCCCAAAGCTTAGCTAGATGCACAGATATAAAAACACAGACATTCCTGGTTTTCAATGTGAAAACAGTAACATGGAATCGAGTACTTGTGCATTTGCCTTAGGGTCCTTTGGAAAAGGAACCATAAAAATAGATATATATATATATATTTTAATAAAAGTCTTTTTTTTTAAACTTTTTTTAACTTTTTTTTTTTTTTACCCTTAACTTAAGTAAAGAGCAAATATACACCTACAAGCAGAGTTCAGATCCACTTTACTGAGAGCCTGGAAGTCCATACATCAAATTAATTCCCAATGGCGTATCCAGACACCGGAACAGCTCCTAGCTCCAAACGGCCAGTGTTCCTGAAAGATCTGCAGCTCCAGCTAACCTTGTTAGCCAACAAAGCCTCATTCCAGCCTTACATCAGTCAACACTCCCCAACAGACTCCACAGCTGAGCCTCACACCCAGGGCCTGGCTCTGGGAGCATCAGAACTGGAAATCTGGGCAAGAAACCTGAATCCTGGTGATTTCAACCCACTTCAGGATGTAACAAGGAAAATATAAGCCTTGAGCCTACATTTCCCTATTACTCAGAGGCCAGAGCACTGATTCCAGCTACTGAGAAACAGCTTCCAGAGGAGAGCCGGGAGGAACTTCAGTGACAGAGAAACGAGCTGTGCAACAAGAAAGTGCATTAAAGTAGCTTAAAACCAGAGTAAAGATCAAATGGCCACTCGACAGGAGGGAGAATCAAGCTCCAGCAGCTCCTCAGGCTGGGTGAGTTAACATCCAGGCGCTCTCTCTCTCTCTCTCTCGAGTCCAAGGGGCAGGAGAGAAGCATGCATTCCCGTGCTCCCACAGGGACACAGTTCTCCTGGCAGGCCATGGTCTCCTGCCCGGTTTGCTTCTGGGCACTATCAGATCTGGACAGCTGTCATCGGAACTCGTAGATAGGAGCACTGTGCTCAGGAACGTGCGTTAAATTCAATGACTGATACCTGGCAGAGAAGGGAGAGAGGGAGGAGAGGATTACACGGAGCTCCTGCTTGGCAGCCACAGAGCAGACGCTGTGCTGTCTGCTCTTCTCTCCCCCTTTACAGCCCCAGAGTGTTCAGGCATCCAACACCCACTTCCCATAGTGCCAAAATCCTGACAGGACTCAGCATTGTTCCTCATCACTCTACAGCTCCCTGATAGGAGTGTGCAGACAGGTGGGGTCAGGCTCTTTTCCCATAACTAATTATAGGACAAGGGGAAACAGCCTCAAGTTGTGCCAGGAGAGGCTCAGGTTGGATATGAGGCAAAAATTCCTCACTGAAAGAGTGGTTTAGACCTGGAATGGCCTGCCCAGGGAAGTGGTGGAGTTACCATCCCCGAAAGTGTTCAGAAATCAAACAGACATTACATTTAGGGTTTAGTGGGAATGGTGGTATTTGGTAAAGGTTGGACTCAATTTTGGAGGTCTTTTCCAACCTTAATGATCCTGTAACTCCCACTCTGGTCCCTCTGAGCCACCTGCATGGAGGCAGCAATCCAGGTGGGCTGACTGTGGTGGTTTTATGGACTCCCTTTGAAGTTTAACAACTTTCAAGTTCAAACAGTGTTTGCTACAAGTGCAAATTACACTCCAGTCTTTCAAAGCTCAGCTTGAGGGAAGGTATCTCAAAGCCTCCTGGTTCCTTCCCTCCCCCTGAGAGCTTCCAGCCATCCACCTGCTGCTCATGACAATGATCCAACTGAAAAGGGCTCTCCACAGCTACTCATCTCCAACAAAAAACTCACCAATCAGCTTTGACTGTTCTCTTTTCTTAACAGCAACACCCCAAGGACCTCAGAATACAAAGCACTGGCCTGACAAGATTTCTGCCTGAAGGGAGCAACAGCCAAGCTGTCCCTTAAGAGAGAGAACTGAGCTCCCTCACAGCACTTCTCCAGACTCTGTATCATCTTCTCTCCTCCACCCTGCCAGCCAAAATCTCCTCCCCTTCTCCATAAGGGCAGCACTTTAAACCACACCAATGGACAGCATCAGCCTGCTCAGGCCAGTCACAGCCCACACTCCTCCCTTCTGCCCCAAGGTCCAACTACCAGCCTGAATCTCCTGCCTGGACACTCCCAAGGCTGTGGACAAGTATGAGAGGAGTCACAGCTTGGTTTAAGTCTTCAGGAGGCAGGAAGCTTCCTTACCATTCTGAACTCCTATGGTAGTAATAGCCCTCTATAGATGCTGCTGACTTCTGGAAGCAGATGTAATAGAAACCAGCAAAGGAAGCACCACTGATGTCCTTGATGGTGTGATCTGGGACTAGGAACTGCTCCTGCATGCAAAACACAGGCTGCATTTTAAAATGTTGGTCAAACACAGCCCCACCCCAGTCTGCCCTCTCAAACCAAATATTGGCACCCACTAACATGAAGACATTCCTAGCTGAGCACTCCCTGCACTCTCAGCAGGCCAGAGCAGAGATCAGAGTGCCCCTTCACCACCTGCTACTGCAAGCACTTCACAGGGAAGCAGATAACTGAGAACAGAATGAGTTTTAAGAGTGCAGGAGATCAGTTTCAGCTCAACACCTGTCCCCTGCAAACCAGAAGCCCACTGCAAAACTGCGAGTCAGAGCCTGAGAATGAAGAGAAGGCTCTAGGGAGTTCTCACTGCAGCTTTTCAACACTTATGGGAAGGCTGGAGAGGGACTTTGCACAAGGACATGGAGTGATAGGAAAAGGGGAGATGGCTCCCCACTGCCAGAGCACAGGGATAGATGGGATATTGGGAAGAAATTCTACCCCATGAGGGTGGGAAGGCCCTGGCACAGGTTGCCCAGAGAAGCTGTGACTGCCCCATCCCTGGAAGTATCCAAGGCTGGGTTGGATGGGGCTTGGAGCAACCTGGGATAGTGGGAGGTGTCCCTGCCCTTGGCAGGAGGGTGGAACAAGATGAGCTTTAAGGTTCCTTCCAATCCAAACCAATCTATAGTGAGTCTGTGATGATCTCAGCTAAAGAACAGAGCTGCAGACTGGCCAGACTGCATCAAACACAGGCCCACACAGGGTCTGGAGGCATCAACTCTCTCATCCTCTGGAACATCACCAAACAAGATTTTCCTGCTGTGTTTTCAGCCATGACTGCAGCCCTTAAGGACGTAATTAGTTGGTTAAACATGAGTCACACTGGAACTTGCGGGGTTTGGGGTTGGCAGGGTGAGATCTTTCATTAAACCATCATAGCTGGAAAAGCTCTCAGACACCTCAAGTCTCTGCCAGTGCCTTGCAAGCAGCTCATCAGAGAAGGAGACAGGCAGGGTTTACCTTCCATCTCATGAAGACATAGTCCCCATTTTTTAGATCTTCATAATCAAAGTCATCAGAGTTAAATGTTTTTGCATACTGGTAAAACGCCTGGAACTTTCCCTGAAACAAAAAAAGAAAAGAAAAAAACCCATATGCTTATTCCAGGAATAGAACTTCCAGTACCAGCTGCTATTTAAGAGGGAAATCTATTGACACTCACAGCAATATCCAGCCTGGCTGGAGAAGCTCCTGCACTTCCAGAGGAGGATATTTGGGCAGAAATATAACAAAGATTAAAGCTTGGCAAACAACAGCCAAGGTGATCAGGTGGCTGCTGTGGTCACAAAACACAACAGCAGGTACACCCTGCCCTGAGAAGGGACACAGGTACCAAGTGCCCTACCTGTGCTAGTGGGATCCCTTTCCCCTTCTCCATTCCATTTTGCAACAAGTCTCCAAAAATAAGGAGTGTGCTCTCTTAGGGGGTCCAAAAGATGGAGATTGTTCCTGCTCCCTTCCAACCCCATGGCCAACAAGTGGAAAACAAGACACACCCCATCACAAACTACAGCTTGCTGAAGAGACCTCTATTTACAAAGATCCCAGTGGGAGAAGACGGTAGACAGCCAAAAAGGAGAGGTCTCCAGGTCTTTCTTCTAGCCTTTGCATGCACCTCCCCTCCAAACCAGCGGCCCAGACCCACCCTCTGCCCCAGATTAATTTACCCAGTGTTTACGATCCACGTCCTCATCGGCATCCCACTTGCGCGTTAGGAACGGGTGTTTCTTACTGATTATCTCACCCTCAAAGAACGTGGTGAGGGTTGGGTACTCCTGGCAGAGGGGAGACAAAGGTGAGCTCACAATTGTCACCTACAGACACAAACCCAAGAGCAGACAAAGCTCCATGCAGCCAGCAAAAAGCATCTCCCAGGGAGAGCTCCAGGCAATCTGAGGCAGCTGCTCCCATCCCTTGTCCTACCCCACACCTCTCCAAGGCTGACTCTTCCACACCCATAGCCTCCATGTTCTTATTCCAGCCTTTCTCTGCCTCTCTCCTCCCTTTGTGAAGCCAGGAGCCATGTCAGAGCTGGGCTGTGGGGAAGGATTTGGAACACAAGTCTGATAAGGAGCAGCTGAGGGGGCTGGAGTGGCTCAGCCTGGGAAAAAGGACCCTCGCTCTCCAAACTCGCTGACGAGAGGGAGCAGCCAGGTGGGGGTCAGGCTCTGCTCCCAGGGAACAAGGGACAAGACAAGAACAAATGTCCTCAAATTGCAGCAAGGGAGGTTTAGATTGGGTATTAGGAACAATTTAAAAGAGTGGTTAAATGCTGGAACAGGTAGCCTAGGGAAGTGATGGAGATGGCTATGTCCTGGGTTAGTGGTTGGACTCAACGATTTTAGGTGGCTTTTCCAACTTTAAATGATTCCATGAAGCTCCCAACTGGATGATCACCTGTGACATTTACAGCCAGCAGCATTCCCCAGCTGACACCCTGTCATCAAATCTACAACATGCTCTATCTCTCCACTTCCTATTTCTGGCAGCAGCTTCTCCCATCCCACCAGGGAAAAAAACAAACAACAACAACAAAAAAAAAACCACCCACGCCTTTACACAGTCCCTTTTTGTGTTGTTTTGCAGTTAACACTCACCTCTGTAAGGCCTTTAATCTTCAAGTATCCACAGAGATAGGAGTTTTCCATATCCACATGCTGGAAAAGAGTGCAAAGTCCAACCATAAAAACAGGCATGAAGGTGCATGCTCGATCCAAAGCAGTTTCTAACCTTTCCAAGGATAATTTCAGCTCCAGCTGATACACACTGTCCAGCTCATTGCCTAATATTCACACTGCCAACCTTCTTCCATGATGAGAACCACCTGGAAAGATCACTTGCAGGTACCCAGCTCACTTCTGGCAGCCTCCACATCCCAGCCCTGCTCCCAAGGCAACACCCTCTGCCCAGAATTCTCCAGCAGGAAGCAAATTCCCTTTCCAGCCGGAAGGGATCTGGCTCACAGCGTTTTCCAAGAAAAAGCATCCCTGGAAGAATCACCCACACCTCCAACATCGTGCAGGAGGCCTTTCTCCTAAATCTAAAGCTTTTATGCCACCTGTATTTTGAGTTATCAGGCTGCCTCTCTCTGCTCCTGCTGTGCAGAAACTAGGCAAGGATTTGCCTGCCCCTTTAAAAGCAGGGATTTTCCAAGCTTTTCCCTGACATCGCCAGATCCTGCTTTCAAAACACGCAGGGAGTTATTCAGGGAAGTGCAAACCTCTGCCGTGAGAAAATGGATCTTCTCCACCTGTGATCAAAGGACGGCAACGTTTCCCTGTGCTCAGCACAGGGAGAGCAGGCAGCCCCCTCTTATCAGCTGACACAAGCAAAACAGCCATGTTTTTGGCACAAAAGCAGCGGTTTTAAGCACAAAAGCAGCGTTTTTAGGCGCAAAACCACAGCCAGCCCCTGCGAGATGGCAGCGTGCAGTGGAGCTGAGCAGGCATGGGATGTCCCCACCACAACAAATCCCACCAGGAACGTGGAGAATTGAACATAAAAATACGCTGCCAGCTTGGAATCACCACAGAATCACTGAGGTTGGAAAAGATCCGTGAGATCATCCAGCCCATCCTGTGACTGATTCACCACCTTGTCAACCAGACCACAGCACTGAGTGCCACGTCCAGTCTTTCCTTAAATACCTCCAGGGATGGTGACTCCACCACCACCCCAGGCAGCCCGTTCCAATGTTTAATGACCTTTTCTGTGAAGAAATTTCTCCGTATGTCAAGGCATAGGGTGATGCGGGTGCTGTCGAAGGGGCCGGCAGGGTGGGAACGGTCACTGCGGCCTGAGGAGAGCGGGTCTCCCGCTCGCCTCAGGCCGCGGTGGCCGTTCCCGCCCCGCCAGGGTCCGGCTCGCCCGGCCGCCCCCCTCACCTGCATGACGACCTCCACCTCGTAGGCGTTGCCTTTGCTGCGCTGCTGCCCGCGGAACTTGGCCCCGCTGTAGAGCAGCGAAGTGGCCACTCCGGGCTGCGCCGTGTTGATGGGGGGCGGCGGCACCAGGCTGCTGGCGGCCGCTCCGGTAGCAGGGGAGGAGGCCGAGCTCCCCGCCCCTCCAGCGCGGCGCCTCTCGCTCCGAACCGGCATCTCAGGGGGGTCCCCGGGCGCCAGCGTGGCCGGGGCCGGGGCGAGGCCGGGGGACGCCGTCCGCTCCGCTCCCTCACGCCGCGGCCGCCTCTGGGTCGGGGCCTCCCGGCAGCGCCTCCGCGCACTCCCATTGGCCTCCGCGCGCGTGCCTGAGGGAAGTCCCTTGGCTCTGATTGGCTGCTGGCGGAGCGCCGGGCGTTGATTGGGTGTGCGACCACCTAGCGCTGCTGGGAAATGTAGGTTTTTTATCCAGGCGGCGCGGATTGGTTGCGGCTGCCGGCAAGATGGCGGCGCCCACGGAGCGGCACTGAGCGCGGCCGGGACGAGGTTGCTATGTCGTCTGTCGCGATGTGGCGCGGCTGTCGCCGGCTGTGGTGGGCCCACTCTCGGCCCGCTCGGCTCCCCCGACCGCCTCCTGCAGCTGCCGGGAGCTGCTCGGTGGGGCAATGCGGGCACCGGGCCTATGCACCGCCGGCAGGTGAGGGAGCACCGGGGCGGCTCCAGCCCCGTTTGGGGAGGGGGATCCTCCCCTGGGGACCCTCATCCCGGGTCACCCAGGGCAGGGCTGGGATCGGCACGGCCTCGCGGGGACCGCGCTCCTCACGGCCGCTGAGCGGCTCCGGTGCTGATGGTCTCCGCCGCGCCCTTTCCCTGGCGTTAATGTGTGTTTGGAGCGGGCAGAGTTCACTGGTAGCACGGCCGATCCCTCACTGAATCAGTTTGTTGCACTTGTTTCTGTGGTTTGTTGGGGTTTAGGAATTTTGAGAGAATGAGACTCAGACGAGGGAGTTCAGGTACGTTCTGGTCCCCATGTCCCATCCAAAGACTTTGCTGCAATCATGTGGGTTTGAGAACAGTAAAATTAATCTCATTTTGTCGGAGGTGAGGCTGTAGAGTCGCGGTGACTCATGGCAAGGTTTTGGGAGCCACTGATGAGCCTCGGGGCTCCTCTGGGGTACACACACTTTAATCTGTTTTCAGAACTGTGCCTGAGGCGCTTTCTCTGGCCCCGAAGCTTGCAGGTCTCCAGGCCTGAGTAAATCCTTCCATTTCCCCAGCGGGAATGTGCTTTTTTTAGCCTGGAATAGCAGACCTGCAGCCTGACCTGCTTGCTGTGCCCTTCACGAGACAGATTTATGGGTTTGGGATTTACAGCCTGGTTGCTGTTGTCAAGGGAATGGCTTGTGGGTTCTTTTTGCCTTGTGGGAGGGATGTGAACCTCTGAAATGCTTGTAATCCTGCTCTCATGTGTTCGGAGTGCATATAGGAGTGCTGGTAGCAAAGGATGCTGCTCCTAAAATGAGACCTGAAGTTTCCTAAGGCTTACCTTGTTGGTGGGGCAGGTATATTCCTGAGCTGGACTGGGATGTTTGGGCTGCAAGGAGGAGTGTCCTTTGGGCATTAATTTGTCCAGTGTGACTGTAGTTGTAGAATCTGGAAAGGCTGACCCTGAAGCAAAACTCCTGAGGAGTGGTGGGACAGGTCTTGCGAATCCAGCCCTGCCACACTCTGAGGCAGCTGAGCCCCCAGCCTGGCAGGAGTGGAGCTGGTTCTCTTTGCTCCTTGGCTGTGCACAGCAGCATTGTGGTTGTCACCAGTTTCCTGGCGCTTCCTGCTGAGTGGAGCTCACAGCTTGGAAACTGGATGAAGGGCTGGATTTTTGTGGCCAGGCCACCTTGACAGCACCAAAGCTCTGTGTGTTCTGAGGTGTGATGGGGAGCAGGGAAAGGGGCTGAATATTCTCTCTCTGCCATCTGAATGTTCTCTTTGTCCTCTGTTTCTGTCCCCAGAGAGGAAGAGGTTCTACCAGAATGTGAGCATCTCGCAAGGGGAAGGTAAGTGTGGCTGCCAGGATGGGATGGAGGGGCTGATCCTGGGAGAGATGTCATCACCCCACACCATGTCAGCATGGCACCTGCAGCCCAGGCTGTGCCAGCTGAGACCCCTCCTCATCTACTGCAAAGCTGCATGGTGGGAAGCAGCTTCCAAGATCAAGTGTATCCAAGTGATGGTGGCAAACCTGAGTATTCCTGGTTGCTTGTTCCCATCAGCTCCAGCTCTCAATCTGCTCCCACTGTGGGGTTGTCTGTAGTTCCTTAGTGCCTGCTCCTCTTCGATTCCCCAGGATTTCTACTCTGATTCCCCAGGAGGCTTTGAAATAAACCTGGACCACCGAAAGCTGAAAACGCCCCAGGCCAAGCTTTTCACAGTCCCCAGTGAGGCCTTGGCCATTGCAGTGGCAACAGAGTGGGATTCCCAGAAAGACACCATCAAGTTCTACACAATGCACCTGGTGAGTATGGCAGGGTGGAATGCTGAGACCTCCAAATGCAGAATGTGGAGGCAGCAGGTTGTCCTGCTCCTAATGAGCAGAAAGTTAGGATTTTCTCTTGGCTGGCTGGGTGCCTGTCTAGAGGGAATCTGTTTCACTGGGGGAACTTGAGAAGGGGTTGGACAGTGTTATTGGGAATATTAAGGGGCAGGAGGAAACAGTGAGCTCTGGAGCAGTCCATGGCCCTTCTTCCCTGCTGCTTAATGGGCTGTTTCCAGAGATTCTGAAAGATTTGAGAAGATACCTATTACATGAGCCATTTTGTGGCCCTGCATCCCACAAATCTCTCTGCTTCTTCTTGGCATTGTACCGTGGAAAGTGCTGCTTTTTCAAGCCTGCAATAACAGCAGTTTCAACTGCCTTTATCCTCAGACCACCCTGTGCAACACGGCGCTGGACAATCCCACGCAGCGAAACAAAATGCAGTTGATCCGAGCAGCTGTGAAGTTCTTGGAGACAGACACAGTCTGGTACGAGATGGGGGCCCAGCTGGATTTTGGAAAGAGGGTTGGGTAAAGTGAGGGAAGACATCTGCTCTCACCCAGCCATGGCATGGCTCTGATCTGTGCTGTTTTTTACTCAAGTGTTTGAATTAGTTTAGATCAGTCCTGCATGTGCAAACCTGGTTGGAGTCTGTGCACTCAAAGAAGGATTAGATTTGGTCCTGTTGAACTCTGTTTTGGGCACCTCCATGCTGGGCAAGGGTGAGAGCAGTGGGAAATGAAGATCTTGGAGAAAAGAGAACATCTTTGAAAGGCCTGTGGGGATCTGTCAGCCAGTCCTTGGTATTCTTGTGCCAGCACAGACAGCTCAGACTACTTGTACCAGTCTCAAAACGCCCTTCATTCCTTAAAGTCCCTGTGAGCTGCAGGATCAAGCCTGTTCATGCCCAGGCTCCTGTCCCAGCCTCCACTGGCAGCTGCACAGTACCTATGGAGAGAGAGGAACAGGCTTCCCCCACCTGCCCTTGTGGCTTTGGTCAGATTGGGGGCATAGGAAATGCTGAGCTGAGCCACTGGGCAAGGAGAAGCAGGAGTGGCTCCACACAGAGTTTCAGGGGGTTTGTATCCTCTAGTTGCTAAACCTCACTTTAGTCTGTGGCTTGAGGCTGCCTGCAGTTTTCAGTTGGCTGGTTCACTGCTCTGTTTTGTAGTAGAATTGTCCTTCCTGGAATAACAAAAAGCACTACATTTGGGGAAGAGCTGAGGGATTTTTCCCTGTCACTGCTGCCTGAGTGGACAGCAGGTTCCACTTGCTGTTGGTCTGGTGGGATCAGTGTCCCTCCCAGAGATGTGTCCCAGCCTGGGAGTGACTGTCCAGTGTGGTTTTGTTCTGTGATGTCCCAGCTATCGTGTGGAGGAGCCTCCAGCCTTAGCAGAGCTACAGAAGAATGAATGGGATCCTGTGATCACCTGGGCTGAGAAAAGGTGAGAACTCAAAGGGTTCCTGGCTGCTTAAGGCCCTACCCTGCTGAGCCCAGGAGCTCTGGTGCTTTTGACTGCCAGGGCCACAAGCTCCATGAGCCCTGGGCCTTTCCCCTGGGCTTTTCTAAGGGTTTGGGTGATCATTCCAGGTACAATGTGACAATTGGCTCCTCGACCAGCATCCTGGGGCCAAACATTCCAGCCAGCACCAAGGAGACCTTCGTCAGCCACCTGGCATCCTACAACATGTGGGCCCTTCAAGGTGAGCAGGGCTGGGCCAGGAGCTCTGCACTCAGGCTGGGACAGTGAGGAGCTGGTTCCTCTCCATAGGGTAGGAGACTGATGGTAATGTTTTTCTTCTCCTGCTCCAAGTGTGGAGGTTTATGTTTTAAATCTGCAGGCCAGGCTGTGACCTGCTTTTCTCACAGGCAGGGATTCTCTTCAGTGCCACTAGTGTTCAGGATCTGGCTGTGCTGTCCCATGAGCAGCTTGCTCTACCTTAGCACAAATAACTTCTTTAATGCCAAACCTTCTAATGATTTAATCCCTAGCTTTGTTGTTACCAGGAAAAGAAATCAGACTTAGTACTCCAAAGTGCCCACACTGTGCACTGTCCTTACTTTTTCATGCTTATATCCCACTTTATCTTGCCTGAATCATCTGAATGACACTGAAAGATAAAGAAATGAAGGGAGGTTTGCTTTGCTCCAGACCTGAATGAGCAGCAGGCAGTGAAACCCACAAAATGCTTGAGCCTGGATGGATATCTCTTCTCTTTGCACTGGGAAGGGTTCTGGCAGAATAAAAGGGGCATGGTCTTTGTCACTGTGGTGGCAGGGCCAGCACAATGCTCTGTGCTTGCTGTTAATCACAGATCTGAGTGCCCCACCTGCACTCAGGTGCCTGAGTGGTGGGAGGGTCACTGGCCCTCCCCGAGGGGGTTCCACAGCCTGCCTGTCTCTTCAGAACACGTGAAGATGCTGCTGTAATGCTGCAGAAAACAGCCATGACTCTTGTTTGGTTTGGGTTATTCCTTTCCAGGTATAGAATTTGTAATCACTCAGCTGAAATCGCTGATTCTGTCCATGAGCCTGATTGACAGGCACATTACAGTAGAGAAAGCTGTGCTTCTGTCTCGCCTGGAGGAAGAATACCAGGTAAATTATGTTACAAAACAGCCCTATAATTCAAATAGCAATAATCTCATCATGACAAATGCATCCCCCACCACAAACAACTGGCAGGGGAAGTGTCTGCTATAGCAGGAGATGTTCCACTCCACCAGTCTCTCTGTCTGAGAGTGTTTTGGAGCGTGCTGCTGCAGAGCAAGACCACTGGCACACCAGCCCAGAGTGCTCCCAGGGCTGCCAGTTTCTTTTCACAGAGCCCAGATGGCTGCTTTTCTCCCTCTCTAATCTGAAGTGCAAAGTTGTGGCTGGCTTCTCCTGCTGAGGGTTATCCAGCCTGGAGGCTTTGGTAGACACCAAGATACCAAGCTTGCTGGAAATTAGCCTGGTGTGAAGCTCTCCTTGTCCCAAAAGTGGCTGAAGTTGGGAATCTTTTCATCCTCCCATTAAGAGGCTTTGCCTCAGACCCCAGTACAGATGAAGCACATCCTCATCTCGAGATATCCCTGCCTCAGTAGTTGAGGATCATCAGTTCCTGGTGGGGGGTGGTTACCTGTGCTTCACAAACATGAGAAGGGAAGCTGAGAGTTGCTGAGGTGCTTTGAGTATAATCCATGTTCCTCCTCTCCTTCAGATTCAGCGCTGGGGCAATGTGGAGTGGGCCCATGACTACGACCTGTGTGAGCTGCGTGCTCGCACAGCAGCTGGGACTCTCTTTGTTCACCTCTGCTCAGAGAGCTCGACTGTAAAACACAAGCTGTTGCAGGACTGAGGCAGCTGGGTAGGGCACAGAAAGAAAACATCCAGCTGGGAATTGCTGGCCTGACCCAGTGGATGGTAGCCACCTTCCTGCCATTCCACTTTTCCTGGGATCAGCTTCATGTGCTGTGGTTTTGTGGGCAACTCTTCACTTGGATTGCCTGCTGCAGTGCAGCTCACAAGGAGGAAAGGTCAAGGTGAGTTTCCTCTGAATCCCCAAGCCAGCAGCTTCCTTTCCTGGTGTCTGTAACTCGTCAGAGGAGCTCCCATCTTGAAGAAACAGCTTCCTGGGCAGGACACGGCACAGACATACCCAGCATATGCCACATGTCTTCATAGCTGCCAGCTCCTGACACACACTTGTTATGGAAATTTGAAAACAGACTCTACTGCATCTGTTGTTCATCCCTCAGCGTGCCTGTCTGTAACACTAGGGTCTCTGTGTTCCATTAAAGACTTGCCCCTGTGAGGTACCAAAAGCTGTGTGTCTTTGTTTTAGTCACCAAACTGTGGGGTGGGTCCTGAGCTGCCAGATTGTGGGCCAGTGCTGGGATGGCTCCAGGTATTAAAAATCACGGACCAGAGCAGACACTAACTACTGTGTGAACCATGCTATGCAGCTGAGGAGGTACAAGGAGACAACTGTGTAGTCCTGGAGTAAAACCTGGGCTCCAGCCATCTTCAGAAGCATGGGGCATGATGAGCTGAATCTGTGTTTGATAGGCAGCACCAGCCATGGGGTTTTCTGAGTCCTGCTCTATCCCTGGCGTGCACACACAGCCACCCTCTCGTTTAACCTTCCCACCTTCTTGCTGCCTGCCTGAGGCAGCACTGCCCTGGCCAGCACTGTTCCTCAGAAGCTACCCACAAGCGAGTGTGGCAACGGCTGTCACCAAGCAAGGAGGGGGAATTAATGATTCCTCACTTGGCTGTCGCGAGCAGCGGTGCGTGAGCTCTTGTGGAACCATTGATTTCCCTTCCTGCTGGCTGGGGGCTGCTCTGCTCACACTGCAGAAAGTCGCTTGCGAGAAGGGGTGAGAAGATGAGGCTCCCAGGCATACAGAGCCCCTGCCAGCCTTGTGCTTGCTAAGCTGGAAACCTGCTGTTATCTCAGGGGTGGTTTGATGGAGAGCATTACTCTCCCGAGCTGCTGCCTCATGCCAGCGGCTCAGGTTCCTGCACTGAACTCACAGGTACCGAAGCTTTCAGGCATGATGTGCTACGATGATTTGGTTCAATCAGCTTACAGCTGATCCATAACCCCTTGTGACTGAGGGTCTGAGCTGTCTGCATGGGCTTTGTGCCAATGTGATGGAAGAGACAGGGCTTTGGATGCCTTTTCCAGAGTCAAGAAGTAGCTCTTATTTGCAGTTTATGGTAGGATAGAAGAAATATGCATTTGGTCTGAAATGTCCCAGGCAGCTTGGGTGTAGAGAGGCAGCTGTTCCTGCTGGGGGCTGTCCTGTGTGCCCCAGCTGAGGCAGTTGCCCAGCCCTATTCCGCAGGCTCCAGGATCACTGGATCACTGTGTTATCCAGCTGCTTCTGCAGAGCGTTGATGAAGCAAATTATCTTTTTGATACAGGCGCGATTTCTGTCGCTCTCGGTTTGGAAAGCCTGGACGAATTGAAACCAAGCAGTGAATCTGTCAAGCTCCCTGGAGCAGAGAGGGCTCCAGCAAAGGTCTGGGAGTGTCTCTCTGCCACTTGGGCCAGACCTGTACCCCATCCCCCTGAGTGTGAGGGTCTCTTACCTTCTCCTTCACTGAGATATGCCACTTATAGATGTTGCAGAGCATGTCACTCTCTCGCTTATCAATCTTCTGCAGGCGGATGTTGTGGGACGTGTTGATGGCGTTGACAATGGTGTTTTTGTCCACGAGGAGCTGGGAGGTAACGTGACCGGATGAGAGGAAGGGGTGAGCACACAATGAACAAGCAGCTCAGAGGGAGAAACCCTCTCTCTCAACCTGACAAATCCCTACTCGTCAGGCTGAATCCTTGGCCTTGCTATGGTGTAATGGGGCATTATCCCTAATACAGCTGGGGAAACAGAGGCAGCATCCTTGGCCCCACATGCTGGCACGGGGAGCTCAGTGCAAGCAGGGCTGCTGTGCAGCTGGTGTGGAAAAAAGGCTGTATATGCTCCAGCATGCCTGGAAATGGAAAATCACACTTGGAAGGGATTCCTGCACTGCTGGCACTGGCTGTAAATCTTCATTTTTGGAGAGTCCCAGCTTCTAATGGAAGCAGTGACTTCCCTTATGGCTCTAAATAGAGGGTGGCTTCGTTACCCATAACGAGTCTCCTCTTGCAGCCAAGTGCAGCTGTTGGGCAAATGAATTTTCTTCTCCATGGGAATGGATGGCAGTGAAGCAAAATGGGTGTGTGGCAGCAGTGCAGAACCGCCACCATCTGCACAGGCCATAAAGCAGCAGCTCTCCCTGGGGCTCAGGGGTCTGGTTTGTGTCTGCCAGCTCTTGATTACCTGGAGTGACGGGGCTGGGATAATCTGGGCAGAGCAAAGCCACAGCTAATGCAAATTCAAGTAATTTAGCCACTAAAAGAAAAAATAATGGAGGCAAAAGGGGCAGCAGTGCTGCTGAGTGGAGCACTGCAACAATGTTGGTGCTTTTGGAAAGGCTCCTGGGATCTTTGCTTGCACAGCAAGACTGAGGGCTCGGTAGAAGGCTCCATTTAAAGTGTCATGTCCTGCCTCCAGATCAGCTCATGAGCTCGGGAGCTCCAGGAAAGGATTTTGAAATCACTGAGGCAAACAGAACCCCGATGCAAGAAATTCAGAGCAGTGTTGGGATTCTGCTGAGGGAGCAGGGAGAGTCTGAACAAAACCAGCTGTGAGAGAGTACAGCAAAGATGCTGCTGAGTGCCTGGAAATCAGCCAGAGCAGTGAGTCGTGCTGGAGGCAGGAGAGAGATCTCCTCAGCACCTCTCCTGGGCTGCTGCCACCAGCTCTGGCAGTGCCCAGGGAAACCTGCAGTGTAGTTATCCCCTGTCCTAGTCAGTGGAGATGGCCAGAGGCACCACAGTTCAGCCAAGCAGCTGGACCCTCTAAGAAGGAGGTTCTGCTGTGGTTCAGGTATGGCTCTGGCAGCACTGAGCCTCCTGGAAATCCTGTCCCTTCAGAGAAGAGGCTATGGCCTCATTTTCTTGCCTACTCCCTCACAGAGATGAATTGTTTTGGTGCCCTCACCCTTCGAACATCATCTGGCACATCATCTTCCAAATCCTCCTCCAGTTCAAACTCCTTCTCCTTCAGTTTCTGCATGGTGGCAGTGATAATCTCTATCAGCTTTTCATGCCGTTCATTTTCCAGGTCCCGGCACTGGCCAAACGTACAGGAACAAGTTAAGGAAAAAGCTGACCACACCACTCATTTGTGGAGATTAAATGACTTCCTGTAATTGGGACTGAGTGTCTGCACAGAGAGATTCTGCAGAAATGAACCTGGCTGCTCCCAGAAGCTGCTGTGGTGCCAGGATATCAGGATACACACTTTCAGTTCTTAATCACACATTGAGTCTCATCCTTTCTGCCAAATATGACAGAGGACTGAGAAAGGACCTAGGACTTTCAGGGAAATTGGAAGAGGCCTCCAGGTAAAAGCTAAGCTCTGAACGCAGTGCAATTATTTGCACCAGGCCATCAGATTTCTAGATTTAAAGCACTGTGACCTGAAGCGCTTCAGTATTCTCATGTAACTTTTTTCAGCACAAATCAAAAATACAAAAATGAACATCATTTAAAGTATATTCAACCAGAATAGCAGATATTTCATTGACTGCTATGGCAGGAATGTACCTAGAAAACAGTGTAACCAGATCTTCCCTGTGTTTTGTCTTCTCTGCATGGAGAAGAAAGGAAGATTCCCAACAGGGTGAAAGCTGCCTAAATCCTACAGATTTCCAGCACAGCAGAATTTAGACCTTTCTGTGCTCTCCAGAGTCTCCACATAAAGCAGCTGAGCACCTTAAATGACAGTTCCTCAAAGCTGGGAGAAGATATTTTCTGTNAAAAAAAAAAAAAAAAAAAAAAAGTTTTTATACTGGTGGCTCATTTTTGGATTTAGAGTTAAGGTGTAGGCACATGACTGGGAGGTCCAGGTTAACATACTGTGAAAAGGATATATCCCTTGAATGGTTTCAATGAATGTTGATGCTATGACATCAGTGCTTCTTTTAAAATCCTGTAACAGTTCCTTAACAGAGGGGAAAAAGAGGAAATATCACAATGAAGACTTGCATAAACATAACAGGGAGTCAGGGAGTCTAGGAAGAATCTACAATTTATTGTAATTTGGGCTCACTGCTGTTATTAGCACAGTCAGAAACTGAACTGCCTCAAGCATTTAAAGTGTTCTCAAAGTGCTGCAAGATTTTCTTCCCTTCTTCAGGGACAGAAAATCAGAATCAGCTTATTGGAGGGAAGTTGACTGAATACTACCTTTACCCAGTGTCTGGAGTAAGCCAGGGGATCCTTTGTTACCCTCACCTCAGCAATGCCTGGAGAGGGCTGTATTCCCATACTCTGCCATGCTGCAGCCTCCTTGTCCTTGTCTGTATGAAGAGCCTCTTCTCAGAAGCACAACCCCTGCTTGGGCTTTACTGCAGCTTTTGGTTTAGTCCTCAGAAATTAAAATTGCTGCTGCCTATTCCCTCTCCCAGAAATGGCTGATGGAGAATCTGTGAAGTGTTGCACTTAAATGTCTTGGTACCTGAATCCTGCAAATCCAGCAGGGTACACAGGGAGAAATGTTTCTGCTCATCCCATCAGTGACTGCAGATAGGTGAGGGCCAACCCAGAAAACACTAAAAACGCACAATCCTGATGCAGTGAGGATCCATTTTGAACTGCTGTTTTCTGGCATCCATGCTCACAAAAGTAAACTGCTGCACACAGGCTGCAGCTCCTGCCTGCTCATTTTTAAACAGATTACTTGGGGTTTTTTTCCTTTGATGAAGATGCACATCAGCAGCCCTGCCCTAGTTTTTGAGGAAAAGTCTGGCGAGGAAAAGGCAGCTATTATGCAAGCAAATGCAGCAAGCTGAGCAGGAATGTGTGTAATCTTATAGCAAAGATCAGCTTCAAAGAATGACACCTCTAGAATTCCAAATGCACACCCCATGTTATGTAGCAACTTGTGCAGACCTATAAAATGAGTGCACAACTTCCCTGTCTCTACAGTGTGGGAAACCAGCTTGGATAAATTTGATAGACATACTGTGTTCTGCTCTGAGAAACAGAAATCTACTGTAAGGTATCTATGTCCAGGACCTGATCTCACCCTCATAACTTTGGACAGAGGAAGAATAAGGTGGGGACAAAACATTTTCCTGAGTGGAAGTCCTGTGCCCCCCTCTTTGTGAGTAAGCTGCTACATAGAGTTGCAGTGACAGAGAAGTGACCCCCAATGTTGTGGCCTTGAGATCTCACAGGTGTGAGCTTAGATCTCACCTCCAGGTCATTGGATACCAGCGCTTCCAAGGTCATGAGTGCATCCCACAGCTGATGGATCTCCTCCTTACCCTGGGCTCTTTTAGACTCAGCAATATCACCACTCTCAGCCTGATAAAGCTCATCCAGCCTCTAAACACAGAGATACATTAATTACTTATAGTTTGTGTTCAGCACTCCATCGCAATTTAATTAACTTGTTACGTGTGTGAGAAAAGTTCCTGCTGCTGATTAGCTGCAATGAAATGTGATGATTCAGGGAAGTCTCCTGATTTACGTAGTGGGTAGTCAACCGTCCTGAGGTTTACTACTGCAGGGGGATTGGGAAAACTCTTCCTCATCCTCCACTCAGCAGAAGACTTCGCTCCTTCTCTGCTTCCAACTTTGGTTCCCCTTCATTTCAAGCAAAAAGAACAATATTTAATTATTGACATTGCTGGCTGTGAAGAA
>VWYO01026704.1:20542-33615 GCA_013400275.1 Rhadina sibilatrix | reverse complement strand
AAGAGAAAGAGAAAGAGAAAGACTGAGAAAAAACTGGACAAGCAAAAAGGAAAAAAGAACTGAAGGAGGAACAAGGAACTGGAATTTATTGAATTCTTTGCAGGGGTAGAGAGAGGAGTTGAGAATTTATGTGTAAGAATGGAGGAAAAAATTAATATGAGTGACTGCTGTGGGTGTTTATTACAGGCCACCTGGTGGTAAGGAGGAGGAAGAAGTTTATAAGGCTTTCTGTGAACAGTTGGAAGTAGCCTCAGAGTCACAGGCCTTGTTTCTCCTGGGGAACTTCAACTTCCCTGATATTTGTTGGAGGGACAACATGGCTTGGCACACAAAGTCCAGGAAGTTCCACAGACCTCTGCTGATACAGACACAAGCAGTGGAAGAGCCAACAAGTAAAGATGTGTTGCTGGACCTCCAGATGTTCCTGTATTAACAAACCAGGAGGGACTGGTTGAAGATATGAAGGTTTGGGGGCTGCCTCTGTTGTAGTGACCATGAGATGGTGGAACTTGGGATCCTGTATGGAAACAAAAAAGCAGCAAGCATGACTAGATCCCTAAACTTCTGGAGCGCTAACTTCGACCTCTTCAAAGACCTACATAGAGGAATCCCCTGTGATGGAGATCTAGAAAAAAAAGATGTCCAAGAGAGCTGGTCAATATTCAAGCATCACTTCCTCCAAGCTCAAGACCAGTGTATTCCCATGAGTAAGAAATCAGGCAAAAGGGCCAGGAGACCTGCACGGATGAGAAGGGAATTCTATAAATCTCAAACACAAGAAAGAAATTTATGGGATGTGGATAAAAGGACAAGGCTACATGGCGGGGGTGGGGGGACTGTAGGAACATCCTCAAAATATACAGGGATTAGACAGGGAAGGCCAATGCCCATTTGGAATTAAGTCTGGCAAGAGATATCAAGGACAACAAGCAGGGCTTCTACAAGTACACCAGCAGCAAAGAGAGGAATAGGAGAAATGTGGGACCATTGCTGAATCTGTGGGTGTCCTGGTGATGGAAGATACAGAGAGGACACAATTACCTTCTAAAGAAGGTAAGAAGAAATGAATTCTTTGCCTATGTCTTTAGTGTTGAGGCTGGCCATCATGAATACCAAGAGAATTAAGAGAATAAGGCTGGAGAAAGGAAGACCTCCCCTTGTCAAAAAGTTGGGTTAGAGACAGCTAGACAGACTCAACACCCATATATCTATGGGCCATGATGTTGAGCATGCTAAAGGAGCTGGCAGATTTTGTTACTAAGCCACTGTCCATCAGCCTAAAAAAAAAAAAAAATAATGGCAAACAGGAGAGGCACTGGTGACTGGAGGAAAGCCAGTGTTATGTCCATCTTCAAAAAGGGAAAGAAGGAGGACCCTATGAAAGACTTTAGAACTGCACTTCTGTCTACAATAGGGTGAAATGTGAGCTGACCTTCCTGAAGGTTTTTTGTTTGTTTGGGTTTGCTTTATTGTTTTGTTTGTTTTATTGTTTGTCTCATGTATTGTCATCTCCTTGCTCAAGTACTTTAAAAAACTGTTTCTAAAAGGCGTAGAAGCATTTTCATGACAAAGTTGAGTACAACTGAACAGTCACAATACTGAATATTATTTAATATGGAGAGTTGTCTTGGTTTGGAAAGACAGGTATCTGCCAGGCAAAGCTGCAGTTTCCTTAGAATGGAGAATGTAAGCCACTCACCGTCGCCAAATTATAATTTTGTAATTAAGGGCTTCCAGGCAAAGATTTGGGAATAGGAATAACAGTTCTTTACTAGGAATATTAACAATACAAATAGTATTGTATAGTAGAATATTTGTATACAAATAGTATAGTAGAAAACAAAACCACTCAACCAACCAACTAACCAACCAAACAACAATTTTGGAGAACCCTGACAGAGTCAGGGCTACAACCTGACACCCTGTTGGTCAGGGTGCTGGAAGCAGTGCAAAAGTGAGTCTTCTTGGAGTGGCAGATGTTGTTCTGGTGAAGTAGAGATGATCCTGTAGCAAAAAGGGTCCAGTGATGGTGAGAAGGGTCCACTCATGGTGAGAAGGGTCCAGTGGGTGAGAAGGGTCCAGTCTTCCTCCAGGAATCTAGTGAAGATGCCTTGCCTTGTGTTCCTACGTCTCAGTTTTATCCAGGTAGGAATGGTTGGCTCCCCCCACTGGCTGGAGCATCTCACAATGGAATATGGATGTACTGCTTTGGGGAGGGTATAGTTTGGGGAGGGTATTGTGGATGTCCTGCTTTGGGGAGGAGAACAGCTTGGGAAGTCTTAATGGCCCATTGTGAAAAGAGATAAGAAACACTGCCCCACCTGGTTTTAACAGCTGGCCCATTATCAAAAGGCACCTTCCTCTCCCTCCTCCCAGAGTTACAAGAGATAAAGAAAAACATCTTCCCAACTGCTTTCAGCAAATGAAATAGAATACACATTTTTGGTTTCATAACCCAAGACAAGAGTACTTTAATTTTATCTGCAATTCTTTGGGATAATGCTAAAATTCTAAGGAAATACCCAGTCTGTTTTGTTGCTCATTTAGAGCTCATGTTCTAAGGGAAGAGATTTGTAATCAGTGAAGATTTTTTCAGATCATAGAAACTACACACAAGTTAGAAGAGAACAGAAAAGTGAATTAGTGCCTTGTGCTTGTGACAAAGAGCCAGAACTGACTACTATGATTGGGACACACACAGGCTAACTGTGAAATCACTGATAAGAATGTAATACNGTAAAAATATAGTGAAAAATGTTTTTTTTTTTTTTTTTTTTTTTTTTTTTTTTTTTTTTTTTTTTTTTTTTTTTTTTCTTTTCCCAATCAATGTATAAAGAATTATTGAAAATGCCCAGGATAATATTGTTATGAAAAGAATAAAAATCTTATGGGAAAAGACTTACATGCAAATATTTGTCATTTATTTTGACTTAACCATTTATATCTTTAGCCACCTATGCTGTCCTTTTTACTAATTGTTTCAACTGGATGTCAGTCAGTTAATCTCAGTGTTAAACAGAATCTCTTGAGCAGTTTTGCACTGCAGTATTAGTAACCCCATATTTTCAGAATAAGCTTACACTTCTCCTTGTTGCACTGAGAACAGCAGCAAAGTACAGAATTCTTTGGTTATAGAAAAGATAAAAATTAAAAATACTTTCTTGGGAGGAAGGGAATTAAAAATGGGTACTTTTTGGGGTTCTGAGTCAAACAGTGTTTTAAAATTTGAGGAATTAAAAATTTGAGGAATTTTAAAATTTGAGTTATTTTAAAATTTGAGGAAACATCTATTGATTGAGGATACATTGGAGGACAAGGCATATCATAATAGTCAGGTGAAAAGAAGTCACTTAACAAACAAGTTCTATATTATTAAATATTTATCTCAGTAAAGAACCTGATATTGATAAAGAAGGCAATTTCAAACACAGAGTTCATGAGGTTAAAAAATGAATCATGTGGGTGAAGGATTGTGTTTGAGTTTAGAGCATTTCTAAGCGTGTATCCTAATGATCAACAAAAACCTGGAATTCAGACTTGATATTTATAGAAGATGAAAGTATCTTCTAGCAAGCATTACAAATAGATCAGAAAGTAATTTACTAGGGTGAAACTCACTGAACCAAGTTTTTTCCTAGGAGAGAGTTAATCAAGCATTTGTATGCATGTACTGTACAGCTACACTTTATTTTATATTTTTCTTCTCTCTCTCCTTATGTCTTCTTTTCTAAAAAGAGAAAATCTATGCAGTTGATGAATCTACCCTTTATGAACTCCTAAACTGAAAAAGAGCCAGGAGAAGTCTATATATGTATATGTATATAATAGTGAAGAATGCCAGGCATCAGATAACCAAAAACAGGATAAAAGACTAAGGCCTATATTCAGTACAGCAGGCATGAGCAGCTTCAGCACTGAGAGGTCCTGTGTGTCTGAGGGGAGAGGTGAAAGGATGAACCTGCAGCCCTTGATTTTAATAGTTTATCAGTGGAGGAGAAGTAGGTGGTAGAGGTGGGAAAAAGATGATATAGATACGCAGGTATACCTACCCCTTTGTCAGCAAAACAATTGACAGAAATTCTGTTTTTTCAGGAGGCTGGTGAGTCCTTAGGAGGGAGTGAGAAAGGAAGGGAGGAACAAAAAGAAAGAAGAGGGAAAGGGGGAAGGCAGGGAGGGAAGGAGGGAAGGAGGGAGGGAGGGAGGCAGGAAGGAAGGCAGGAAGGCAGGCAGGCAGGCAGGAAGAAAGGAAGGAAGGAAGGAACTTTAAAATCATCATATCATCACAGTATTTTTTTAATTTTTAAGAGGAGCTGCTGGCAAGAGAAAGTGCGAACTAAAATTCTCTCCTTTTTTTGGAATGTGTATTTGACATAACTTCAGAACTTTCAGAGAGTAGTCTGAACTGAGAGATCTCTCAGGTGTTCTAATACCTAAACTTTGTTTCTGCACTATCCCACAGGACGCCTGTACAGTGTATTTACCAGGTATGCTGTTTTGCAAGGATCAGAATTCAGGTTTGGGTTCACCTCTTCTAATCTATCTAGAAATCTTTCAATGTCCTTTTTTGTTTCTGAGAGAGGACTCAAGAATTCTGAAGGTTGCATTTCTCATGGTAAATAACAAAATACAACATGCTATTCAACTAATCTGGAATATAAGAAAAAAATAATAAGTTTTAGCACATCTTTCCAATTTAATATACAAGGATATCCACAGAAGCAAAACATTTGCATGCAAAGAAAAAGCTGATATTAGCATCAGATCAGTCTTTTAAATATCTATTATATATCTTACAATATCTATTAAATATCTTACAATTCTTTCAATTACACCTCCCATGAAATGCCATGTGATCCAAATCTAGCCAGTGATTTATATCAAGCAATTCTCATCTTCAGTAACTGAAAGGTAAGAAGATACTCTACTAAGCAGCAGATTCAATCCTTTAGAAATTGTTCATTACCTTGTAAATGGTACTACTCTGTGGTCAAAGAGTACCCTCCATGAGTCTAAACCTGCAGTGTCAGAGCTAGGAGAGTTTAGCTTCAGTTGAAAACATACCAAACTGAAAAATTAGACATTCTAGCAAACAGGAGTGGACTATGCTTTCAGCTCCAAATCTAACTACTTGACCTCTATGTGGACGACACAGTACATAGACCAGAAATCTAATTTGGAGATGTGACAATAAGGAGCTACTGCATTGTCAGGTAATGGGAAAATGGGAGCAAATAAAAAAATGTTGCCCTGGGTCATGTAATGGTGTGACATTCCTGCCTTCCTGCTTTTCTGCCTTCCTGCCTTCTGTTTCAGTGCAAAGCCCTCCTTTAGAACAGCCTGTTCAAGTTTCTTTTGAGGCTGCTGAGAAGCAGCCATGTTAAAAAAAAAAAAAAACAAAAACAAACAAACCTTCAAAAAGTTAAAGCTAAGAGTGTTCAGAAAATTGTTCTTTGTCAGCTGGCCATAAGTTATGGCTTCCCAGCTGGGACAGGCATCTCATAACGTGAGACTTCATCCTAATTCAAGTGATCTGTAGAACTGTATGATGAAGAAATCCTTGAAAGACTTTGTCAGCCACAATGTTTTAGACACGGTTTGCCACTAGCAACAGAAACATGTTTCCTTTCTCTTGTCTCATAAGCCCTACATTTGCATATTTTATTTTCCTTATCTAACAAGAGTTACGTGGACAAAAATGTTCAAATCTGATTGTGAAAAGGTCTGGAAATCACAGAATCATTAAAGTGCCCAGGCTGGAAGTGACTCAAAAATTCATGGGGTCCAACCTTTCATAGGCCAGAGGGCTCCTATTGAACCATCCAGCACCCTGTCCTATTGCATTTGGAAGATCTCAAGAGACAGGGACTCTGACACACCTCTGGGGGATCTTTTTCAAGTCAAGGGTTGTTCTCCCTACAAAAAAAAAAATCTTTCTTATATTTGATCATTTTTGTGGCCTCCCTTTGCACCCTTTTCCTCCGTTCGTGATTTTTTGAATTGTGGGGACCAGAACTGGAAATTATATTCCAAGTGTGGTCTAACAAGTACTGAGAAGATTGGGATGATCCCATTTCTATCTGTGTTAATAATGTCTCTAGGGATGCAGATCAGGATCTGTTCTGTCTTTGTTGCTGCAGTAGCACACTGCTGATCTGTGTTTATTTAGGTTGTCTAGTAGGAATTCCCAGCAAGGCTGCTCCCCAAACTCACAGTCCTAGCTTATACTGGTTATGTCATCCCAGGTACAGGCTTTCCACTTGTCTTTGTTAAACTTCAGACCGTTCTTGATAGCTCACTCTTACAGCCTCTCTCTGCAAGATTGCCTCTCCCAGTGAGGTGTCCACTTCACCAAGCAGTCTGGTAAGGGTGCTTCCAATCCCATCATCCAGGGCAAAAGCTGAGTGACATGGGGGCCATCTCTGGGGGAACACCGGTTGTTACGGACTGCCAGCCTGAGTAAAAAACACTGATCACCACCCACTGAGTGCAACCTGTTAGCAGCTTCCTGCCCATCTTGCAGACTACCCATCCGTACTAACAGGTTGGACTTAAAGTCTCTGGAAGATTCCTTTTACTTTATTCCCAAGTGTGAAAATCATCAATCAAAGTGGCTTTGCCCTCCTCAGTGGAAATCATTTTAACGCTAAACTTTTAATGGGAATTTAAATATTTAACTTCAGGTATGAAGGCAATTCAAGGAACCAAATCCTGAAACTTTGGTTTCTGTCTGGAATTTTGTAATCCTTACAATGATTTGTGGATTTAAACCAAAATACTTTTGTGGGCCTATGTCATATATAGTATACAGCATGTATTTTACCTTTTGTGTGTCATCTTTGTTTCCTTCTTATGCAGATGTCACCTCTCTTATATTATTATATCTGTTATGTAATATCATATATTATATTATATCTGTTAATACTTAGGAGTCTGTAGATCTTGTCCTTTTGTTCTCTGAAGTATTTCTGGTACATTGTCTGGTTCAGTTCCCTAAAATTCCTTTAGTAAAATAAAATCTGGCTAAAATAAGAACAAAGTAAGTGAAGCTGTGATTGTAAAAACACATCTCTTCAGGTGGATGTTTCTGTCTATTGCTTGTTGGTTGTTCTGTTTAAGAAAAGTCAATTTGAGGAACTGTGCTCGATGCTTCTACAGAGTTCACTGAATTCTTTGTCTTAACCACAAGTTGAAAATAACATAGAGCACTTCTCTCTCTTGGGTTTTCTCTCTTGAGTTTAAGCATTTTTAATCATTAGAGAACAGTTCTAGTGAGTAGACTTGTTAATGAACATTTTACTAAATAAACAATTTATGGGTTTATTTGCTGGGGCTGCACTAGAAAACCCTTGTGTTTAAACACTGAGGGACAATGTCCAAAATTACTTCTAATTGCACAGACCATCTCATTGGACATTTTGTTTGCCCTTGTCAACATATACTTGCTCCCACAGTCTTATTTGCTTCACCTATCAGGAAGAAAAAAACATGCTATTTTCCATTAGTAAAATCCATTTTAAGGTCTACAGGAGGTAAATTATTTTTAAAATTAGTTTTTTTATTTTATTAGTCAAGTTGCATTGTGTCAAAACCTTGTTGGAGTCAGTGGCGCTTCATTTGCCCTTGATAATATTGACACAATCACTCTATGTCTCTGTTCATTATGACACCATTAACCCTCTGAGACTAACAAATATTTTTTAAAAGACAACAGGCAATTTTTAACTAATTACTTAAGAATAAATTCTTACAGTGTGTTTTATTTCTTACTAGCTTTACTGCTAGATAAAGAGAATGTAAGCAGCAATTTAATTAATTTGTCACATGAAAATCAGAGTAAAAACACCAGAAATCAGATATAGAGTGTTATGTATATCCTTCCAGAAAATTTGGCCAATGCATTTGACTCCAGATACAGCAAAGTAAAAGATGTCGAACACAAGTTTGCATAAGGCAATACTGGCTGCTTTGGCATGCAGAAATAACAGGAGGATACAATGAAGCTTTTTAATAGCACCTGTATTATTTAGGAGGTCATTAGCTTCCCATGTCACATGCACAATTTTGAAACTTTATGCTTGGTATCCTGCAGTTTTCCTCCTGGGATTGTCAAATACTTGAGTACAATCCAGATCTGTAATTCAATATACTAGGTAGTGAGAAAGAACAGAACTAGCTTCCTTTAGGAAATTGGACGTTTTCTCTGCAATAGAATCACATTGACAGAGGAAATTGTAATGATAAGTAAATCAAGTTTCATTTCTGCTCTATGGATTTACTAATAAATACATTAGTGAGATCATTAAAACCATTATTGTAGATACTTTATCCCTTCATCCTTGCTGAAACTTCTGCATTTTTGCATATCAGGTCCACAAAGATGTTTCCAAACTCTTGCCTTATAGTAATTTAAACTCAGAGAGATACAGTGTGATGTTGTAAAGCTGAACAGTCTTTGAAGATGACATCATGAACCTGAGAGGCGGGCATTATTTTCATGATGTGACAGTAGAGTGTAGTTGATAGCAAAGGAAAGTAATGAAGACTTATTGAAAATTCTGTATACACTGGGGCAAACCCATGATCTGAAGTCACCTCTGAAATGGAGAGTAGGAATTTGGTGATGGCTTTGTTTAATATAACGTGCCAAACTATCAAAGGACTTACTAAGCAAAGGAATGAAGCAACTAGAGTGGTTATTTATGCTACAAACTTTGATATGGGCTGACCATGAGTTTGATGTGGGCCAGATGTGATGACAGAATACAGAAAAGATGTGATGTCAGAGCTTCAAAGTGAAACCGAGGACATTTTTAGTGTTAGGTAGAAAGAAGCATGGGGAGACAACAGTGAACAGTGCATTGATGTGCATCTGCATACTCATTTCTCTCTTGAGCTAAGTAACAGCTGCTGACCTGCTGCCTCTATGCTTTTCATTCACTGTAAAATACCACATTTGAAGGATACAGGTATGTCCTCACTGGACAAAGTCTCTATGAAAGAATACTGGAAGATAACCCACTGAGGTAGCACATTTACATCTTTCTTGTATGGAGCTCTACTAAAACAATTGTTTTATGATATTGTCAAGGGACAATATTAATTTAAATTGTGATATGTCTCTATATGTTTCAGTATCTTTTGTGGCTAAAGTGTCACTTGGCCAATATTTGCTCTCTCTGTCACAGTGGTACAATCAAGGGGAAACAAAGGTCACAGATCAATCAAGGGGACACAGAATATACCACAATGTGTTCCAACTGTTTATGCAAACATTCTCTATGATCTGACTTCCATGCTCAAGACTTTTCCATAATGCAAATACACTCTGAAAAAGACATCTGTTGCCTTTGAACAACTTTCGTGGCTTGTATCCAGCTTTCCTTTGCCATTTCTGTAGTGGTAACTTGCTTTCTCTATATTGGTGGTATTAAAGTGTTAATATTAACACTTATTAAAGTGTTTCTAAAAGTGACTCCAAGTGACATCCAATTCACATGTTCATTCATCTCTTTCTTATAGATACACTGATGAAGATGACCAGAGAAAAACACAACACTATATTTTCCTTTCTTTTACAAGGTTATGTTGTTGGGCTACCTGTGCTCAAGCTGCATTACAAGTACTGAGAAATAAGCAGCCCATTTGTAAAATGCTAGTGAAGACATGGTTTATGCTATTAGAAAGTTTGGTTCAATATGAAATTTAATTCCAATTTGTTAAAGGAATAAGTCAAAATCCCTAGTGGATTTTGTAAAATCTAGTAACCAGAAAAACAAGTATTAGCATCTCCTGTACTTTCTCATGTATTGACATTTTGATGAGTGATTGTATTCATCTCTGTAAAAGGCTGGAATGCTGTCAATAATCACTAATCGTTGATTAGAAAATCAATGTTTTTCTAAAAATTTGTCAAAAGTGTACCATTGCAGATTCTTTTCTGCTTCTGATTTTTTGACCAATAGAATTACTGAAACCATTACTACTGCATAAATGTGTAAATAATTTTCTATTCGCCACTGCTTTTTTTTTTTCCCTCCAGTAATATGCAAAGACTGCTATTATCTTGTAGGCACAGTTAGATTTACAAGGACACAAGCATTTTTATCTGAGTTCTTTCAGATCTATCAGCAATTGCTTTTCAATCTCTGCAACTCTAACTTGCAGTTCTCCATTAGAGCTTAGCTGTGTTTCTGAGTTTGCTTTGTAATGCCACCATTACTTTCTCCAGTACTTTCCTACTGGTGTAACATTTGAGTTCATTTTTATGGTTTGTTTTCCTGGAACACACCCAAACCCTTCAAATACAGTCTGGTATGCTGTAAACATGTCAGCATTCACTTCTTTCTGCTTTACAATATTGACTCTACATTTATGCTTGTTACTACTGTCACACCAAGAATTGCTTATAAGCCAAACACCACAGTGTGAAATAAGTATTTTCTTCTGTTCTCTCTATATAGAAAGTAGAGTTCAAGTAAAATTTCCCAGATGCTTGCCTTTCCTTATATGAAAGAAGACCTGATGCTGAACAGGGTTGTGCAGCAGTGATTCTTGGCAAAGTCTCAATGATCTAGTCCTCCTTTGTAGTATCACAAACAAGCACATTCATAATTACCACACTTCTCTTACAGTCACTGTGCATTTTTGATAAACACTTGTACTGGCTAGATTTCCAGCAATTACATTCAAACCCAAAATATTGTGTGAAGAGTGTTTTTGTTCACCATCTGCTATACTCTCTCATGTGTCAGTTGTGCAATTCTAGTGAACTTTTATGTATAACTTCCTGCTTTCAGTCATAATTGGAGTTCCTCATCTTTCCTCTCTCACACCATTTGGTGGGCATTAGTGGAAAGCACTGAAATGAGCACTGTAAGTTAGCCATTACAGCAAGCCTGAAGATGATCCTTGTTTTTCATAGGGTAGGTGTACAAACAAGGTTGTGATGATTTTCCCCATATGTTACAGAACACATATTCAATTTCTTCTTATAAAAAGAGTAAGTTCTTAAAGGTTATTGTCCTCTGCTTGTACTAAGGGAATGTTTAGCTACAATGACTTTTCTTGCAATGTGTGCAATGGTTCTCTTGAAGACCAGCACACGATAGAATGATTCACATCACAGTTAAACTTAGAAGGTACTTTCAGTTGGCTTCATGTGCAGCTGTACTATATTTATTTTCTTTTGTGCAAAAAAGGAGAGACCCCACACACACTTTTTCCTGTAGTGCTCTCAGACATTTTTTTCTATGTACCACAATAAATCTGCTTCTAATCAATGAAAAATGCTTCCTTAAAAAAAAAAAAATCTGCTTATTTTTAAACACTGATTTTCTTCTACCACATGGAAAAATAACATCACATATTTTCTTCTGGAGCATGGATGTAAAGCTTTTATGAAATCTGTCGCTGAGCATGTTGGTGGTATATATGCATGAGCAAAACATTGCTTAGTGACACACAATCACACACATGAATTTCTTAAGCACAATGGGTACAGTGAGTGGATTGTAATTCTTCTTCTAAGATTTTTGTTGTAAGACATACTCACACACTTCACACTCACATGAACCAGGCACTGCCCCACAGACCAGCATAGTCCAGTCGAGCATGACAGGTCCAGGACACCCAAGCCAACAGCTGGACAAATGACCTCCATATACCACGGCTGCAGCGCAGGCTTTGCCTTAATCCAGTGTTGGACACCTGTTGACATGTGTCCCTAACTGAGGAACTGCTGGTTTTGCTGTTGTGTTGCATGTCAGGTATCCAGCGTGCACTGAGGACATGGCTCAGGGCCAGTCTCTGTGATTCCTCATCTGAGGCCAGGCATTTTGTCAACTACTGTTCCCCTGTCCCAGATATCTTACACAACTGTGAAGCTTGCATTGGTTATGTGACAAGGTTTTTTTCTGTTACTTTTTTGTTTTTCAGCTCATATTTCAATGATCTAATCAGTTAGAAATGGGCAAGTTTTGTCAAAGTCTCCTTTGCCTGAGCCCTCAGGTAGGCTTTGCCCCCAGCAGCTGCAATGTTTTCTTATGCTGTGTAAAAGTTTGTTCTGAACTTAGCTTTCTTGGTGACAAGTTGTCACTCATTGCACTATGCTTTCGTAATCAGATGTCAAATTTTATTTGTGCATTTTAAGTAAAATGGTCCCTGCATCCAATTTCTATCATTGCAGTTTCCTAAATGTGTAGAAACTCTCAGTAGAAACATGGATATTCAATATGTTTCATATGTCATATTTATTAAAAATATTTGATCCATGCATATTTTTTTTCATACAGGCAAAGCCTGATTTGTTATACTCTTACTACCATAATTATTTTGATTAATTTGATTATTATTTATACCAATTTTCTCATACAGAAAATCACGAACCACATTCATGAGCCCAAAACATGTGAATTACTAGAAGAAGAAATGGAGGATGGGAGCATTTCCAATCTTACCTAATTTCAGAACTTGAAAATTATTGTGGAGCAGATCTGGCTACTTCCATTCAGTGAATGCACATGAAATATGAACAGACATTTCTCAGCTTGGAGGAAGAATGTGATCATAGCTGCAACCAAAAAAGACCACTTGAGATGTGTAATCTAACCTTTATGATGTGCCAGATTAATTTTTGCTCTTATCTTACTCAGAAAGAGACAACTTTCTTTTTTTTAATAGTAAATTAACTGTTTTGTTAATGAATGATTCATCATAAATGTATTTAGTTGCTTCCAGTAATGATGTAATAAGAGTCTGGGGCTTTGAGGGGGGAGAGGATGGGACAAGGTAGCATATTTAAAGTATATTTAATAGCCTATACAATATATCACCAGCAAACTCGTAAATACCAAATGCACTGCTGTTTGCCTTTACCTATGCTTTATTAATTGCTATACTTTCAGTAACCTTATAAATGTTTCACTGTATCTGAAATATACATTCATTATGCAATAAATGATTGAAGCTCAGTAATGGGTTTTCCTTTAAGCATAATTTATGATTTGTCTTGGCAGGCTAATACCTGGAAACTGTTTGCTGCTTCTGCCAAAGAGTGCATAAATTTTTGCAAAAAA
>VWYO01026704.1:2268-20517 GCA_013400275.1 Rhadina sibilatrix | reverse complement strand
AAAAAAAAAAAAAAAAAAAAAAAAAAAAAAAAAAGCCAGCTTTTAGTTTAACTATGGAACTGTAGTTTATCCAATGGGCATTATGCCTAAGCTCAGAAAAGAGAAAAGTAAGCCTCAAAAACCTTGTAGCATGCATTTTGTACAACTGTTTCTAAGCATCATTGATTTTACAGGTTTCCTGAACAAAGTCCTTTTCCAACTCTCTCACAGAAAAATTGTAAGTATAGATCTGGTGTCAGTATTTCAAGTATGCAGTGTGATTCTCTTGAAAATCTTGTTGACAGTTGAAGCAGGAGGAAATGTATGTATATAGTTAATAGGCAATATGATTGAAAAATGTCATCAAAGTGATCTGTGTTACAGTGACATATACATATACATATACAGTGACAAAAATACAGGGGTTTGGCAGTCAGTTGTCCTATTGAATGTAATGTTCATAAGTTCAATCAGAAGGATTTTAGCTCACTGCAGATTTAACTAACTTCTTAGAAAACAATGAAAATAGTAGCCAGAAAGATAATTATTATAAGAGGTAACATAATGAAGAAAAGAAGAAGTGGAAGAGAAAGGGCAAAAGGGAAGGGAAGAATAAAAATTGTATATTTTTAAATTTTGAAGTACATTGAAGAAGAACTAAATAAGCAACCCTGGAAACTAAGATGAAAAAATACTTCATTTAGCATCCATTCAAAATATTTTAGTTGGCAGAATTCCATATGGCATTTTAAACTGATTTGAGTAATGAGAATAACACAGAACAGACTAAGGAAACAGACTTACAGTATCTACCTATTCCCTGTGTTAGAAAATGCAGGGCTGACCTTCTGTGCATTGTTCAATGTCTCTGCATGCTCACGAGCAGTTTTTGGATGATGCTCTGTGCTCTCAGGCTCGTTCATGCCACCTACTTACACCATGGTGCTTAATTCCTGTACTACCAGGTTACTGATGACAGCAGTAACTTAGCAGATAATATTTAGTTGAATGTCACTCTCTTACAAGGAAGATGCAGTCATTCTTGGGATTCTAAAGGCCTGCACCATGTCCTTGATTTACCTTATGATATGAAGACATTCTCAGCTTGGTGACTGTTAAAGGATCATGTTAATTTCTTGTCTCAATAATTGCCCCAACCCCAAATTTCTTAGGTATATCAAGGATGGAGGGGACAGGCATAGGCTTAAGTCCTGCTAACATGCTGCTGCTATCCCAGTAAAGGGTTGCAAACTCTCTTCAGTGAGGAGCAGACAGATAGAGCATCTCAGTTTCGTGTGGGAAAAGCTTTTAGTAATCCAAATGTCTTATTACTTACAATTTTTTTGAACAGTGTATAGGAGCTTACCAGGAAACATGCATTTATTACTCTGAAAAGAATTCAGCATCTGTTTTTCCTCACTCACAACCACTTTGACAACTTTTGGCTTAACTGATTCACTTTAGGCAGATGGAAAATACCAAATATATTTGGCTTGTAAGGAAGATGTTAAAGAATGCTTTTTAATATAAAAAGTTGTTTCTTTCCATTGCATAAAATGTTTCAGTTCTTACTGAATATGTCTAGATGCCAATCAGATAACACTAAAAAATTGCCTTTTGAATGCGCTGGGTTTTGGCCTTGCAACAGTTTATCCTTAATGATGTGCATATCACCAGTTCCTCATTTGGAGCAAGTGGCCTCCTCAGAACTCAGAGCTCACTGCTGATATTGTTCCAGACTGTGTTAACAATAAATAAGTTATTTTTCTGTGTAATTCACCAATGGAGCACTTTCCCATGTGTGTTAAGCCATCAGTGAGAAAGAGGTTCTTATACCAGGAGTATTAAGTCTCCAAGTGAAAACCTGTAGCAGTGCCAATACTTTTCTTTAGGCTTTTCAATAGCTGCTCTAAATACTGAAAACAACACCTTTCAGACATATACTGTTTCAGATCACTTCTAAGAGTAGATCCACATGAGTACAGACTGAGAAGCTATGCTGTTCTCTACTTTATTAGGTGTACAGTACTTACTAGGATTCTTTTTTGACATTTTTCAATTCAGTTACTGCTCATTAAAGTGAATCCAGTAACCAGAAAGATGAACAGAAAATATATTTTAAGGAGATTGTGTTTTAATTAGGGTTTTTGGACTTTCAGGAAAATTTGGCAAAGCTAAAATGAATTTTCAGATTATTTGTTCTGTATGAATCTGTGCTTCTGCTAAGAGCTTAAGCTGAGAAACTTAGGACAGTTTTATTCACTCTGAATAATCCAGATTGCAAATAGAAAAGTTTAGATAGATTTGTTCTGTCTACTGAAGTCAATATTGTAGAGGGGGATTTTTTTGTTTGTTTGTTTTTGTTTTTTTGTTTTTGTTTGTTTTTGTTTGTTTGTTTTTGGTTTTTTGTTTTCTGAAAAAACTTATACCTATACAAATGTCAAGGCTTAATTCTACTTTAAATTTTTTTATATCCAGAAGTGACCTGGCACGTCAGGAACCGTTCTGAACTTTTGCAGTACGGGAAGAAGGTGGTCCTAAGTGAAGGAAATGCAAGTGATTTTTGTTCCTTGTTAGTGGCTCTTAATGCATATAGTTGACTAAGAGCTCTTGTAGTATTTGCTAACTATTTTCTTCTTTTTTAATTATTATCCTGGGGCTATATCATGTCTCATATGCTTCTACTTTGTCTTGACACAAATTAAAAAGTCCAGGTTGCCATTTCCTTTACAGAAAGGCAATGTATTTTACTGCAATTGCACTCCTGTTACATAAAACATTATATATAAGTATGTCAACTCTGTTCCTTAACATATTCCTTTAATGAAAATGAGCAAAATTTTCATGCCCTTATGATTCTGATATGCATTTTGGCACTGCACATTATCTCATGTTCTGTCTGTTCACATACTCTACATTTCCTTCCTGATTTGCAGCTGGAAGTCCAGGACATAGAATATAGTGACTTACTTCAGGCAGTAGAGTAGTCACAGAAGTAAAAGCTTTAATGGGTGGTATGCTCTCCTGGAAGGCAATCTGTGGCAGGTGATCAAGGACAAATAGGAAGCCAGATATCTTCACTCTGATTGCTTCAGCCACAAGACTGAGGCCAGTTGTAAGAAAACTGGTTGGAATTAGAGGTCTTCTCCAATTTATTTCCTTCAGAGTATATGACAAGGCAGAATGTTGTACGTGTGAAGAAGCTCTAGCAAAATTCCTGCAGTGGAAGGGCTGAGTGGAAACACACCAAAGTGTCAAGGGTGGCTGAATGAGATGTATCAAAAGGTTCAACTTAAAATTAGGAAAGATATGACGTAAGTCAAAGTAAAACTAAAGAAAAGCAGAATGCTAAACATGTTTCCCATTCTTGTGTTGGGTTTGGGGGTGAGGGAGTGTTGGGGTGCAGGATTTTTTTTGCACTTTTTTTTTGCTGCAAGGGATAATGAGTTGAAAGGGGAAGAAATGATTGATGGATCTCAGGAAGAATTACTATGAAGTGCTGAGGTTGTCTTTGAAAAGAGACAAAACTGAGAAGGTGGTGACAGTTACAGCTTTTCAGCACTTTGGCTTTTTCAAACCAAGCAACCGAAGGGAAGTATAATTCTTCAGCACTTAAAGCTCCTTAAATTGATATTTTAGGATTAATTCCTTTGCTTTCTGGCTTTTCACATAATTGAACATATTTCATAAGGGGAACCACTACAAGAAAGTTCATGACATCCATTAAATGAGGCATAGCCCATGAAGATACCTGATTAGACAACTCCTGACCACAGAAGGAGGTATTAAAAAACTGTCTAACTGAATGAGATACTTTATTGTGCCAACTTCAATCTACCATTTCCATCAGGCCTAATTATAGTCAGCTAATTCTGTTAGCTTCTTTTATACATTTTAAGCTACAGTACTTACAAGCTAAGAGCAAGTACTGCCCTTTAATGGAGTTACCATTTTCAGAGCAACCTTTTTGCTCTGTGAAGAAAAGAATTATTCATTATTTTTGCCATGATGGAAGTTTGTAGAGTTTTTTTCTTTTATTGGAATGTCTTGCACCAAAAACCAAATAGCACTTTGTTTATGTAACAATATTTGCAATGTACCATCAGACCACAAAAAAAAAGTGTGAAAACTTATGTGAAAGTTTGATATTCAATTCTTGGTAAGGTACAGAAGTCAGTGTAATAAAATATTGTGCTTGCTCCATCACACCAAATGGTAGACAAAGTGCACCTTAGGCTGTTTTTAAATGTTAGACTGCTATTCAGAGAAGTGATGTTCTCCACTGTAGTCAGCAACTTGGCAAACCAGAACAAAATTCAATAATTTTTCCTCCTTTGGAAAGAGAATAAGAAATAGGAACCATAAAGTAGAAATGAGGCTGAACCAAAAAATCTTTATCTAAATTAGCTTGTTTTATAGAGGAGTTTGAAAACTTTTCCACTAAAAAATCCTAAAACCTATATTGAATACTTATACCCACCATATTCTGTGTTTCTGTTTGTTCATACAGGTGTGTGACAATTATACATTATGACTAAACAGGCAAGTAAGAATTGTATTTAGGAAAGTAATGATACTGTTCTGATGCAATATCTCAAGAGGCAATTCTTGATACATTAATTCAATACAATATACTATTATTGAAAGGTATGTTTCCTTCAAGTATTCCCACAAAAGTCAATACTTGTTAAAAGGTGTATTTTCTACATAGAAATACATCTGTTTCTACCTGACCTTTATAGGCATATACTTAGGTACAGATTTAAATCTCATACTTGCACTACTCAGATATATAAGCCAGAATGTTGCTTCCTCAGTGATGCAAAGCAGGCTAGAACTTAGAAGAAGGGAAGTGGAGAGTGACTTCCATTTGTGAATAAAAATGTGTGTGTGGTGGGTAAATGTTTTGCATCATGATGTCAGTACTTTGTGTCATATGTCTGTGCAGGCCTGTATAGTAAAGCAGTAACATTCTTACATGGGTATAAACACACAAGAATTACAAGGGGCTTCTATCCTTAAACAAAGGAATTATTACAGCAAAACAGTGTGGTGAAATGTGGTCTGGAAAGTGATGTTATCAACAACTGTGGCAAATTTGCAAGATATACCAGCAGCAAAAACATTTCTGATTCTGAATTGACCCTCACTTTCTGCTTAAATGTACCAAAAAGGTGTAAAACTTAGAAGTTGAGGTAAATAATATTTTATCCTTTAAAATACTAATTCACAGTTCTTTGTCAAAGCTTTTGAGGTAATCTGGGGCTTTTTCAATGCTATGTGGGAGTCAAAGAACACAGAAATTCCCATAAAACTCTGGAAAAAGAAACCAAGGGCCAACCCAGAGAATTAACAGGAGGCAGCAAAAGTTTCCAAAGCAAGCAAAGGAGCACTGAGGACTGAAGGATTTCTCCAAGCAGGCAGTTCCACTGTCCTGTTGCTATAGCCTCAAAGAAGGGAATTTCTTCCTATTCATTTATCAGAGGCTTCAGACTCAATTGTCTTGCAGTCTTGTAAAGGGCATTGTCTTCCTTCTACCTGGAGTTGCTATGCAGCAACACTGGCAAACACTTTAAGGGGAGTCAAATGAAGAAGAGAGAGGACTCCATAAAAAGCGGAGTGACACAACAGTAAGAAGCTGGAAAAAAATAAAGGAGAAGGAAAAAAATTGGGAAAACAGAGACAAGAAAGAGATTACAGAGTAGAGACAACTGGAGAAATAAATAAATGGGCAGAAGGAAAGGAAATGGAAGCTTTTGATGGACTAAACCTTCAACCCACAGCCGTCTGTATATATAAGTTCCTAAACGTACTTAATTCCTGTAATAAACCTTTTTAATTTCTTGATATTATGCTTACCAGTATAAAGGACAACCACCTTGCATATGAATCCAGCAAAGAAATTAGTATTAGTAGAAATGAAAATCAGAACCTTATCATTACACATCTAACTGTAGCAGAAGAAGAAAAAATAATAATGTAATTAAAGTTGTTACACAAACTTCTTAGTTTGTTCCTGCTCTCTTGGTGGCATGGTCACCTTTTCCAAAGGCTATGCCTGGTGACAGAGCAGTTGTTATGGTGAAGCATATGGTGAGCATCTCGAGCTCTCTGCCAAAAGGAATGTGACATGCACATTGATCCCTCCTGGGATCCCTTCGGAGAATTTTTTAATGTTTAATAATATCCTTTTATATCTTTACCTTTTTTCAGGAGCTTGACATTGTATATGAATGCACTACATGATGCCTTTATGTTTGGTTAATACTATCTATTTCCTTTTTTAATTTGCTAAACCATATATCCATTTTCTACAGTTCCAGATTTGCATCTCTCTTAGACCATCATTGACTTGCTTAAGCCTTTCTGTTCTTCAGCGCCAAGGCTGTACCCTATGTCTTATCATCCCATGACTGTCCATTTTAGTGGTCCTTTATACAGCGTTTCATATCTTTCTTTATGTCAGCGCTTCTCTGCTCTGTATCATTGTGTTACAGTTGTAAATTTTTAATTTTACACTAAATAGCTACTCATTAAAGTCATCTGTATAAAATTCAGTGGAAAATACTGCTTTCAGTTACACCAGCCTATCATCAGACAGTTGAAAAACCCTGGACACAGCAAGTCTCTGCAAACTCAGCCATTGCAAACTTCATACAGAGCTTACAGGGGTTTATTACTGTCAATCAAAACACTGTTATGAAACCATAGGACTACAGTGTCTTCTGTAATCCTACCTTGTGCTCTGTGATACCATTGTTTCTGGGTTTCTTCTGTCCATGTATGTATTGGGAACTTGTACAGATGCTACCTGGGCAGCTGGATGAATTAGTCATTGCATGGCTGGAGATACATGGAGATTGATTGATGCCAAATATTGACATAATTATAACTCATACAGCATCTGTAGAGTGGAAAAAGGCAACTGTTACAGCACTTTAAATGTGATACAGGCATTTTAAAAGTGTTTAGCAACCACGTGGCAAACCCAATGCCCTTGGATAGGCATCAAGATTCTTGTAGGTTAATGAACAGAGCTGGAGAATTTTGAAACAGTCTGTAAGTCTTGTACTAGCTTTTAGGAGCTGTTATGAAAGTGGCCATCTCATCCAGCTGTTCTTGCCAAGGACTTCCTCCTGCTGGGCTGATGAAGCCCAGACAGGTGTGCCCAAGGACATGGGGTCTCTGTCCAGCCTGAGGGATGCATCTGCTGCTGTCCCATTTGCTGGTTCAGCCAGAAGTAAAGCTGAGCACATATCCCAGGGACACACGTGGACATGAATGTGGACATGCACAGAGGAGGCACGCACAGAATGCTGAAACAGCTGCCACAGCAAGAGATGCCTTCAACATCACCCAAAGGAAGGAATCACATAAAACACAGACAGGTGAGCCCCCTCCTTCTCTCAGGCCGTAAGAGACAGGGTGTCACTAATGCAGTGCACACATGATACTCTCCAAGTTTACAAGCACATACACATTTGCAGGTCCTCAAGTGTCATCACATCCCCTCTGTTCATCCATTGACTCTGCCTGTATGCTGGACCCACTTTATGGGCCCCATGCCTCTGGCTGGTTCAACTCAGTGCTCTCTAGGAAACTCTTGACATTCACATCTTTTCTCCAAAAGCACCCCCACACTCCCAAGTCCCCCTGGCTAGCTAGTGCAGCCTGATGTTTGCTAGTGGATACACCCACACACATCCTTCCCGCATGTTTACTGGGCTTAGGGAACTAAACCACTTGACACTCTCCAGCTGGCACAAGACCGAGGGCTGTTACCAGCAGTCTGCTTCAGCTGCTAGCACCGAGCATCTCAATCAACTCTTGTCATGTCAATTTCTCCACAGGTGGTTTTTTGGGGTGCATACCACTCCTGCTCCAGTGAACGGAGGTTAAAGGCTACAACTCACTCCAGTCCCTGGTATTATGACACCACTCACTCCAGTAGCTGGCCCCACAGGTCAGAGTTCCTACAACTTCAGCCTGACTCCGTCAGTTGGTCCCAAATTTTACTCATACACAGAGGTCTTGACTGTAGCTAGCATTGAGTCCTTGCAGCACACTTATGCAGAGATTGAAGTGTGAGATTTTGCAGAGATAATTAAGAAAAATTTAGAAAAAAACCACAAGAAGATAGAACAGACTGGTGATGAGATACAGGGCAAGGCTCAGCCAGAAATGAGTAGAGACTTGTCCTGTTTTAAGAGTGACCAGCCCCTTTTATAACTCTTTTCTGCCTGCCTATAACTGTTTGTCCTTGTGGTTCTCCTTCCTTTGCACATGACTGCATGGGTTTGTATACCCCTCCCAGCCCAGGCTCCAGGATCTCTCCTGATTTGTAATTATCAGGTGCAAAGTCCAGGCCGATTTTCCTTCAGAGGGCTTCTGCAGTTTCCTGCTGGCCAATCAACTGATGTGGTTGGTGAGGTTGTCTCTTGTCATTGTCTACATTTTTTGGTTTGTTAGACATGAGTGTCTGTGCATATTATTTCTGGCTTCCCTTTTATCATTCAGTTTCCCACCTAACCACATCCATGATCAGGAAACTGTGTTAGAACAAACATTCTTTTACTCTTACATGTCCTCATGTAGGCAGACTTGATGTCTTTCACTGTTCCCTATGTTAATCAGGTTTCTGTCTCTGAAGTTTCTTGTTTAAAGTTTCCTCCTTTCTTTATTACCCACTTTTTCCATAGAAAAGGACCCTTAGCCAGATGCCCTTAAAGGAGCAATCTCCTGCACACCATAACAATATATAAAAACATAAGAAACAAATTGCTGCAATGGCTGCTGATAAACTGTTAAGTCAGCATTACCTACATTCAATGAGGTGGTTCAAGTTCAGCTATCTCAGTGTTTCTTGATCAACAGAGAAGTGAAAATTAAGGATTCTTTTCTGGTAGCATAACAATGAAAACCGTTCAAAACCAGTATGACTATGTGAACTTAAAGAAACTTGAATACAGCTAAGCAAATTAATTAATATTTAATATTTTTATATAGTTTAAGCTTGAATTACTCCCAATAGTCATTACTTCAGTTTAATTGCTTTTGGCCTACACTAACACTATTTCATTATAGCACCTAAATATAGTGGTTTCCTTTCCATTGTTTACTTGACAACAATGAAAAGGAAATGTAGACCCATCTACACATGCAGGGAGTTACCATAAAATTGTCTCTCACTCTCTCCTTTTTAATTTATATCTCTTTCTCCTCCCAAGGATCTTACAGGTTTTCAGCAAGATATCCTCCTCTTTTATTTAGAAAATAATTATTTTTGTAATCAACCCTATACCAAATCTCAGGCTATGTGGCTGAGAACTCCTCTAGGCTTCCTAAGCAAATGAATTACAGAAACAGGGCATCTGGGTAATGTGTCCATTTTCTCAAATTATTTTGCTGTTCCCTACTGTGTGACCATATGACTTTGTACAATATTCTATTGAACTACATTTTCTTATTGTCCTCCAAAAAGCATTTCTTATTTTGAAGTTTGCTTTTCCAGTTACTGATGTTGCCAGCTTTTCCTGACTTGGCTGTAACATCTAGCTATTAGTTGGAAGACAAGATGGAATTTTATGAAATTAAACTTCTCATATTTCTTCATGATTCATGTAAAACAACCGTATAGACGAATATAATGACACTGCTCATTTTCTACTTGGACCTGTCTTATGAGATTGAATCAGAAATTTTCAGGAACTCCTTTCACATAGTTTGTAAAGCTGTTTCCATGTGAGTTAGGGTAAAATTTGCATTGCCCTGAATGACACCAGGGATAAAGTAACAGGCTGAATCACTTTTAAAAATTTTTGCATAGCTGAATTTCATGTCTATAAAGTCATCAAAGACTCACTTGGGCTACCCAAGAGTTTTCTTACTTCACCAAGCATATCAGGGCAAGGGATAAAAGGAAAAGTTCACTTCGATTTTTGATATGGATAATTATGGATAAATAATCTCAGTAGAAAGTAAAGTGACATCATGCAATATTCATTACTCTACAATTATCTTTTCTTGACTCTCATACTACTTGAATCTGTTGGTCAGATTGCAGAAGGGTGCTATCAGGTTGAAGAAAATTATCATGTCTGACTCCCAGTGCTCTTCTCCTAACCTATGACTTCAACTATCAATAGTCACTAATTGTAATTATTCAGCTTCACTATAATAGAGTGGCTGGGGAAGAGCACTGCTCTACATTGCAACTGAACTGATAACAGAAAAGCTGAAATTACTCCTTTGCTATATATCACATCCAGTTCCCTAGGTTTTAAGGAAAATGATCCAATTTTTTTGTGTGTGTATCCTTTCTTTCTTTTTGAAATTGAAATTGTAGGTTCAGAAGTGGAAATATTAGTATTATATAAAGTACCAAATTACTGACATTTGTAGAAGGTAGCTTTAATCAGAAGGTATTGTTGGTGTTGTGACATAAAATCAAAATGAAAGGTCATGGACACAGTGACAAACAGGAAAGTGAAGTTGTTTCTTTCTAAAATTGCATTCATAAATATGAATTACCTTTGTAACATTAAGAGAAGGATGTCTCTCTTTTGCTTGAATCTCTTATCTGCAATATTTCCTCTGACATAAATACAGTCCTGACATACCTTGAACAAGAGACCTCCGGTATAGTATTATTTCCAAAGGTAGGTACTACATTGTGGACAGTCCTTGAACAAAGCTAAAGTGCAAACTGAAGAACTGAAATGCTACATGATATAAACAGCCACTTTTCTCTGAGAAAGGTATGTGGAATTTCTCATCTATATGGCATAAGATGCAATGAAACTGAATAAATTCATATTAACTTTTAATTCAAAGTCAGGCCTTAGTACTTGAAATTCTTCTATGTGAAATACAATACAGTGAGTAAAAGAAAGCCCTTGGCCAGGAACATTGTTTATAAAAACTGGTAGATTTTCTGACAAGGGAACAAAAATCTCATCTAGGGTGGGACATTTCCTGGAACTGTCACAGTGCTGAGAAAAGCACCTAGCACAAAAAGTGTTCTTTTTGTTAATAAGAACCTTTTATTTCAAGGAGTCACTGAAATCCTAACCAACATTTGCAAGAGAGTCCCTGACAAGGGCCTGTTAGAAAGAGAAGGAAGTCAATAAAAGTAAAGTGTAAGTGTAACATTAATGGCAGGTTCTTGTAGCCATTTTCCCCCAAATTATACCATTCCTATTCAAATACCATCTCGAGAGTCTCAGACAGTGTCAAGTGCAATCATTGTTATTGCAGTTGCCAAGGTAATCAATTGAAATCATAATGAAGGGAACAGAAGGAAATCAATAGACTCTGAAATTACAAATAAAGAGGAGCTATCGTTTAAAAGCATTTGGCTGAAATCTTCCATATTAATGGAGTCAGAAATGGCTGTGTCATTCAGAAGCAGTGTGGTGCATAATTCACTTGAGTGCATTAGAACACCTAAAAGCTATTGCAGCAATTAGTGCTGTCTACCAAGAAAGTGTCCACCTTAGAAGCATCACCAAATTGTTTCTTTGGTTCCAATATGTTTTCATGTTTAAAACTGTGATTTTTTTTTTCTCCCTCAAAAAAGCCATCATGATGTAATCTCAATAAGCATAGTGTCTATCCCATAATTAGTTGAAAAAGTTTATCTAATGTGCCCTGTCTCTTCTGGAGTTTTCTTTCAGTTAAAAGCCCTACCCAGATGCAGCTGCACCCCCATAGATTTTACACCCCTTAGGCTCCTCAGTGACTGTGGGACATTTGTACCTAATGTCAGTGCTCAGCATTTACAGTCAGTCCTCTTCTAAACAGAAATTACACCCACGTCTTCATGCATGTTGCTTAATACAAATACCTGGAGTGTACATCACTGTGTTCAGACATAGGTGTTATAGGTGTGGTGAAGGGGGAACTGTCCTTTTCTCTTGGGGTAAGTTGGACAGCAGGATTCTTTATTTGGCTTCAGGGAGACAAGCAGGCAAGAATGAAGCGCTGAATATGTGTTTCTGCTGTGAGTGCTCTACTAAGCAAATGTTGTTGCACCTTGCAAGGCCCAGTAAATAATTATCCTAGAGGAGAAGCTAAGCGTGATACGATAGTCTGTTACTGCATTCACTTGGGAAGAAGAAGACATGGGTCCCAGCTCATGAACCAACTGGAGCAGGGAATTGAAGTATCCATTGGAGCAAGAAAGCCAGGTCTCAGAGCTAGCCATTATGTTATGCAGCTATGTCCTCTCCCTCTATCCTTCTGGTGAGAGAGGTGGTGAATATTTAATAGTTTCAAGCAAAATGGAACAGTTTCTAGAGGAAGGTTTGAAAAAAAAAAAAAAAAAAACCCTGTAACATCCTACATCATTGCTCTTAGGTGTTTTCTGTGCAAAGCAAATTATAATGTGAAAAAATTAATCATTTGAATTCCTCCTAAAAGAAGTACTCAAACTACTTACTTGCTTCTGAAGAGGGAAAAAGTCACGGGTCCACACTGCAATTTTTCAATTGCATTCAGAAAAAAAAAGATGGTGGGGGTCAGGTGTTTTTGCTTTTAGGTGTTGCTCTTATCTCACTGAAATGTGACTTAGCCATCTTAAGGAGATTGTTCTTAAAAGTCAGATAGAAAGAATGGGAAGAAAAATTAAGAAGGTACCTCCTTCCTGCCTGAAATACTAATATGTCCAAATGGTGAGCTACTGAGATATTTTTTCTCTCAAAAATGTCTTGGTCTTCGCATGGCATTTAATAAAATTTTTCCATTACCAATTGCATAATAGCAATTAAAATTCTCATCAAATCCATCTTAACTGTTTATGGTCTTCCACTAGGGAACATTTTCCTTGGTAAACATCTGCAGTAAAAAGCTATTTAATCTCCGCAAGTGAAACAGTCAGTTGTGCTAATTCATCTCTTCTACTGTCAGTTTACACTGAAATCTTGTACAGATCTGGTCTTCTGCAGTAGGTTAGTTAAGGCACGCTTTAACTTGTTCTGAAAGGAGAAAAAGTCTTTTTTTTCTGTCACACCAGCTAAAGTTATATCTGATCATTGCATGTCTCTGTAAAGGAGTTCAAAGCACTCTGCTCCAGAGTCCACCAATGCAAACTGCTAAGAAAAGGATATCTGATGACTTATTTGAATGAAGGCAGTGAAAGAGTACATAGCCATGCAACAAACATAAAAGCATAAAATACTATAAACTAACCATGCAATCACTAACAGCAGTTTCTGCCTTTCTGTTTGTACATATTTATTTACAAAGGAATTAAATGCAGTGTGTTGAAAGCAACAAACCCCTTCCTTTCTCTGGAAAGCATTGAACAAGCCATGAAAATGTCCTTTATATCATATGAGAAAAATAAGGCATGTTGGTTTTTTTCCCATGTCACAATCATAGTCTCTGGGGATCCTTCAGCTCTCATTGTTCCAAGTTTGTGATCTCTGCATTGTCCCTTTCAGAGTTTTTTGATTAATATTTTTGAAACCAAACCTGTAGCAGATTTGAAGATTCCAGGTTGTGCCTTCTAGTACCTGTAGCTCTGCCTTCTGGCATCTCTAGCTCTGCCTTCTGGCATCTGGCTCCAGCTTGGAAGATCTGAATAATTTCTCACTTCCTCTTCTTGATGCTCAGTTCTCACTTTCATCATTTACAGGAGCATCGAATCTCCCACCACTGCTTTATTTCCTTTTCCTCCTGAGAGGATTTCAGCTTTTATTGATGATAACAGGAGCAAGTACATCTAAAACAGAGGCCTGAATGCCATTTTTATTTTGAAAGGAAGCTTTGCAAAAGAAGGAAAAGCTACCTTATTAATGTCCAGATAAAAGCTAGGAATAAATCAAATAGATATTTATCCTTTAAATAATGTACTGAATGTTCCTCTACTGTAAAGTCCTCATAGCAGATCAATACTGTTTACACTATTCACTTGCAGCAAGCAGTAAAAGCCTTTCACTTCAACAGTTTCCAGCCATTTAACATTGTTAAAAAGACAGCTAAAACATCAGTTGGGGGCATTTTTTCCTAAACTGAAATGGATCGATTAGCTTTTGTGACATTCACTGCAATGATTGTGCACCAGGATTATGAAAGAGGTAATATGGGAGTAAAAAAGGAAAGAAGTCATTGCACGTCTTTTACGTTAATGAAATAAATTGCATACCTCTACTCAGAAGTAAATCTTCTTGGAGGGATTGACTTCTTTATAATACTGTGTTAATAACTACTTCTCTACACTTGTAGTATGGATTGCCTTTTAAATTGATTTTGCTATACGTATGCAAAAGCAATGGCTCTGAAAGTCTGGTCTGTGACATTTGTCATGTTGAATCAGTTAGGGAACAGTGTAAATTTGTGATCAATGCCACTTCAGTGAGAAAAGGCATTCATTATTAGCAAACTCTAAAAGAACTATGTGTGATAAGTAAACAGAAATGAATTGTTCTAGCCTTTTTGAAGTTAAAAAAAATTATTACTTAGTTCAGCTAATGAATGCCTTTTTGTGACCTCCAGTGTTAAACCATTGTTAATACTGTACAGAGAAACAATGGGAAAGTTAGGGCCATTTTAGCACCTACACTGCAGATGAGAAGACTTCTGTTTGAATAAAAAAGACCAGACATGAATTCAGTATTTTTCTTAATCCAAAAATTTGCTCTTTCCCTGACTCTCTTGTCTCTTTCTTTTTTTTTTAATTTCTTTATTGTTTTCTCTAATGACTGCATTGTGTTTGGAAACAAAAATTAAATTTAAATATTAGCCTCTTGCTCTTTAGCTATTTCTTGTTTAATACTTCAGCTGTAGGTGACATTATATAGTTTACAACAACAGAGTACAAATCTGAAGCCAAAAAAAAAGAAAACATGAATAAGCATTCAAAAGGGCTTGTGAGATGCAGATACTTATGCATACCTATAAAGTATCAGAAGATGATAAATTAAATGATGTAGACAAATGAAAATTAGAGATATAATATTTACAGTTTACACCACAAATCAATTTTCCACCAATTACTATGTAGCTTCTAGGAAAAAAAATGTTTTGCAATATTAAAATTTGTTTCACAAAATATTCCAAGTTAATGAAAACGTGTTTGGCAGTTAAAGCTGCATTCACCATTCCTTCAATATTCTAAATAATGAATTACCTTTTTAAGATCTAGTTCTTCATTCTTCTGTGAAGACAAGCTGAGAGAGTTGGAACTCTTTTGACTGGGGAAGCAAAAGTGCTGCAGAAACCTATAGTGCATTCCACTACCTGAAGAATGCCAGCATTTCTTGTTGGCTGGAAACGCACTTTTCACAAGGGCATGTACTGATAAGACATGGGGAGATGGCCTTTAGCTAAAGGAGAATAGGGTTAGATAAGATCATAGAAGAAATTCTTTACTCTGAGGATGGTGAGACACTGAAAGTTTTCCCCCAGAGAGATTGTAGATGCCAACACTTGAGGTTTTCAAGACCAGGCTGGATGTGACCTGTTCCAGTGTAAGATGTCCCTACCTGTGTCAGGGGGATTAGATCTGGATGATCTTTGAGGTCTCTTCCAACCCAAACCATTCTATGACTATATGGTTTTATGACTACTTACTAATTTCCCCACATTTTCCACATATTTCTTAAAGTACAACCATCATCACTTTTTGAAGGTATGAACATTTCCTGACAGTAGGGACTGTAGCTCTTAATTTAACTATGGTCAGATTTTCTCCTCCTACAACCTTTCACAGTAGAATGCCATTCCAAAACCAGGGAAAATCAGCTATATAAGAAGTGGTGTCTAAAGATTTAGCAATCCAAGGTTTTTTCAAATAACAGTTTCCTGAGATGCTCAGTGAAATGTAGAAAATGTAGGTATATTGGGGGGATATCCAGAAAGAGAATGATAGTTTTGATATCTTACATCCTGAAGAAACTTTTCTGTTTCTTGTAGAACTTCAGATTGTTGATGGGACAGGAGACTGACATTGGTACTGCCATTTGCTACAAACACAAGGTTTGTTTCACATGTATCAGCGCTGGTCAGCATTCAGATATCAAAGTCACTTTTTACAAATAGTTTTCAAACCTCACTAGCTTAGTCCTTGGTGGTATGAGATGAAAACAGGCCTGCTATGAGGAAAACCATGCATAAATTATTTTTAGTTTAAATAAGATGGAGATTTTATGGATTTGGGTCAACAGAGATCACACTAAAAATGTTCACTGCTTCATTCTAATGAGTTTAAAGGATAGCTGCTCTATTTTTCCCTCAATCTATTTTTGTCCTGTTAGTATGTAAGTACAATATGTTACTGTGGAGTAAAACAAACTGACTCCTGAAAAAAATTAATATTGGAGATGCTTCAAAAAAATTGGTTCTAGACTGAGGTTGTCTATGATGGTAAACATCAGAGTATTGAAACAATTGCTTTTCTGAGTATAAACCTGATATTTTAGTAAATACATAAGATGTGGTCAAGTCTTTCTCCAACAGAAACACTCGATTTGCCTCTAGGTAGACACATTTATCTCTCCAGGGAAATGTGAATGCGAGTCTAGTCAGACACCAGAGAGAATTTTGCCTAACCTTTTTGCATTGTAACTTTTTTGCAATTAAGTTTGTTAGGGAAGACATTAGGAACTTCTAAAAAGGTCAAGCCCTGCTCTGTCTGTGCTTATGTCTGAAAAATTAATAATTCCAAATCTCCTAGTGGCTGCCATTATTATTTGTTCACAGTCAGATAATTGTTCCTATGTAGTAAGGTCCCTTTCAACTGGAGTGTATGCATGGGAGTGGAAAAGAGAAAACAGAGGCATCTGGGCAACCTTGGTGATGTGACTCACCCACATGCAGTGACAGAGGCAGAAGAGCAGAGTGTTTACTTGGTCATCCAGTCATTTTCCTTCTTGAGAATGACACAAGGATGGTCAGAAATCTATGTTCAACACAGCACCATAAGAAACGGGATTTCAATGGATCTGCTTCTCATAAAAACTACTAAGAACTCAGATGTCCTTCCCAACTGCACTCTGGAGCCAATGTATCCTCACTTCAGTCCCCCTTTGGCAGGGACACATAACTACAATGTGAGTAAGAAAGTACTTCGTAGTCTCTCAAGTTGATAGTAACTTTGTCTCTTAACTTTCTTCTGCAAGGTTAATAGAAGTGTAGCATGTATCACAGTGGCAGTGCAAGTGTTGCCTACTTAACAAATATTTTCTTAGATTAAGGTGTTCTCATTAATAACTCCCTGAATAGAAAAAAAAAAAAAAAAAAAAAAAGCTAAACGTTAGCCTTTAAATCTATATATTTGGCTTCAGTACTGAGCAGCTGAATGCATTATACAGCACATCAAAAAGTAAAATAATTTCTCAGCAAATACTAAGTGAAATAACACCAATCAAGACCCCAAAATTCTAATAGCTACAACTAATTTGCAAGATTTATGTGTACATGAAAGAGGAGGAATATGTCTCTACAATAATATGCTATCTGTCAGCAAGTGTATAGTATATTTTTTAGATTTTCTTTTGCATTAAGAGCTTGCTTAGGTGTCTCTACCATACTTATTATGGACAATGTGGAAATATACTTTGGAAATATAACTTGGGCAAACATACCCTAATTATAGTAATTCTATTTCATATTTAAGTTGCTAAAAATGCCAGGTTGCTTTTCATGGAAATGTGTTTTCAAAAATAGATTCTAAAAAATCAAAACATGCCTTTTGCGTCAATTTCATCTAGCTGCCAATAGCTATTTACTGGGATAGTCTGCAGGCTGGCTGCCTTTTGCAAAAGAGGTTCCTGGAATAGATATAACTTGAAACAAAAGATTAACTTTTGGGGTTTTTTCCTAAAAAGTAAGTTTCTGCATTTGATCCAAATTCAAACTGGGTGAATAACATTGTGCCTCTATTCCTTGCTATCTTCTTGTTGGTTGACAGGTTCTTTATCTTTGTAGAGTATATGTATACATATGTGTGTTGGTGTAAGAAACCATTCCTGGAGGTGTATGTATTTGTGTATGCCACTCAATTTCAGGATATTTAGGCCCCTATCACAATAAGTACAAAATGTAAAAATAAGAAAAGTAAAAGTAAATATTTAAATATTAAAAAAAATCTTCTAGTTTATTAAAAATATTGTATATAATTAGGCTTTCAAGAGATTAATTTTTTTTGAAAAGGTCATAGCTAAAACAGGACTAAAGCCTCTTTGATCTGGTAAGACCAGGCTGGGGAGCAGAAGGAATGTGTCTTGTTAGAACCAGACGTAGAACCAAAAAAAAAAAAAAAAAAAAAAA
>VWYO01026635.1:27266-38060 GCA_013400275.1 Rhadina sibilatrix | reverse complement strand
AACCCAGACCATTCTGAGATTCTATTATAATATTCCTGCTCTGAGTGCTGATCACTGGTGTCTCTACCTGCCTGGGCTCCCTGAGCTGCTGGAGAGGGAAATCCATGGCTTCAGGGCTGGGGAGGAGAGGGCAGGTCACTCAGAGGACCATCCCTTCCAGAGGACCAAACAGGTAGGAAACCCAGCTGCTGTGCAAGTTGTTGGTGAAGTGGGAGTTGTGGAGCCTCATGCATGTGTCCCTGGTGAGATAGAAATCCTCCTCTCAGGCAACAGAGTGAAACTCTGACCTTGCTGTGAAAGTGAGATGGAGGGTTGGAAGATACAACTGCATTGGGCATCATTCACTTTGGCAAAAGCAGTCCAAAAACCTGCTGGATTTCTTGGCATTTCTTGACCCTAATAGCCAAAAACCAGAGAGTATTGGCAAGTTAGAGGGAAAAAAAAAAAAAACCAAAAAAAAAAACCCTTTCTGTTTAAACANAAACCAAAAAAAAAAAACCCAAGCTGTTTTGTACGTGCCACTAGATTGTTGATCTACCAGTTAAACAGGAAAGGAAGAAGCAAACAACTCCCCTCCCTTCTTTGGAAGCTCGAAAGATTTTGTACAACCTTTTCTACTGGTTTTATCATTGCATATGTTGTCTAATTCAGCCAAGTAAAGGTCAAATCTCATATTTAGTCAGCCCCAGGCTCTCTCGTAATTGATTGGGCTTGGTCTGCAAAAACTCCACCTTCTGTGCTGGAAGAGCAGTAGTTTTCTATATGATTGCACTTCCTAGAATCACCTGACCACTGCAAATCCTTTCCCACTTCTACCCATTCCCCCTCTGGCTGCCTTACCTAAAAATTTGTACCATTGGTGCTGGCAATACTGTAAAATTCAGCATCCCAGCTTCTTTTGTGTTTGATTCATAGTTAATTTGGGGATTTGAGGCAGTTACTATTACCATATTTATTGTCTGTTACTGCTAACAACTAGCAGTGTTTAAGGTAGCAGCTGCACATCTGAGAGTCTCTTCCTGAGCCCCTGGATTCTGAAGCCTCAGCTCTGGACACGTCCTGGCAGAAGTCGTGGTGGCTGTGATCTCTCAGTAGGGTGCAGGTGTCCCTAGAGACTGACCTGTCAGGGTGGGATGTCCTGGATGTGGATGGAGCTGGGAATTGTTCCAGGCTTGGCCAGAAGCCTTTTATACTCCTGGGAGTTACTCATGGGTGGTGCCTTTGCACAGGTCAGTCACGACACTCAGAGGTGTGTGAAGGACTCAGGGGAAGGATCACAGGGCTGGGAGTTCCCCTGTTCTTTCCACTTTCGGGGAAGTAGTCTGTTGGCAGGACATCCCCGGGCTGCTGTGACATCACCAGGGAGTGCTCCAGGCCATCCTCCTGCCTGAGACGTCAGCACAAGTCAGCAGCAGCGCTCATTGCCTGATAACAGCTCTGCCACCTGAAGATAATGGCATTTCACAGAGAAAGGGGCAGCTCTTTCAACCTCCACTGACCCCAGCAGCAAAGCTGTACTTCCTGCTGTGACTTGGGGAACAGCTAAGGAAGCAGGGTAGGGAGGTGCTGTGGGCAGTGGAGATGATAGTTTAAAGTAATTATAGAGTGTTTGGGTTGGAAGGGACTTCAAACATCACAGGGCTGGAGCCCCTCTGCTCTGCAGCCAGCCTGGGACACCTGGGGCTGTTCAGCTGCACCAGAGAAGGCTCCAGGGAGAGCTCCCAGCCCCTGCCAGGGCCTGCAGGGGCTCCAGGAGAGCTGCAGAGGGACTGGGGACAAGGCCTGCAGGGCCAGCAGCCAGGGAATGGCTTCCCAGTGCCAGAGGGCAGGGACAGATGGGATCTTGGGCAGGAATTGCTGGCTGGGAGGGTGGGCAGGCCCTGGCACAGGGTGCCCACAGAAATTGATGGAGCCATGGAAATGGCTGCAGAGTTGGATGGGCTTTCTCAAAATCACCAACCCATGAGCTACCTCCCTCCTTTGCAAGCCCCTGACTACAGATTTTGGCATCCCTTCACTGGGAATACCGGGGATGTCCCTGGAGTAGCAACGCTGTAGGAATGCTTTGCATTTTGAGGGCAGTTAGCCTCGAACTGCGAGGTTCCAGCTGGGATTACAGCTCATAATCATTCAGTCATCAATGCTGGGTTATTGCTGGGTGGGTGCATTTTGGATGTGAGGGCTGTGCTGCCTGCCTGCAAATGAATTACTCCAAGGAGCCGTGTTTGGTGTTAGAGGCTCTGCTACCACCCATGGACTGTGACAGCACTTACATGCACTCAGATAAATGAAAATGTCACTATCAGTGAATCCCTCCAGATCACGAATCCAATACTCTGTGGAGCTGCCAAACTGGGACAATTTGAATGAGAGATTTAAAGAGGAGAGATGATTTTTTTTTTCTTTTTTAATGCTGCTGAAGCACACGGCATAATCCTTCATCATCACTTTAAAAACTGTCTTAAAATTAATCCAAAATGAATATGTCTTGGCAGACGTGATGAAATGTTCAGCTGTACATAATGTTTTTGCCAGATGTCTTGGCGCACTAAATGGCAGACTTCAGTCTTCCTTGCAGTCACTTTGTGCTGCTGAAAGCCCTGAATGTGATGGCACCCGGGGAAAATTGAGGATCCGGAGAGGAGCAGTGACAAAGTAGGTGACGTCCCAATGATGCTACCCTGGCTCCTCCTCCTATTTATGAAACGACAAAAAAAAAAAAAAAATTCTTTTCACAGAGCAAAACAGCTTATTAAAAACTGGCAGTTTAAACTAGGAACAGCTGTCCTCGGCCTGCTGCTTCTATTTTTGTCCCTGGAGCCGTGTTCAGGGTCCATCCCCCTCCCGGCGCAGCTCCTGCATCCAGTCTGCAGTGCCCCCCTCCATGAATCCTGCTGGGTGTGGGGCTTGGGGTGCAGGGGGCCAGGGGTGCTCAGCCCCACCAGAGCTGTCTGTCCCTGTCTAAGGACTGCATCAGCCTGAGAATAACGGGAATAAATCACTTTGGCAAAACCATGACTGGAGATTCAAAGCCTCTTACAAAACAGGTGCTTGAAGGCCTAAAAAGGTGGGGGTTTTCCCTAAAACAGCCTTGTGTGTTGTTTTGCTGGTCAGGCTGTTCCTAGAGGAGAGAAAGCTGTCATTCCTTGATGTGGGATATTCAGTATCTTATTATTTACTGCGCTGAGCTTTGGAATAAATGTTCTGCTTAGTGCCTCATGTCCTGTCCATGTCTCTGCATGGTGAGCAATGGAACAGAGACAACCAACAGAGCTGTTCTCACCCTGAAATGAAGCTCTTTGTGATGGCTCCAGGAAAAAAGCCTCACCTTCCACCCACCCCCCACCCCGCCACCAAAAAAAACAGTCTTGCAAGTTTCTCCCAATTGAAACACCAAGTGAAAATTAAATTTAAATTATTTTCTTTCTCCTAAATCAAATCTCACAGGCACCAATTGCCCTTTAAAAGGTCAAGCTTTTAGCCCACAAAATTGTAATCGATTCATTATTGACCTAAACAACAGCCATAAACTGCAGGCTGCCTTTGTCTGCTTGCTTGGCTTCTCCTCCTTCCTGGTAGAGCACATTTGGGCCAGGAAAGTGGCCCTGGTGAAGGTGGGATGGAGAGGACTCATAAAACCTCACATCCACAGCAGGCCTGGAGAAACGTGAGCATCACCAGGACCCACGGAGCAGGATTGTCCTTCCTTCCTTCCTTCCTTCCTTCCTTCCTTGCCTGCTTGCCTGCCTGCCTGCCTTCTCCCAGATGTCCATCCATCCCTAACACAGACCCAGAAGATGGTTTCCAGCAGCACTTCTTCCCCTCCTCACCACGCTGTGTTTCCCTGTTCAGTTAGGGACATTCATCCACACCAGAGCCACACCACCAAGTGACCAAGGGTCCCACATCCAGGTCACTGTGGCCACCAGGAGGACATGGAGGAGTGGCCTTGAGAAGATGGAAGTGATGCTCTCCAGGACAGGAAATGAGGGGGCAGAGCCTGACCTTTGTCTCCCCACAGCACGGAAGAGGCTGGAGCATGGGTGTGGATGGGTTGATGCCACATTTGAGGGCACCAGCCTCCCCAGGGGTGTGTACCAGAGACAGATGGCAGAGGCCCTTCTTGACTGGTTGGGAAGAGACAACAGGGCAAAACCTTCCTGCTTGTTGTCACTGACTCTGTGCAGCCAAGTCAAAGTCCAGTGAGTAGCCAGAGGAGCAATGCTAGAGAATAAGCCAGAAGCCAGGGTCCAGACTCAAGGAGTGATTAATTAGGAGGAAATTACACTGATTAGGAAGGGACTGACTCTAGACAGGCAGTTTGGGTGTGTGTATGTATAGTGTGCATATGTACTGCATACAGATACATAAAGACAGGGTATTTACATATACACGTATCAAAATGGCACATCATCACTATTTATGATTGATTTTATAATGTATCATCTATAAAGTGCCCCTCTTTCTGATGTACCACCCTGTCTGATGAAGGGCCACGAGTGAGAGCACAGCACTGGCTGGGTTTGGGTCTGTGTCCTGCAGAACACTGCCAAGAGGAAATGGACAAGTAATGGCCACAGGTGGCACCTCAGCTGTGTTTGGGGCAGGACTTTGAGGTGACACCAGGCTTTGGCAGGCATTGGGGTGTGCAGGGGGGATTGAGACAGCACATCCCAAGTCGGGAGGCTGCTGGTGCCAAATTCACCTGCTCTGTTACCTGGTGCCACGCGTGTTTGTGTTGTGGCTGCAAGCATTAAGTGAGGGCAGATTAGCTGTGTTTGTGCAGCTGCCAACCTCGCTGTTGTGACATTTCCATCTGCCCCACTCTTGTATAACCCTCTGCTCCTGATGAAATCAAGAGCCAGGAAGAAATCCCTTCCTTCCCCAACCCTCACGCCAGAGCAGCTCAACCCCAGCCTTGGGCATCAAGGTTTCCCTCCAGCGTAGGCCTGAAATCCCATCTTGGCCGGTGGCCTTGGGCAGCTCTGCAGCCAGCAGACACCCAAAGCCTTGTCTGCGCCCGTGTGCTGCAGCATCACATCTGGCTCTGAAAGTCTTCAAGGGCCAACAGTCCTCTTCAGGTCAAAACAATTTAGGAGCTGGTCCTGGAAAGCCTGTCTTTCACCTCTCTGGTGCACAGCAGCAGCAGCCATCAGCACGAGCAGCAGCTGCCCATGCTGTGGCAGACCCTTACCCTCCCTCCTCCCTCAGAAAAGGCACAGTAGGATGGAGAACATCCCTGAAATGTTCAAAATCACAGCCGGCAGAGACCTGGCTGGTGGATCCAGGGCTTTTTTCCTTCAGTCTGGAGCCCATATCTAGGGTTCATGAGGTTGGGAACAGAAGGCCTGCTACACCTTCTTCCCACTCAGTGCCCCCAGCCCCACGATGGACCCTGGGGACCAGAAGCTGTCCATTGAATCCTCTCGATGTAAGAGAATCAGAAGAGGATTCGTCTCCTTGCACTCCCAGTTTAAGGCTGGTTGGAGGAGGGGTGAGGCTCAGGAAGGGTGTTGGGAGAGGTTGGGGTTTTTACTGATGGCCTTTGCAGCACTGCCCTTCCAAGTTTTGAGAGTGCCTTTGCCTAGCAGCTTTCTCCCACCTCGGCAGCAACCCTTGGGATGGCAGCCCGGTGGGGAGCGTGTGGGAGATGATGAAAGACGGGGAGATGAAGAAACTTGCACTGAGCACTCCGTTGGCTCTTGGCCTGAGACGCTGGGCCTGCTGGAGGCCTTGCCAAGATCGTTTTCTCTGGGAGGATACGCTGATGATGACAGCCAGGTATTTCTTTGATGCAATTCTGTGCATTACCGGGGAAAGTACGCAAAGTCCCGTTTCCCCGAACACCGCGGGGCCGCGTCTGCTGCCACCGCGGGAGCCCAGGCCCCAGCCTGCCTGGAGCCACCCCTGCACACCCCGGGTGCCTCCCTGCACCCTCGCCTGGCACTGCACTTCCCCAGAGCCCTGTCTGGAACCTCCCTGGCACTCTGCTGGCTTGCTCTTTGCTTTCTCACCCCTCTGACACACTTAAACCACGCACACACCCCCTTTTGTGCAATCCCCCCCAGCCGGGGCCCTGGCAGGATGAGCAGTCTATACTCCATCCTTTACAGAGATTCCCAGAGAAATTTCTCACTTTTGAGTGATTTTGAGCAATTTCCATGGTGGTTCAAGGCCTGCATGAGAGTTTTTCCTGTTTTGGCTTTCACCAAGCAAGGGTGAGAATGCCTTCCTTGCTTGAGTGCCAAGGCAATGTAGCAAATTGGCCAATTTGATGCTCATCTTCAGCAGAACAGGCCCTCAGATAAAAGCGAGGGCTGATAGTGCCACAACTGCAGCCTCTTGGAGGAGAGGAGGTGCTCTACAAGGTGCCTGAGTCCTGCCTGGTGGAAAGGAATGTGGGTCCCCTGCTGCTACCTCTGTCCCCAGAGAGCAGCCACACAGGGTGTCCGGCGTGTGACTGACCCTGGGCATGGAGCAGAACTGATCAGGGGTTGCTTCTGGGGTCAGCCAGCGCTTGCGACAGAAAAAATTGTTTCCCAGATGCCCCTGGATCCCTGGAAGTGTCTGAGGGTAGGTTGGAAGGGGCTTGGTGCACCTTGGGATAGTGGAAGGTGTCCCTGTCCATGGCAGAGGGTGGCACTGGACGAGGTTTAAGGTCTCCTCCAACCTGAACCACTCTGGGATTCTGTGGTTCTATGAAAAAAAAAACATCCTCAGGGTGGAGAGGAAAACCCAGGGAGAGGCTTGCAAAGGCCAGACCACCCAGAGGCTGACCAGAGCTGGGAGGAGCAGGAGTCTCCATAAGCCATGCCTGCATATGGCTCTGGATGGATGCTCAGGGGGAGACAGGGACCAACAACGGCAGCAAAAAGGGAGTTTGTTTGGGAGGGAAAGCTACCAAATCTGGGGATCTGCCCAAGATGAATTCGTGCATGGGCTGTCAGGCAGAGTGAGGAAGCCAGGGGGCCCCTCAGGGCATGGGGTGGCCCAGGTTTCCACCACGCTTCTCCCGTGGCTTGTTTTTCCTGGGAAAATGAATCCTTCCTTTGCAGCATTCATGAGAGTGGCCCAGGCACGGGGCGAGGTAAGAAGGGAATGGCCTTTTCTGGCTGCTGTGCTGGGGACAGAACGTCTCAGAGCACAAAGAATGAAACACAAACCTCTGAACAACGCTGCTGCTGCCGCCACACGCTGCCCCCTCAGCACCTGGTGTGAGCTGGGGGTCACAGCCAGCACCCCCACACGAGAAGCAGCAGAGTGGAGGTAGAGAGCCCCTTCCCTGTGTGACACACCCCTGTGGCTCCTCCATGGGCAGCCCACCAGAGGCTGAGTGCAGGGAACACACTGCCAGAGAGAGCAGAACATCTGGGCTGCTGTTCAGTAAACGAGGCGTGGGCAAGCCATGCCCCTCCAGATAATCTCTCCTTCAAAGTGAGGGCTGGCCACAGAAATTTAGAAAAGGAGGTGGAAGGAGCGGGGCAGGATTCCTATTATGCTTGGAAACTATTTAAATATGTCAATATTAAGGGAGCGTAATTACCACTCAAGCAATTCCAGCAAACAAGTCGGTAAGAGTGCCTGCTTTACGGGAAGTGCATTTCCTCTTGGCAGCCTCCTGGCTGGGGATTACTGAGTGTGCAGCTCTCCCTCCATCCACCTCACTGGGGAACCAGCACCTCCCAGCCAGGCAGGGCTGCAGAGCGATGGGCTGGGCTGCTGTAGCCTCAGGGACCATGAGGGTCAACCTAACCCCCTTGCAAGTGATGCCTTAACCCCTGGCATCACTGCTGCAGCTCTGAGGGCACTGAGCAGCCCCATGGTTCTGAGAAGCACCACCCCATGCTGTCCTTGGGGTCAGTGGTGACCATCATTCCTGTGGCCAAGGTCACCAGCAGTAGCCCCCTGCTTCTCTGCTTCCCAGAGCATCTGCCTGGATCTTCCTTTGCAGCCGTGCTGTGGGAAAAGGCAGAGGAAGGAGAGGGCTGAGGTTCTGTGCTCAGATCTCCTGAATCAGCTCCCAGCATCCCCACCCAAGTCCATGAGATGTCAGACAAGTCACTTCACCTCGGTGACGCTGGCTCCAGCCTCAAAACCCTTCTGTGGTCCAGCTGTGTGGCAACAAAGGGTCACTCTCTGGCGTGGGGGAGCTACTCAGGGCCTTTGACTCCTGGTTGGAAAACACTGAACCCAAAAGTCAGGTTCCTTGAGCCATTAGTCACTGAAGAAACAACAGCTTCCCAAGGCTGCTGAGAGCCTTCCCAGGGCTGCTGGGAGGAACAACCTCCCCCTCCTGTCGGAGATGCTCGGGGTGCAGCCGGGCTGGCACAGGATCCAGAGAGACACTGAAAAGGGATCATTCCCATCTACAATGGAATTATCTCATGGGAAAGCTGCCCTGCAGAGTGGCCACCCTGCAGCTGTTCCCTCTGGGATCACCCACAGGTGCTGCTGACCACTCATCTACCCAATGCCATTTACACAATAATCTGCCAAGGACACAAAACCCCCCAGTCTTCAACTAAAGAGGTGCAATTAACCTGCATCACTCATTAGAGGGGGCCTGTGTATAATCCTCATTACTGAATCTGCGTGTTTTCCATCATCTCTGTCTGCTGTGCAGGTCCTTGCATCCACATGTTGCAGATGGTGAACCAAGATCTCAGGAGTTTGGAATGAGAGGAGCTTTAAGTTCCCTTTCAACCCAAACCATTCTGGGATCCTGTGATTTTGCCACCCCTCTGACTAGTTTTGAATTGCACTGACTCAGCATTGCCCAGGATGTTCTTTGCAGGCCCGGTGTGAAGTGTGTGAGTGCTCATTATTGTCCATACCACATGGACCATGGTATGAACCCTTTTAGATTCGCTAAAAGCACTTCAGTATTTTTAATTAATTCTTTTTCTTTCTTTCTTTTTTTTTTTTTTTCAATACCCACCCAATTTGAGCCCTAATCCCATCTCAGGGCTGTAGAGGAGCTATAACAAAAGATTATCTTATGTTTAATGTCTGCTTAGTGCCTGAAAGGCATCTTGAAAATGTAAAATGACAGGGAAATGCTGAATAATCATATTTTGTTGTCAACACTCCCCTTGAGCAATGCCCTTAAGCCTAACAAATGTTTGCTGCAAGCAAAGCAAATCTCCTCTCATTATTTTTGAACAATCCCACCCCCTGCCCTGGAGTTTGGAGCACCACGATGATACCTGGCCTGCTGGGGACATTACTTTTGCTGGGGCTTTAGGTGTCCCCAAAATTTCTCGTTGCAGATCTCAAATTTCTATTGCTCAATCACTGCCTGCAGGAGCTTGGAGGAGCCCAGGAGGTGAGGGGATAATCTGCATGTCCCAAACACAGAAAGCTGCATGGCTGTGGAGCCAAGGGTTGTTGGGAATAACAGCCAAGGGTTGTTGGTAGGAACACACATGAGGAACACCAGGATGTGGCTGGAGAGGGGGCCATACGGAGGAAGGGCAGCACTTTTCTGGGACAAACCTTGTTCTGGCCCCTGGAGCAAAGCACAAACCAGCTCAGTCCAGGAATGAGGTCAGGAAGTGGCCATGGTCCTCAGCAAATCTTGGACACTGTTCCCACATCATTCTGGAAAAGCTGCAGCCCATGGCTTGGGCAGGTTCAGTCCTAGCTGGGCTCAGAAGAGGCTGATGGCCAGGCCCAGAGAGTGGTGAGGAAAGGGGCCACATCCAGCTGGGGCTGGGCACTGGCAGGATTCCCCAGGGCTCAGGACTGTGGTCACCCCAACCCCCTGCAGCTCCAGGCTNGGGGGGGTCGGGCTCTGCTCCCAGGGAACAGGGACAGGAGGGGAGGGAACGGCCTCAGGCTGGGCCAGGGGAGGGGCAGGGTGGACAGCAGCAGGAATTTCCCCATGGAAAGGGTGCTCAGGAATTGGAAGAAGCTGCCCAGGGAGGTGTGGGAGTCCCCATTCCTGGAGCTGTCCAAGGAATGTCTGGATGTGGCACTGAGTGCTCTGGGCTGGTGACAAGGTGGGGGTTGGTCACAGTTTGGACTTGATGGTCTTGGATGTCGTTCCCAATTTCATGGATCCTGTGAATCTGTGACTGTAGAGGGAACAAGGCCACTCAAGATGTCTGAAGCCTCTAAACCATTTCCAGAAAGGCCCAAAATAACTGGCCGTGCATGAGAACTGATTTGAGCAAAAAGTGAAAAACTTCTCTCCAGGTGAGGACAACTTCTCTACAGAAGGTGTCCCCACAAACCCTGGATGGCACTCCCAGGACCCTGGCCACCCCGCCAGCTGGATGGGTCAGTGCCAGAGCCAGTACTGGGGATTCCTCTTTCTCCCTTCCTTTCTCTCTTCAAGCCAACTCTCTCTTCCCTTTCAGCCTACCCCACTATCCAAATCCTACTGCTGTGGGCTTACATTGTTGGGGCATCAGGGACTAGCACACCAATTCCCATGGTTTCTTTTATTAGTGTGTAACTCATTAAACTCTGTAAGATATCACAGTCCCTCTGACTTCTGCCATTCCTTTGACCACGAGCACCTGCAGGTCCTGGGTGCCCCCTTCTCCTCAGGGGTGGGATTCCAAGAAGTTGCTGCCTTGCAAGGTCCAGCCCCCAATATCCCAGCAGAAAGGTGATGGACAGGAATCCCCACTCACATTTTTCAGGGGGGAGCTGTTTCATTTCCCTGTGTTTCCTCCCTCACAAAATGTGTCTTTGCTTGTCATTCTAAATTCTTGCTGAAAAGCCACCACTGGCACAACAAATATTGTTTAAAGTTTTGTATTTTGCCCATTGGCACTCAGAAGTATT
>VWYO01026635.1:0-17705 GCA_013400275.1 Rhadina sibilatrix | reverse complement strand
AAGGAAAGGAAAGGAAAGGAAAGGAAAGGAAAGGAAAGGAAAGGAGGCCACATCACTTTGGCAGCAGTTTAGTACTGAGGTGTCCTGGGCAGGTGTTACCCATGGTACCAGGTCTGCTGGATTTGGGGGAGCACCCCCAGCGAGCATCATTTCCAGCACCCTTGGGGCAGCTGCCTCTGCTCGGCCCAGCCCGGGACTGCTGTGGGCAGGAGGCTGAGAGCACCTCCCTGTCTGCTGCTAAAATCCCCCTCAGAGCGTGCACAGAGCTTTTCAGCCTCTGAAACAGCACAGGACCAATGTTTTGTGCACCTCTCACGGGATGAGGGCTTCAAGGGGCTTTGCTGGGTGGTGCGGGGATGACCAGTGTGGGCGTGGGGGCCCAGGCTTTTGGCTTGCCCTGTGAGAGTAAATGCAAATTATCTTCCTCTCCAAGCTAATGGGAATAAAATCCTTCCAGGATTACACTGAGTCTCTCTAGGATCCACAGCTCACCCTCCCAAAACTCAGCTCTCTTGCCTTCGGCCAGGGCTCAGTCAAACGCATGGGTGGAGCACGGGCGGATTCCCAATGATATCATGGAAGGATGTGGGTTTGCCTGCAAATTCCTGTGTCTTCTCCTGAGCTAATTTCACTCTTTGTTTACTCTTATCAGGCCTTCTGCAGCCAAGAATTAATTAGCAGCACTGCCTTAGTACATTGGGGTCCTACCAGTTCAAGTCATTGTATGCACACAAAGCCAAGAAGATTTGCACAGCCTAAAACAATTTTTTAAAAGGAAGTCACTACTAAACAATATTACTGGTTGAAAAATCAGCTAATTATACCAGCAAAAATAAACAGTGGAGGGGAGACCAACTCTCCAGTTTTGCTATATGTAAAGTAAGCAGTGCTTTGGAAGAGGATGCTTTCCTAAGGACTTTGACATTTTGCTTTGGTTGCTGAAGAGCTTTCTGTCTGGCTGCCCTCCACCATGCCAGCTACCTGGATAGGTCAGGCCAGAGACCCTCACTTAATTCATTGCCTGGGGCTGTGCATTTCTCCTTTTGTTCTGGTTGTTGTAATTTTTTTATTTTATTTTATTTTTGGTTTTTTTAGAAGGATAAAAAGAGCCCAAACAGAGTGATGCTTGGTCACTTTGTCACACAGCACTAATTCAGTTACATGATGCGATACACGCAGAGGTTATTTGCTTCCTCTAGTTACTAAAGTAAATAAATCGCGTGTAGATTAAGTGCTGGGTGATGAAGGCAATATTGTACAATATCCCCGGGCAGACGCTTACATTTCCGAGATAAGATACACGGCCGAAAAGGCTGATGAACTACAGGCTTTCACACGAAACTACTACTACTACTACCACTGCTAAAAATACCACCTAGCCATACTTGCTAAAACAAACATTTCCACACAGAGATATTCCCCGTGCTTCCATGTGCAAACCGGCGGGAGGTGGAGAACTGCTGGAAAAAGCTGTGCCAGGGAGTGCTGTCCCTGCAGGGCCCCTGCCAGGGGCTCTGTTCTGGCATCATTCCAAACTATTGACAGGAGCTGGGACACATCGGGAAGTGGGAGCAGATCCAGGCTGCACATCCCAAAACAACCATCCAGCAAGAACAGCAACAGAAATGAAATGGGAGCTGCTGCCAGGGCTGGAGCCCCTCTGCTCTGCAGCCAGCCTGGGACACCTGGGGCTGCTCAGCTGCACCAGAGAAGGCTCCAGGGAGAGCTCCCAGCCCCTGCCAGGGCCTGCAGGGGCTCCAGGAGAGCTGCAGAGGGACTGGGGACAAGGCCTGCAGGGCCAGCAGCCAGGGAATGGCTTCCCAGTGCCAGAGGGCAGGGACAGATGGGATCTTGGGCAGGAATTGCTGGCTGGGAGGGTGGGCAGGCCCTGGCACAGGGTGCCCAGAGCAGCTGTGGCTGCCCCTGGATCCCTGGCAGTGTCCCAGGCCAGGCTGGATGGGGCTTGGAGCTCCCTGGGATAGGGGAAGGTGTCCCTGCCCATGGTGGCACTGGATGAGCTTTAAGTTCCAACCCAAACCACTCTGTGATTTTGTGCAATTCCTTTTTTTTATTTGTTTTAGGCAGGAGAAAAGCTTTAGTAAATATTTTCACATCACAATTTTCATGCCGATGGAGAGCATCAGACCAAGATAATAGGAAGTCTCATTTCCTCTTGGGAAAGTAAATGAGAAACAAGGCTTGGAAAGAAGCTCCTGAAGTCAGCTACTCTGTCACCCAGCTCTGGAGGGGGCAGGAAACAGGGTTTCCCTTTTCTTCAGGGACAGTGTGCTAGGAAGCTCTGGAATAAAACCCCCTCACGGTGAGCTCCACCTCCCTGAATTTCTTTCTTGAGACAAAGGCCATGTTCCATGTATGGTAGGTTGGCCTATAAAAGGTACTTACTTATTTTTCTGAAGTGTGGGAAGATGGGACATTGGGTAGTCCTTTGCCAGACAAAACCAGCTCCAGAATCCAAAACATTTTGGTGTGGGACACCAGAAGCCAGCCAAGCAACTTACTCAAGTGTTCTAGGTGATACTTTGAGTTCCAGACTGCTTAGAGTGAAGCCTTAATGTCATCACTGCCATGGGCCAGGACACTTTCCTCTAGACCAGGTCCCTCAAAGCCATGTTTCTGCTCAGTCAAGAATACGGATATTGTTTCATTTGAGTATTTTGCAACACTTTAACTCTGTTTTTCTGCCCTTTTTTTTTCTTTTCTTTCTTTTTTTTTTTTTTTTTTTTTTTTTTTTTTTTTTTTTCCTTTTGTGCCTGGCACGGGAAGGCAGCACCGCTGCCTTGAGACAAAACAGTTCAGCCCCCGGAGCCCGAGGTGAATAGCTGTAAGTGCTTACACAAGAAGGGCTCATCAGGTACCTCTGAGTGAAAAACATTCCAAAATCATGTACACACAAATCTCTGAATAAAGATAAGCCAGCCTAACCATCTGGATACGTATTTCATACAATAGCACATGCAATTTGGGCTTTGCTCTTAAATCCTCCTGTCCCCAAAAAAGAAAATGAAGTTAACTCCAAACATGTTTCTCTTTCTACTAAAAAACATCTAAATTGGAAAGTCCTTGAGCAAGCTGTTCCTTTTCTAGTCCAAATCTCAAAGCAAATAAAACCATCAATGCCCCCCAAAAGTCAACAATCCAATTCTCCCATGGAAATGCAAGGAGACAGGTCACCCTTCAATACTAGGTATTTATTTTCTTGTATTAAGTGTTCCTAGTAGACAAGTGAAAGAAAATATCTCAATTTTTGCTTTTCACAATGTCACTTCTAAGAACCATTTTTTCAGTTCCAGGAAAGATCAATCACATTATTGCTGGCAGTAAGTAGCACTCCCACAAGCTGTTAAATTCTTTACCTGCAGACGAGTGGCTCTTGAATAGCTAAAAAACCCTGTTTCCTGCCTTTTGAAGATATGAAAGAGACTCAAAAGGATTATGAAATCACTGTAGCAGATAACCTTCAGACAGCAGCATCATCAAAAGGCAGGGAAAAACAACAAAATTCATCCAGCAGCTAACTGTGTAGCATCAATAAGTTCCAACTGGAGAAGAACAGCCTTCAGCAAAGCCAGGGTCTACAAGGAGTTTTCTTGGTGAGTGTAAGGAAAGGATATATAGTGACTGACAGAAGTAGCATATTTATTAAGCATATATATATGTGTGTGTGTGTCTCTCTCTAATGGCACATGACACTTCAGAGGAAATAAACCACAGTTCTGGGATAAAAATTAACAAAAGTGCTAGCACGATACAGAAGAATATTTCTCTTATTTAGAATAAAAGTATCCTGCAGTCTAGACTGGGAGTCTGGGGCCAAAAGAGCTCCTGGGGTCACCCTGTCCAGAAGAGACAAGCTTGCCCACAAGGAAGTGCAGAAAGGGTCTGTTTGTTGTGCATATCCTGCAATAACATATGACCACCTGAAAATTATTTTGGATTGGTTACTCTCTTATTAAAGTCCTTAAGTCCAAGTCCTATGCACGAGGTATGCACTGGGACTGCAACTGGGCTGCCCCTCTTTCTTCCCTGGACTTTCTCCCCAGGATCTCTCCTCTTTTGTTGCTCACTCCCCTCACAGCAGGCCCACGACTGCTCATCCTCCAGCAAAGTCACTGTGAGGGAAACAAGGTGCTTGTGGTGTTGCACAGACCAACCCCAAATGTCCAGGCAGGGACACCTCTGTCTTTAAAGGTGTTCTAGCCACAACAAAAGCTGTAAGTACTTTCCAGCTCTCCCTGGAGTCAGTAAAAATTGAGGATGCTCTACCTCCCACAGGAGCAGGTCGTGTTTCCAGGTGTATTGAAAGTACTTTAGGTTATTTTGACATCTGTTTTAAACAGTCCCACTGGACACTTGCTTTGGCTGTCTACACGAGGTTTGCACAGCATTCCTCAAAGTGTGGGACCACAGCAGGAGCACTAGGGAACTCAGTCCTCTGTTTCTATCTTGATCTCACCCTTAACATTTTGAAAATTCACAAGAAAACCATTTGTTATTTGTGATCCATCAGTGTTAGCACCCTCACAATCCTGGAAAATGTTTTCTTCCTCAAGAGGCAGCATGGACCAGCACCTTGGATATGAAAAGGAGATGACCAGCTGGCCAGACTTGAGGTTTGACTGGCAGGACTATTAAGTATCAGCAAAAATATCCTGCCAGTAGTCAGAACTTTGGTTTCCAACACAGACAGATGCTCCTGCAGTTCTAGCTCGTGCCACTTTGGAGAGGGGTTAGAACTACACAGGAGGAAGGGTTCAGGAGTCAGTACCAGATGTATTTCCTCAGCAAGGAGTGTCTGGGTGCAGTGGTACAATCCTGCTGGCTAGCTCCTCTGAGCATAGACAACACCAATTTCTGCCCTAACCAACCTCACCTGGAAGGCTAGATCTGCTGAAAAGGCATTAATTAAGAACTATTCACCTGGAGCCAGACTTGATAAGTCTTTGTCCCAATGACCAAACCAAAAAAAGGGCAGATCAGGCCCTCTGCAAACTCTGCATGAGCAGAGCTACTCAGGGCAGTGAAATACATGATGGCAAACAGTAAATTTCATAGGTCCTTTGATCACAGTCCAGATGCTGTTCTGTCTGTGTCATCCATGTCACTCCATGACCCAGCTCTGGATGTGTGAAGCTGAGCAAAGGACAGCCTGTGCTTGAGTTCCCAGAGGATGAACCATGCACCAGCAGGTAAGAGCAAGCCAAAAATTTGAGATTAACATTCTGATGGCTCATATTTTGTCCGTCGTCACTGACAGAGGACTTGCAGAAAGATGTCTCACCTGCAGTGACAAATGGACTTTGAAGCTAACAGTTTCCCTTGAATTGCTCCCATTATTCCATACCTTAAACTGCCAACACTCTATGTACGTCTTCTTTTGAGCCAAACCTGCCAGGATGACTGGATTCTACGTTCTATCACAAAGTGGCAGGATGAGATAATGATACGTGTCCCCTTTACATGCCATTTCCCACAAGGCCTGGAAGGGATCATCATACTTTATTTTATGATCAACGGGTCATTCATCTATATCTGCTTTGAAGCCACAATAGACTTTTTGCCAATCACTAATAGAAACTAAATAAACACAGCCAAACAGAGTCATCTATCTGTGTGGTGAGTAATTGTGAGGGGTTCCTCTTTAAATAGATGCTTAAGTAAATATAGAAATATCATTTTACAAATGCTGGCTCAAGGAGAGGTGTTGGGGAACAACAAAGAAGGGACATCTCACTTAGGTACATATAGGCGTGCAAACGTGGTCCTAATGCCACTATCAAGCACATACCAAAAGAATTTAATTTGGCTTTTATTGCCCCCTGTGTGCGTCCTTTGGCGTGCCCTGCTTCATGATGGGAAGGTGCCTTTCTCTTTCCAAAGCCTCCTTCACAAAAACGACCTTTCCATGGAGTCTTTTCCTTCCAGCGGGCAACACTTTATTTCCCAAGGAGGCTGTTGGGGGGCTATTCCAGGCAGAAGAGTGTGTGCAAGGGTTATAATGCGCACCACCACGGGTTGTAATGCAGATGGATGATCTTTCTCGGCCCTCTCTCCCTGTCTCTCCCTTGGTCTGTGTTTATTAATGACCCTGCAGCTCCCAGCCCCAAGCACTGGGTGTTCTGGCTGACGCAAGTTATTTTGCTCTCAAGGGCAATCCTCCCTCTGGTGTCCTTGGGGCACGGTATTCACCCTCACCTCCACACCTGCCGTGTCAGGCTGTGCCGTGGGTTGGGAGGTGTAGGTTTCCTGGTGCCATATGGAGCTCCCTGCTACCTGCAGCACAGTGCTTTGAATATTGAGGACGCGTCCGTTTGGAAAGTTCAGCTCTCGGTGAGCAACGCTCAATTAACTGCAGGGAAGAGGGAAGTGGAAATCGGGAAGAGGAAGCAATGGGGAATCATAAAGGGTTTCAAACTCTTCTGTAACCGTCTGCAGGTCAGACACGGGGCTGGTGACTCTGGCTGATGCCTGCCAGCACAAAACCACGATGGCTTGCCCGGCCACCTCAGTGGGGCTGAAAGATTGATCTCCACACAAATGATGGAGATGCTGGTAGAGAGGGAGCAGGCAGACATGAAAGACAGTGGGGCAGAGGAAATTGCTTCCAAGCAGGGAACTTTCCCTCCCAAATCTGTGAAAAGAAGGAAAGAGGTCTCCTAAGGTTTCTGGAGTTTCAGCATTGACTCTCATTGTACTTCTGTTGTTCTTCTTCACCTCCCCTCCACAGCTCAGTCCCTTCAACCTCTACAACTCACAGTTTCCTCTATTCCTATCAAAAAAACTCTTCAACCAGAAAGGAAGAAAAGCATAGACCTTTTGCAATACCTCTGTCACTGAAAAAAAAAAAAAAAAAGAGTTGCCAGGAGACAAGGAGTCAGGATTCCTGGGACTTGCACCCACAGAGAGGGAGATGGCAATGGGACACAGGTCTTTGCAAGAGGACATTATGATGTCTTCAGCTGCTAGAGGCTCAGGGCTTGGAAGGATTACATGGTAAAATGGCACCTCACTCTTTGTGTTCTATCAAATGGGGTCATGCACTCACTGTTTTGGTGAAATGGCTGCAGACACTCAGTGGCAGCTGTGGCCAGAAATATGGGCAGGAATTGCTGGCTGGGAGGGTGGGCAGGCCCTGGCACAGTTTTCCAAGAGCAGCTGTGGCTGCCCCTGGATCCCTGGCAGTGTCCAAGGCCAAGCTGGACAAGACTTGGACCAACCTGGTCTGGTGGAAGATGTCCCAACCCACAGTAGGGGGTGGAATGTGATAATTTTCAAGGTCCATGGCAGGGGGTGGAATGGGATGATCTTCAAGGTCTTTTCCAACCAAAACCATTCTGACTCCATGAAAACAGCTGCTCCCAGCTGGGCAGTGGCACCATCTCCCCTGTGCAGCTGCAGACCTCCCAGGACGCTCTTGTTTGTTGGGTCCCAAAACTGTGATCCCCAAAACAAACCTGTCTGAGCCGCAGGGCATCCCTCACCCCTGCCCTACCCCATGTCCCACCTGGACCACCCAGCTCCCTGGGCATCTCCTGGGGCTGAGCAGGCTTCCCACATGGCTGTATCACCCACACTGCAATGGGTGTCCAGGAATCCTCTGAAGGGGTTTTTCTCCTCTCAGAGACCCTCAGGAGATACTAAAAAAATATATATTAGACCAGAAATCAAGCTTTCTTCTGTCAAAATATATGAGAGATGAATGCCATCTAATGCATGGTCCAGCCAGGCAAGTGCCAATAGTGAAATAAATGTTTTCAATCAGTGTCAAAAGGTGCATGAGGCACAGGGTCTTTCCTATCCAGCCTGGTGAACAGAGATGAAGTGCCTTGGCACTTCTGCTGGAACAGAAATCCACACTGCCCTCAGGGGCATGTATAATGGCATGGGATTTCTGTACATTACAGCATTCCTTTAACACCGTGTCATCTAATGACAGACTTTCTTCTCTTTTTTGGGGGGTAGGGAGACAGAAATTAGGTTTGTTACATGGTTTCCTCCCTCTTAGCTGTTTCTCGGTTTAGTTTTCAGATAGACCCCATGGATTACATGTTAACTGTGAATAATAAAAATAAAATAAAATAAAATTAGTTCTGCCTCGCAGTAGGAGCCCTTTGGAGTCTGGGAGGGGAGTGACTGCACCTCCTGACTGCCAGTAGCTGATCTACCCCGGAGAAATAACACAGAGAGGTAATAAGCTGTTAGCTGGCACAGTCATAGCTGGGTGCAGTGAGGGGCAGGGCTGGCCCGGGTGGGAAGGGGTGTCCTGGAACAGAGTGGGCACGGGATGGGGCTGCCAGGGGGGAAGGGTGGCAGGAAGAGGAGAAAGAGGAGGATGATGGGGAAGAGGAAGAAGAGGCAGGGAATCCCCAGCACCAGGGATCACACCAAGGCTGAGACTGGCAGGGTCTGAGCAGGGCAGCACCGCAGGCTGAGGAGTTACTGTGTGTTCTGCAANGGGCTCAGCCTGGAGCAAAGGAGGCTCAGGGGGGCCCTTGTGGCTCTGCACAGCTCCTGCCAGGAGGGGACAGCCGGGGGGGTCGGGCTCTGCTCCCAGGGAACAGGGACAGGAGGGGAGGGAATGGCCTCAGGCTGGGCCAGGGGAGGCTCATGGTGGATATTGGGGAAAATCCCTTCATGGAAAGGATTGTCCAGCCCTGGCACAGCTGCCCAGGGCAGTGGTGGTGTCCCCATCCCTGGAGGGGTGTAAAAGCCCTGTGGATGTGGCACTTGGGGGCAGGGGATAGTGGTGGCCTGGGCAGTGCTGGGGCAATAGTTGGTCTCAATGATCTTGGAGGGCTTTTGCAGCCTAAACAATTCTATGGTTTTTATACATATCACCACATATTTCCCATTGTTCAACTGCAAGATGCTCTGGAGCTGTGGCATGGCTCACATCCTTTATAACAGGGGTGAATACCAGCCACTGTTGTCTGAGAGCCCTGACGGGGACTGAGGGTGTGAGTTGCAGCAGGACTCTGTAGGCAGGGAGGTAGCACTTAAAATAGTTCAGATGTACAGAAAATGAATCCTTTCTTCTGAGAGTCTGAGTAGTTTTGTGTTCCCGGTAAGTCGAAGCAATTAAGAGAGCTTTCTGGCTTTACTAATCTAATTTACCACATTTTTCTGTAATGAATATGTTGCAGAACAGTTTAACTAGTCCAGACTAAAGGCACTTTCAGAGCAGTACCAATTTACCTTACCTGCTGTTCTGCAGACTGACGTGAGACAGAGGGAGGTGATGCACTGAGACTCAACCCGGGGCTCGCCAGAGGGATGGGGACAATGTATCATGATGTTTCTAGCTGTGACCCAAGAAGCCGAGACCTTGCTGTCTGTCCTTTTTATCATAGGAAGTGTCCAAGGTCAGGTTGGATGGGGCTTGGAGAAACCTGATCTAGTGGAAGGTGTCCCTGCCCATGGCAGGGGGTGGGACTGGATGGGCTTTAAAATCCCTTCCAACCCGAACCATCCCAGGATCCTGTGATCTTCCCATCGGACCGAGTGCTGGTGGAGAAGCCCTGAGAGCCCTGAACTCCCACTGACAGACACCCTTTGGAGGTGAGGCTTTGAGTAAGATCTTGAGAAACCCGAGCGGCTGACTTCCTAGCACATCACCATGAACAGAGAATAATAGTAGTAATAATAATAATACTTAGCACCTAAGGACAATAGCTGTGGGGCTGTGAATGGGATGGTTCTTGCAAAGCTCTGTTTATGGTGCCTGTGATATCAGAAAGTCTGGCAGGAGATATGCTGCTCGGATTTCTTAAGGGCTTTAGGAGGTGGTAATTGTCTCACTTTTGCTTTAAACACCGTGTTAATTATGGTTTTAAACAATGGCTATAAAGTCATCCTTTAATTCTTTGTGAAGTGCTCTTCCCTGTCTCTGTGATTTGGAAGGCAGGTGAGTGTTGGAAAGCACTGGGACCAGGTCAGTACCCTCACTAGGACCAGCAAACAAAAACCTTTTCAGTTTTGCCGATTGTAATTGATGCACTTCAATATCTGAGATCTTTCTCTGAACTTAAGGCATAGTTAGCACAGGATCCATTACAGTGAACTTTTCCTCTGTGCTGTAAATCACTTCTCTATTCCATATGTGGTGTTGGTGGTTTGACTTTGAAAAAACCCCTCAGATATTAACAGATATGGGAGATGGTGAGCCATGTTCTGCAGTCTCTAGAAGAGCCACAGGTATCTCAGTCAGTACAGCTGTTTTTACCTCCTCACAGAATATGTAATTTTTCCTCTTAAATGAAGAGAACAAGTCTGGGCCTCCTTTGGATTAATCATTGCTATCAGATGGCGTGCCTTCTTCCCCCCAGATAAAATGGATGTGCAGGTTGGGGTAATGTGCTTTTGAAAATCCAATCTTTAAATTACACTTTACTTCTAATACTTCTTTTTTTCCCCCTTCACTTTATGCAATTTGGATTGTGAAATCAGGGAAGTCCAATCCTATATTTCTTGTTTACCTGAAACTCCCTTACTTGAGGTTGAATGAAATTTTCTCGTCCTGAAGGTAGTGACTATCAGACAGAGCTTCAGTTTTATTTTAGTTTTAGCTACTCTCCCATTCTCAAGCAATTTCCATCACTTGGAAATTTCAGAGAAAAAAAAATCAATTCCCAGCAGGTTCCATTTCCTGGAACTAAGCCATGTGCAGGACTGTCATGAAAGCATTTCTGTTGGGTTTAATATTTGTAAAAAGTTATTAAAGAATCCCAACCCTACATTTAGACAAATGAGGACTTTTCAATTATCTGTTTTAATACTCTGGCTCTACTAATTAATAAATTATCGGGTATGAAGAGCTATTCCTACTGTCTAGACTACCCACCTGAGTAACTCGGGGCAGAAAGAGCTCCCTGCACCCATACAGGTTTAAACCAGCTGGAGCTCATCTGCTGAATACCACCAAAACCTCATTTCACAATTATTATTGACAAAACATCCACCACAACCAGGGGTTAATTACTCCACCTGGATCATTACTGTTGAAAAACGATGCTTCACTTCTCAATTGTGTCCTCCTAGCACAGCATCTACTTTTAGGGTTTTTTTTCACCCATGCAGGTATTTCGTGACTAAGTCATTGCAGATAAAAGGCATCGCTTGCCTCAGCTGTCCCGATTTTGAGGCATTTTTTAATTATTTGCATGCATCTTCTCCCTTCTCTCTCACACACCTCAGAAAGGCAATATAATATCTAAGTCCAAAATATTGTAATCTAGACCTACAATGCTCCCAGAGAGCTGGAATATAAAGAAGCATCTAATAATTTTGTTACTTTGAGTATTAGTATTGGATCTGGGGGCAAGAAATCCAAAGTGTGCTCCTTGAAGCAGACTGCTGTGCAGTGTAACTGTGATACTCCACATGTAAAAGGTCAGGGCTTCATAAAGTCCTTGATTGCAGGATTGTCTGATAGTTGGATTATTTTTTATGTCAAGCTGTAGGTCAGAAAGAGGAACACTGATGCTGAACAACCCACCATAAACATGGGAATTTTCTGTTTGCAGCAGGCCAGTCCCTGTCTCCGACTGGACAAAATTCCCATTAGCCTCACTGGGAATTTTGCTTGGTGAAGTCTCTGAAAAGCATAGGTTGTTATACTGCCATCTGTGAGGACATGACTAATGTTTGAGGGAGAGAAATCAGCTCCACAGTGCATCTGGCCAGGCCACTGCAATAAATACAGAGAGACACGTAAATGATGGCAAGGTTACGACCTATCCCATTAAAAAGGAAGGAACTCCAAAATTACACCCCTACCTGCCAGCAATAGGAAACACAGAAGCTGGAGTTTTTCCTCTTGCTTTGCTTGCTACTCTCCCATCCCTTTTACAACTATTTCCTTCTGCCAAAATGGGTTTGGGGTGGTTTTGTTTGGTTTTAGTGAGGGCGTTGTGGGCTCCTCCCGCTGGTAAACTGATCTGCAGGCAGTGGCACCTCAGTCTCCTCTTCTGGGTAGGAGGAAGGGCACATCCCTGCCTTGTGGCTGCATCTGAGTAGCCCATCTCTCAGGAGCTGACAAATTCCCCTAAAGCCAGAATTCAGGGATTGGCTTGATAACATTAGGACTAAAATGCTGCTCTTGAGTGATGGACACCCCACCCTTCCCCAGCGCTCCTGGGCGTTGGTGTTGCAATGTTGTATGTGCCAGAGTCCAGGAGGCAGTGGATCCCCACCTGGGATGCACCCTGAGGTGCTGGAATTGTGGAAGCACAGAGCTGTTTGGGTTGGAAGGGATCTTAAAGATCCTCTGGTCCCAATCTCCCTTCCACGGGTTGGTCTGCAGGCAAATGTGGCCGGAACCAGAAAGCCTCGGTCTCCTCTGAGGTGTCAGGAGGAGGAATCACAGGGTAACAAATCCCCTGTTTCTCCTGCCAGCCCCAGCTCTTTCCATGCAGCCCATTGTCTGGCCCAGAGATCCTCATAGTAGGTAATTACAGGTAACTAGAAATAAAACATTGCAGTTCATGCAAACGTAGTTACTTGAAGCAAAGAGGACTTTGATTTACACTACTGAAACTGAAACACTGAAAGAGGGATGGATACCTGCCATACTGTCCACGTGTGCTTATCTTTAAACTGTTCCAGCAGAGCCACTTTGCTGTTACAGGAAGAAAAAAAATCACTTTTTGAGAGCTTACACACCAAAACAAATCCAAAAATTTACTAATTTGGACATCTGAAGCACAGAAGTACAGGTACCATACAAATGAAGAGTTACAACAGAGGTGATGCATTAGCATCACATATTTTATGTGAACATTGAGTCAGACTCTGCTAGATCCTTAGGAGCTAGGTGCAAGCAAATGCCAAAGGCACTGGGATCTCTGGGTTGGACTGCTGGAGGAAGAAGCCAGCCCTTTCCTCAGCATAGCATGTCCCAGCTAAAGGGATTTTCAAGCTTTCCTTTATCTGTAAAATCAAATATTGCAGCTGTCTCCATTCCTCCCCTTTACCTCTTCCCTCCAACAGCCCTGCGTCTCCTCTGCCTGGCCCGTGGCTCCCAAATGACACCGTGTTCTCCTGCCCAGCTCCACCATCATCCCCTCTCAGACTGTCTGACCTAAATCCCTCTCACCTCCTGGTCACAAATCCCACTGGTGACATTCATCAGGAGCTGGGCTGACCCTTGGCCCCACTGGTGACACAGCACTGCTGCCACGGGTTATTTGAGGGACAGAGGTGTGGTGGCAGCTCTGTGGACACTGAGTGTGTCAGTGAGTGACCACCAGAGAGGCCAGGGAGGGCAGGCACTGCTCCTGTGGCCCACCTTGGCTTGCCATGGGCACGGGACACTGGATCCTTTTTGCCAGCAGCACTTTCCCTCTGGCAGAAGCCCATGTTCACTCTTCCTTTCCCTGCAGCACCCTGGGTCCTGACCCCTGCACCATCTACACCCCTATTTGATGGATGTAGTTACACCAGCATCTTACATTGCAAGCAGCAAATTCTCCTACTTAAAGTAGGGAGACATAGTTTTAATTTGCACTTTTTTATATATATATATATACTTTCCTTTATGTTGGCATAAGGGAGACTGCCCTGTGTTTAACCCCTTTCTAGCTACCCAAACCTCAACACTCCCAGCATCTGTGTGGTCAACTCGTAAAGCTAACAGAATTCCAGCCAGCAAAGCACATACTCAGAGTCAGGCATGTGTGAGTGCCCTGATGAATGAAAATATTCCCATGTTGGAATGACCCCCCCCAGGGACAGCACTGGTGCCTCTCACAGCTACTGGTGGACATTTGATTTGGATGGCCCAGCCCCCAGGGCTCGAGAGAGGAATGGTTTTAGCCATGGCTGGTAAGCACAGGCAAAGATACATCTCACCTCAACAGGCTTTTTTCTCAGTTTTTTCTCCCACAGAATGGTATGGGCTGGAAGGGACCTTAAAATTCACCTCATTCCAGCCCTTCCTTTCATGAGCAGGGACACTTTCCCCTATCCCAGGCTGCTCCAAGCCCATCCAGCCTGGCCTGGGACACTGCCAGGGATCCAGGGGCAGCCACAGCTGCTCTGGGCACCCTGTGCCAGGGCCTGCCCACCCTCCCAGCCAGCAATTCCTGCCCAAGATCCCATCTGTCCCTGCCCTCTGGCACTGGGAAGCCATTCCCTGGCTGCTGGCCCTGCAGGCCTTGTCCCCAGTCCCTCTGCAGCTCTCCTGGAGCCCCTGCAGGCCCTGGCAGGGGCTCGGAGCTCTCCCTGGAGCCTTCTCTGGTGCAGCTGAACAGCCCCAGGTGTCCCAGGCTGGCTGCAGAGCAGAGGGGCTCCAGCCCTGGCAGCATCTCCGGGGCCTCCTCTGGATTCTCTCCAGCAGGCCCATGTCTCTTTGCTGTGGAACCCCAGAGCTGGGTGCAGTGAATTTCCCCTCGTATCCACTCTCGTGGAATCCTTTTCCAGCCTTGGAAGGGCTGCTGGCAGCCAGGAGCACCAGCACTGAAATGGTGATTTCAGCTTGCAGGGCTGTGACAGGAGTGAGCAGGGCATCCTTGTCTCCCTGTGCTGCTCAGCACAGAAAGGCTGGCTGAAGAATGCTTTTCTTTGCAGACCTCGGGTCTCGTAGCTTGAATCTGCTCACTTGACATGAGCTGCTGGAGTGGAAGGAGACTGGGTACAGCCAAAACGGCTTCATAACCCAGACTTTGAACATTGCTTGAGAGCTCTGCTCTCAAAATAATGCATAAAAATAGAAGCAGGGCCACAAGCTTAGCTATTCCTAATGTCCATAAAGGATGGGAGAGTGCCAGGAGCCTGCCTGCACTGCCTCTGCCCTGCCTTCAGCCTGGCTTGTTCTCTCCTACCTCCCCTGACTGGGCTTTTCACTGCCGTGAAAAGGAGAGACATACCCCCAAAAGAGCAAAGTGTGTTTGTTATTGACCCTCGCCTGGAAAGTGTATGAAGAGGGATCAGCTCTGTTTGTTTGTACCCGGTAATGATGTCAGGAAAAGGATTTTTTTTTTTTTTTTCTTCTTTCCCAAGTCTGGTTTTATCCCCTTTGTTGGAAGTGCCTTTGGTGAGTCTCACACCCTGGTGCTGTTAGCAAAACAATTAGGTTAACAGTGCCTTGGCTCCAACTGTCTGTCAAAGGCTGAATTGCAATGCAAATTAACTCGGCTTCAGCTCTTCAAAGCCAGCTGGGTTCAGGAAAGGTCCCCAGAAACCCCCCGTGAGAATGGAGCTCTGGGGCTGGGGAGGGTGGGCTCGGCGAGATTTTACATCCAGGACCTAATGCGTTTGGCAGGAGGGATGCAGGACCTTGTGCAAACAGGTTATACAGATGCGATACACTCTATAAATCCTTTTATTCAGTACTCAAAAGGGGCTTAGCAGGGAGACCGGGGGAGACTTTATAGTAGGGCCTGAAGTGACAGGTCAAGGGGTGATGATTTTAAACGAAATCAGGGGAGATTCAGGCTATGTAGAAGAAAAAACAAAACAAAACAAAACAAAAAACCAAAAAAACAACTCCTGTGAGGGTGGGCAGGCCCTGGCACAGGGTGCCCAGAGCAGCTGTGGCTGCCCCTGGATCCCTGGCAGTGCCCAAGGCCAGGCTGGACAGGGCTGGAGCAACCTGGTCTGGTGGAAGGTGTCCCAGCCCTGACAGATGAGGTGGAACGAAATGAGCTTTAAGGTCCCTTCCAGTCTAAACAATTCTTGAATTCTATGACTCAAACATATTTTATTTCTCCTCAGGGATTAACAGTGCCCTTCATGCATTTCAGGACGGGTTTCTGGCCCAGGGTGACATTCGAGCAATACATCCAGCACAGGGCAGGCTGTGGTTATCACCCTGCTTTCCAAGTGTCCTCTCAGCCCAGGTCCTGTTCCCATACTTACCCAGCTTCATTGTGCTTATTTCTGTATTTTCCATATGGGCACGTACATATGGTCTGCTTAAACAAGTTTGCAGGGTTAATTGGAAAGCAGATCGTTATCAGTCATTTAATATTTAGCACTTCTGGGGCAATTTTCACCTGCAGAGATCACAAAACCAGGGAGGTGCTGATGGCCCAGCTGTACCTGTGGGAAACAACAGGTGCCAAAGCCCAGGTCCCTACTCACAGGGAAAGGCAGGTGCCCAAGGTCAGCCGGAGAACCCTATGGCAGGGCCAAAAAATTGTACTAACTCCTGGACCCGATTCCTGTCCTCCACCTCCTCACAGCGTACGCCACACTGTGCTTTTGGTCACTTCCTTCATGACAATAAAGTAATCGTAGCTGCCAGTGCTGAGGCAAGTGGAGCTACAAAGGAGAACATTAAAAAAAAAAAAAAAAAGGAGATTTTAATCTCATTTATAGCAGCCTGGCAAGCTTTGAAAAATTAAAAAGTATGATGTATGGAGTAATGGACATGTCCAACGTGTCTTTCACCAGCAGATATTGGAATGAGAAGGATCTCTTCTTTTCCCCCCTCCTCCTGATTTACTATATAAAAGAGAAAAGGGAAAAGAGATTGAGGTTCTCTGAGGAAGTGAGGAAATCAGCCTAGGTGCATGTGGGGTCACACCTGGAGGCTGTAGGACAAGCTGTTGAACTAAAAATATTGCCCAAATTCCATTTTTCAGGGTGCAGAAGGCATCATTTTTAAAAAGCAATGGGACTTTTTTGCAGGTGCAGAACCAAATGCTGATAACTGTTGTGATTTGGCTGCTGCTATCACCTCAGGACTGTAGGGCTGCGCTCTGGGCTCCCCTCCTGCCTTTAATTATTTGGAGGTGAAGCAAGGAGTCAACTGCCCTCTTCAGACTCCAGGTTTATAATGAGGCTTTCTAAAATACTCTTTTTGATGCCAGCAAATAGCCTTCTCCCCCTCCCCAGTGTTTTCCCAACTGTTTTTCTGGATTTTGAGCAGATTTTGTACCTGGCTAGGTATAGTCCGGTTAACGTTTAATAAGCCTGCCCCCAAATCTAGCCACTTCCTGACTAATTTAGATCCAGATTCTGCGGGTGCCGGGCCTGTTTGTAGCATCCCTGACCGGCTCATGTCAGTATATGCACAACTGGGCACTGAAATTACCCCTGCCCTCCTGCCTTCCCCAAATTCGGGGATGCAGGACGTGCTCCCCGGGGACGCCCTGCCTGCAACGGGACGTTTGGTTTCCTGCGTGCTCTACCTGGCGTCACGTTCAGTGCATTCGTTTTGGATTTGGGCTCTGCCTTTGGGTTCGAGCAGGACTTGCTTATAGCAGCCGTGATTTAAGAGTCCTGGCTCCTACTTCCGACACGATAACTGCCTCAGGGAGTGACCTTAAAGCAACTCATCCGCCCGCAGTTATTCTGTGAAAAAGGAGCTGCTCCTCCGTGGGAGTGCGTGCAGGACGGGGACCCCTGGGGATTTCTGCTGCCCTGCCAAGCCTGGCGCTAGGAAGTCTGGCCGGACTTCCCAGCTCGGCCGCAGAGCGCACCAAGGCTGGACGAGAGCGCAGCCTCTTGGCGGCTCGGTTTTCCTCACCCTCCGCGGGTCCAGAATTGGAACGGGGGAATCTGCGGAGCGCCCAGGGTGCCAGGGGTTGTTACCGCTGGTAGTGCCCGTAACGAGAATACCGGAGTGCCACATGCCTGTCATTTCTGCTTCGTGTTTGGAATCGGAGCCTACCGAGCCTCCGTGGTGTATTTTCCTGTCCTTTGGTGACAGGTGCTGCAAGAGCACAAATTATTATTATTATTAT
>VWYO01026617.1:0-34610 GCA_013400275.1 Rhadina sibilatrix | reverse complement strand
TCAGCCTTCCCAAGGCATCAATCGGAGCAGCTGATCTGATCAAATTGCTTTGCTGAAGGATGACCGTCTCATCCTTCTTTCCTCTTTACATCTCATCTCTCCCACTCTTCCCATAAGGGAGGAAGAAGAGTTATGAGCAGGATCTATTAGTTTTTATTATACCAAGGTGGTAAAGCAGTTGATGGTGTCTAGTAGAATTACATATTTAAGATGCATGTTTGTTCTTGACTTTAGCCATTTATTTCTACTTAGGAATGTCTGCACCTTTTGATAGAATTTTGGTATAGATGGTCAGGTCTAGGAGAAATAACTGGAAGTCAGTCCATACTATCCAAATCCAGTGTTACATCTGGCACTACATTATTTTCCTGAATAGTGATTGAAAGGACAGGGAGAAGTTTGAGCCCTTTCAAACCACTGGGACCATTATAAACTGGGGGAACAAAATGGGCTGGGATTGAAACCCCCTCTTCGTTAAATGCAGCAACAAAATACTCCCTCAAGCTGGGGTACTGCTAGCTCTGCTTAGAGATTGAGCAAAACATACAGGTCTAGATTTAATATCCTGTTAATCTCAGCACACTGCTCTGGATTTTGCCAGACAGAATCTCACTTCTTGGCATTTTGTAGTGCAAAAGCAAATGCCTAGGCTTAGAAAGGAAAACCATAATCAGACATGAAATAGGGCTAGTATATGCTGATATTACCTTCTGGCTCTTAAATTATGAGGCAGAAAGTGGAATGAGGAGATCTGAGAGAAAGGAGGCTTCAGATTGTCCATAAGGGTATTGTTGAATTCCCGTTTGGAGTGCTCCATGTAATGACACAGCAGAGCAACGTAAATATTGAGATCAACATGCTAAATGTAAGTTTGCTGAAAATTCTGCAATTCTATCAGAATCACTGAAGCTGTTCGTTTGGTTTTCAACATACTGCTTTAGTCTTTGATATCACAATTATCAGAATGGCTACTAACTATTAAATGTTATTCCCTTTAATTCTCAACACTGGAGCCTAGCTGGTAGTAAGCAAGGAGGAATTCTCTGCAGTGCTGTTTTTTCCATGCTGAATTCTTGCTGTAGTTTTATACCTCCATTGAAAGGATGGAGGTATAAAAGGTATATAGGTGAAAGAATTGTTTGCTTACATTTCTTGCAGCACAATATTTTACAAAACTCTAGTTTAATTCTTGGTTTTATAAAGCAAGAATCTTTGCAAATAAGACTAATAATTAGTCTTATTATTAGTCTTATTAGTCTGAAGAGAATCACAGCATAAAATCTAATACATGCTAACATTTCTCTAGAACCCCAGGGACAGATAATATTTCCCTTTATCCCTTTTCACTTGACACACTGTAGAACCACCTTGGATGTAGCTGTGTCAGGAGCAAGGCTCAATGACTTGACATATGTTACGACATCGGTTGTTTCACTTCCCACTTGTCATGGACAAATGATTTTTGTAATGGTCTCTCCACCTCATGCTGAGATAATATTTGGGGCACTGCATAAGGGAAATGCAGCTGAGGGTCAAACTCTGGAATAACTGATTATAACTTTGATCTGGAGCCTGGAATATGTGGCTTTAAAAAACAGTTTTCTCCTATAGCATGTAGACTGCCTAACTTGGTAAAGCAGGAAGTATTTTATTTTTATATACTTATGTTTAAAATTCAAAGGCTTATAAAGGCTTGTTATTAGAGGTAACTTAATTATTCTAAATTCTAGATACTGTAAAATTTTAATCATCCCTTAGTTAATGTGAACTTGAAAAAATAATAAAGCTGTTTGATTTATCATCATTGTTATTGGTGATAATAACTTTATTTTATTTTTCCTGAAACTTTGAAGGCTACAATGGACAATCACAGACATATAAGTTACTCCTCCATTTTCAAGAATAAAGTGAATTCACTGATGATCATTAGTTATCATTATCTTCAGTACCTACCGGTGCAGCAAAGAGCTGACTTGAACTGCAGCATGAGTAAAGAATGATAGATCTTTTCCATTAAAGACAAGCTAGAAAAGAAAGTAAAGACTTTCTCAGTCTCTTTCTTGTTCCAGGGAGACAAGAGTCTGTGCAAACCTTGTAATAAATACAAATCGCCTCTTTTGCTGTGCTGATTCACCTCTGCCAGCCAAGGCCTCTGCCATTGCAGGGAAGCTGCAGTCAGGGAATCTTTTCTTTCCCATCCCTGCAGAATAATTACTTTGGGAGGAAACACAAGCACTCTGTAGACATGCTATTTGGGACTTACAGTCTTTCTGCCACAGGTGGATTTATAAGCTGATAGAGACTTGCCTGTAAGGTCTTAAGGGTCATAAATCCTGGGTAAATCCTTCAATCAGTTACAATCACATTACTGGACGCAGAATTGAGCTGCTGTTCTGGTGCTCTGCGCTACATGTTTGAGAAGTGTGATGCCAACCTGTCTGCAAATATCTTTGCACCCCTTTAGTGCAGGAGAGTTTCATCATGCTCTGTAGTGAAAAAGCCACAGTGTCTGTTGTACCTACAGCAACTTCTAGGCATGCCTTGGACCTTAGGTGAAGCTGCCGTGTAAGAGGGTGCGACTTGATCCCGGTATTATTGTCTCACCTCTGTCATTTACTTATGTAGGGGGTATCATTCACCACACCAGAACACTGTCCCCAGCCACTGCTCTGGCTTACACAGCTCCTTTCAGCCCTGCAGCACTTGAAACCAGTATTTAGAAGCAAAGACAAAGCAGGGGACACCATTCTCTGCATTTGATTGCATCAAATAGGAGAAAAGTCTTGTAATTCTTGGTGGTAATAGTGATAGAAAGGATCTATCTGGAAATAAATTACATGTTAGTATCATTATGTTTTTTACCCTAAAAAATATTAATTTATTACTAAATGCAATTGCCAGTAAATTTGTAAGTTGACAAAAACCCTACAATCTAGTGAGATAGAAAGGAAGAAGTGAGGTAAGGGATAAGGAAACCAGGCAGAATTATTCTGAAAAGATATTTAGTGAGAGTATTTCTATGTATAACAATATAGTTTCTGGAAGACAAGCTTGCAGTTCATGCAAATATATAATTCCAAATGGGTAACCACAATATAATGGTACTTTAGCATGGGCTGAAGGTAACACTTGGAGCCTGTGTAGTTCATACTGCAAGGATGTATATTTGATGTTATATGCGCTGTCCAGGACTTGTAGGTAGTCAGAGCTTGAGGATGAAGAAGAGAAAGAAGAGTTCTTGTCCTGACATGATAAAAGGACATAGTTTTAAAGGCAGGCCATGTTCTTGCAAAACATGAGACTGTACTTACCTCAGTAGGTAAGTAGAACATGCAGGCCAGATGTTTAGTTGCTGTAACTATAAATTCAAAAATTTAAAAGAGTAATGCTCATTTACTGTGGCTACTCCTTTGATAGAAGGAAAGCAGTGCCAGCAACGCAGGAAGAAACCAGAGGAACTGATTTGTCCATTGCCAGAGCAAAGATATATATCTGACAACTGTTTGTTTGTTAATTCTTACGCTGTCTCACAGGTGAAGAATCTGGGTGAGGGCAAACCCCCAGAGAAGCAAGTGTTCTCTGACACAGAGCTTCCCCAGCCCCCAGTTTCTTCATCAGCCACGGCATGGTTGCTGCCATACCCTGTAAACTCCTCCAAATGTGAATCAACACACACAGGCCGTGGGAATGGCCACAAACTCATGGCTAGAGTTCAACAAGTAAATTTGTTTTCATTAGCTTTCTAATCAAGGTAACTGAGTTCAAGCTAGAAGATCACTGGCCTACTCTTCACACAGGTTTATCAAGAATTATTCCCAGCTTTAAGATCACTTCAGTGTTTTATATTCCAGATTGCCATTGTTCTGCTTTTTACCCATTCCTCCTAACACCCTCCCTTTTTTGCTGGAAAATTACAAGAAGCAGCAGCAGAGAACATCTTTCTTAATAGGGAGAGAAGGTTCCTGTAAAAGTATGTTTCATAGCCTGTTCCTTATAAAAAGGTAAAAAAGAATATTTCCATTAAAGGAAATAAACAAAAGACTTTTCAGAGTTTCCTTTATTCATGTTATATGAGTTTTCTCCACTCTCTAAAATACTGAAAATAAGTCTTGGCTAACCCTGCTCTCCTGGATTTGTGAACATGTATATTGGTACCTTTTGGTTTGGCTAGAAAAGAGCAGCAAAAACAATCCATCAATTCTATAAATCCTGTAAGTGTTCTCTAACAGAGTCTATTTTAAATATTATGAAACAGATGCAAATACTTTGTTTTCAAAGGCATGTCTTTAATTCATCACTAAATCTTAAATTTTCTTTGTCCAGTTCCTTGTTAACTTCCTTCTTTCTCTGGAGCTGGTCTGGTTTTTGGCATCAAAAGATTCAAGCTTCAAAGAATCAGAGGGTCAGACTCTCTCTATATATTGTTTTATATACCCACAGCTGTCCCTAAGGTAAATTTTGTCTTTTAGACTTCCACCTTCTACTACAAAGCACAGATTCTTGGAGGCAGTCATCTAATCTCCATTTTACATAATGCATTACTGATAAGCCTGAAAATTAGATATTTGTGTTTTATGCACTAATCTCTTGATCACAGAGCAGTGAAATGCTTGAGATAAAAAAAAAAAAAAATATATGGAACACCAGCACAGAGCTGCCCAGGGTAAAAAAAGGGCAAAGAGTTCTGCAAAAGGAAAAAAAAAAAAAAAAAGTGATAGTAAGCTGAAGATCACTCTTCAATCACCAACAAAGAGAAATTCTCCTAATATGAAAACAGCATAGTTAATTCTTCAACCACTCCCAGAATTTAGAGACTGTTGTGAAACATGCAAAGAGCCCAGAAAGGACAAAGTGACTTCTCAGAACCATAAAATAAGTATATAAATAGACAAAAGACAGCATTTTTTTTAAAATGAGAGTATGAAAGAAGGTAAATGTTACAGTGCTACTTAATATATTTTGACAACAAGAATCTGACTGCTTCTAATGAGATGGCAAGAGAAGAAATCTATAAGTAATTTGAAAGCATGAAAAAATTACACAAATATCAAATTTCCCAAAAAATATCAAAAATAGTGTGACTGTATTTTTAGCAATGAACTTATTTGATGTGCTATAGAAATTTTTAAGTATCCAACACTTTAAAATGTAAAAAAAAGAAATATTATCAAAATTAGATTGCAAAGGGAAACTGGACATTTGGATGCTGTGAACAGTATCACACAGCATATGGCAGAGTACCTGAACACCTGACAAGTTTCTCATGCAGCAGAATTACTGCGAATGCAGAGAAGTGCTTTCCCAGCTCCTTTTGTCCCTCTTACCTAAGGAAGAAAGTTTTAATTTCCTGGTTTTCAGGTCCCAGCTCCATAATGATCCACCTGTCAAATATAGACAGAATCTGAGACTGGGGTCCTTGGGATCCCAGGGCCCTGGCTGGCAGATCAGTCAGGACACTGAGGAACTAATTTTCAGGAGATCAGAGCTTCTCAGCATCACATTATGCAGCAGCTGGACAGTGAACCAGCCAAAACCCTTCCTGGCAGAGGAGAAAGCTCCTCAGACCACTGCTGGCACTGTCTCTTTCTCACAGAACACTTTGGTGTTGATGGACTGACAAATTCTGTGAAAAACCTCTGTATCAGAAGATTTTCTGGCAATGCAAATTCCCAGTCAATATTCTGAGTGGCATAAACATGGCTTTAAGTAGGTGGGATGGACAATCTTCCTCATAAAAACACTTGGAAAAATAAAAGAAACAAATGAGAATAATACTTTATAAGAGAAAACAAGTGAAATATGTATTTCCCAAATATCAAGACTACCACAAACAGCTGGAAAAAACCAGGCAAAACATTTATTAGAATCATCAGCCATGCACTGTGCTACCAATAACATTTGGAAAGGGACAAACTAATATTAACCTATACAATGATCTCTGGGAAATGCAGGGAGATTCTTACAAACATTGCTGATCTGTTAAAGGAGAAAAACATTATGCTATATAATAGACACAAGAAATACACATGACCAAATACTTCACTACCCTATTTCCATTCTAATTCTCTATTTGCAATAGTTGATTTTGGCATCAAAAATCCAGAGCACAATAGAAGAATTGTGGCTAATATTTTATTATGATGAATTTGCATTGAAAGAGCATTATCGCTTTTAAGAGTTTTGTTTCTTCTTTCCAAGGTAATTGCCTATTTTGAGTTACTCTTTTGTAGCTGAAATGTAGTAAATGAGAAATATTTAACTTCATAATTCACATTCAGTTAAAAAATTTCCTCAATCACTTTAAACTGAAGAAATAGACACACTAATTTTTTTAAGAACATTACATAAACAAATCCTTGTCCATTATATTTCATGTGAGAAAAAAATAAAAATAGTTTGGAAAATATTTTTAGCATCAGATAATTTCCTTCTTATTTGCATTCACCATGTATTTTAGAATAACTAAACCCTGTAGAAAGTGATGAGTTGTATGATTTTGTGGAGTTTCCAGACCTTTGCATGGCATTAACTATTTTTTTTTTTTTTTTTTTTTTTTTTTTTTTCTACTTTTTTTTTTTTTTTGCACAGTCCTCTACTTAACTGACATGGTCTCCCTCATCAGCAAAACTACTTACAGGAATGTAATTGAGAAATAATTTACAAGGTCAAATGGAATTAAAATTGATTTGGCTAAATCCGAAACATTTTGAATTTCTTCCTAGGAGAATTTTAGAGTTTTGGCTCTTTCTTGGGTATCCATATGATTGTTTTTCAATTCTTAAATATTTTGACATGGTGTAAAATTGTTTTGCTACCTATGCAGAGTGTGTTATAATTTCATATAAACATTGGAAGATTCTGTTTCAGTAAAAGTCCACATTTACTGGTTAGCAGATCAATAAAAGTAACTGAAGCATTTTTATATACCAGCAACAAAATATTGTGAGTTTGACTGGTAAAACACAGCAGTTGTTTAATTCAGTCAAAAGAGACACAGAGTATTCAACAGCAAACAAGGATGAGTGTCTAATTCCTCATTAGGTTTTTCTTCAGGGTAAAATGCATGGTGCCTCTATTACAAGAAATAAGCTAGATATTAAGGAAAAAAAGTGCATTATTTGTTCAGTTCTCAGACTTATACCATCAGCCAACAGACAAGTTACTGAAATGAACTTTTAATTGTCTTCCTTAATAAAGATTTCACTTAGGAAATATGTCAAAGCTTTATTGTTCCAGGAAGTAATGAAAGATGATCTGATGAGATACAAAAAAAGACACAGTGTAAATTAATATTATTGTGTTGCAGCCCAAAATATATTTCATCAGTCAAAGCAGTCCTAGCAGATGGATATAACCATAAAACAGGGCAAATTTCTGTTATCAAACAATTGGAGAATTGGCTTGCTATTTTTCCCCTGCCAGAGAAGGAGTCATAAAAATAAAAGATTTTTATTATAAAAGACAGTAATCTAGTAATATTAAAAAGACACTCACCCTTATCATTCCAGATAATCTGCCCTTCACTGGACTTCATCTCTGCTTCTTTCCCTAGGATCTCAGGAGATTAGTGACAGTTTGTCCCAAAGAATTGTTGACCTTTATGCCCTGTGTTGGGGACTGGAGGAGCAGAGAGACCTGGGACCTGAGTTATCTGTTCACCTACTTCAATTCTTGACATACTACACAGTAGAATTTTTTTTCTCTCCTCAGACCAAGTTTTCCAATACACCATGGTAAAAGCATCATATCTTACCAACAGGGTTGCAGTTTCTGCTCTGTGGGATGTCTCACAGTTGAAAGTCTCCTGGCCTTGTTTTCTGTTTTGCCCAAGAGCAGACTGCACCTGAATTACCCTGTGGCTGATGATCCAAGCACAACGAGGACACAGCTCTGTGTGACATGCCTGAGGACTGGTGCAATGCAGGGAGAGTGTCCTGCACCAGAGATCGTGGGGTCTGTTGCCATCAGCATTTTACAAATTTCCAGCCTTTTTTCAGTCTTGCCTCTGCACCATGCTATGGGCAGAGAGCGTGCATAACAGTGAGTGGCCCAGCACTGCACCACACTAAGCACAAGGCCCTTGCTGGGAGGGAGGGCAACTCACTCCTGCCTGGCATCACTCAGAGAGGAGGGAGGTCACCAATGAAAAGCCAAATATTGAGCTTCCACTGTCACAGTAAAAACGTTACATAATAAAAGCAAGTGAGTTTAAGGGATACTGCACCTCTGCAGCCTTTCTCTAGTCAGGACCCAGTACAGTGAAAAAGAAAGGAAGATGTGGACGGAAAAATTCTGGTCAGCCTTTGAATTCAGGCTCAGATTTGGAAAGGGAAAATATCTGCATATCTTAGGCCCATCACGCATTATATATGACAATTCTTGTAATGAAAATATTCTCGGGACAATGGCATTAACTGTCCAGGAGCATCTTAAGAGAACTTCAGTGCCCTTTAATGTCTCTTGATCTCTTAATCTCACTTGATAGAATACAATATAGAATCATACTTCTTTTCAATGTGTTTACAAAAGTTTTGCATTGTACTATATTAGGACAATTTATTTGAGCCACCCCAACAGGGAAACAGTCCTCCAAAATGTTAATATACAATAGATTAGCATTCAGATTTAATTTCTTTTCAATCTTCAAGATGGAGTATTTATATCTTACAATACAACTGGTTTACTTATTTGCCACATTTGATCTTCTGCTTGCTCACAGTAAGCAATTTGCAATTGGCAAGAATAAGTCTCGATTTGCCAAAGGGTAAGGAAGAGGAATATCAGATCCATATGTTGAAGGGCCAGGTCCTGGCTTGCTTCAAGCTTAAATTGACCATTGACTTGAGCAGGCATTCAATCAATTATGCAGAGAATAAAAGTTGTTGGATTACAGACTTAGATACTAAATCAAAATGTATTTTTAAAATGCATTTTAAAGCATTGTTGGCTCTGGAATATTATTTTAGTACAAGAAAGGAGACTATTGCCTCTTTCCCAGTGGAGCTGTCATCTCATTGATATTGATTTGCATTTCCCAGCTGCAGACAGAGTAGGACTGACAAAATTCGAGTCTCATTGAATTTTCAAGTCTCATTAGAAAATAGTAAGACTCAGAAAACTTCAAAGCAAATTTAACCTAAAACCTATAGATAATAAAATTATTCAATGCTTTCTTTCAATCTTGAAATTAAAAAATGCCATTTACTCATTAATTTTTTAAATTAGCCCCCTCTCCCTGCTAAAGGAATCCCTGGGGTCCCTAAATGATGAATTCTGCAAGATAATGCTGCATGATAAATAATTCAGATGGTTGCTCTTCTCCCTACTTCTCTTCTTCTTAAGAGGTATAACTTTAAGTTTGCAATATGGCATATCTGAAAATATGAACCAAAATCAGTGAAGAATGTAAGACTTGAACCTGGCTGGTTTTATGCTTCCTGTTTTATTCAGCCTTGTAAATCCATCATGTGAAAATTATATTCTTTTTTTGTTAATGATATGTGAACAAGTGGCAGTGAAAATACATATTCAATTCACTATAAGAGTATGATTTTAATTTCATGTACAATTGTTTCAGAGGATTAGCTGGGAATAGAATTGCAACATGTTTTCAAGAAACAATAGCAAAATTTCAGTTCTAAGGAAATGGAAAGAGGAAAGATAAATGTGGTGGTATTGATTTGTTTTAATTTTTCTATTCCTTTGTTTATAATATAGTTATCAGAACTCAGCAAGCCTTACCAAAGATGTGAAATTAAAGAACACAATGAGTTCTCTCTTAAGGACTTTTTATTAATCAGAAAAGCCAATATAGGAAAATTAAAATTCCTGCTCAATACAAACGTCAATCAAAATGTGAGCATTCAGTTCAAACAATTAATGAAACTGTCAACATAAACAAAAGAGAAATAGTCTTTTTCTTCTTCTTTCTTAGCTTCTAGGGGTATAACAGTGCATTTCTCTTTACCTTTCAGCAATCCACAGTCAGTAGGTATCAGCCTTTGCTGGCAATTTCTTCGATGTGTATTAGTACAGTATGAACATTTTTCATCTTTAGAATGCTTATTTTTCTTTGTGTGTGTGTGTTTTTTTTTTTCTAATTAAAAGACATTTAGGTAAATATAATTGAAGAAATGATACATAGAAAGACCTATTATGCTTTTTATAGATCCTTATTCTTTCAATGTTACTCACAAAGTGAGTAACAATGTTTTCATTGGACTCATTCTCTTATGTACGATGCATTAGTTTGCAATTTTTAAGCACAGTTCTGAAATGGATTGAGCAACTCAATTTACACCTTTTTTTCTTCAGGAGACTAAATCAGGATGAGCTGAGGTGTGTGTACTCAATGCAAAAGAGGTCTTTGAAGTACCACTGGAATTGTTGTGACTGCAATCCCACATTCTCATTGCAGACCTTCATTTTCCCTAATCCAGAGGGAGGGGTGGGTGTGTGTATTAGCATTTTGCTTTGGATCACAGCAGCACCAAGACCCAACTGGGACGTGTCAGCACATTCATGAATGTGGGTCAGGGTCAGGCCTGGCACAGGGCCCATGGCCCCAGCACGTGTCTTCCACAACAGAAGAGCTCAAGTCTTCTAGCAATTTCTCATGTGGCTATTCCTTCACCCAACTTCATCTTGAGTATTCCTCAACAGACCAAGAGGTTTTGGGTGATGGAGAAAGCAGCAGTGAAATTTTCAGAGTCAAAGCATGATTGGGCTGTGTGGCCTTTGACCCCATGTATAGTACCTTGCCTAGTGTCAAGGCATTATTCCAGAGCAGAATGGACCTGAGGCTCACAAAAATATTTCTTATTGAAGTGGTAGATTATTCAGCAGACGTCCATCACTTAACAGGAAAAGGATTAGCACAAAATGATAGATTGGCAAACAAGTGTTTGGAATCTTACACTTAGTTTTCAGATCTAAATTGGGTCACACCACAATCATTTTTCCTGCTCAGTAAAGGAAGAGCGGAGAGATTTTAATGAGATTACAGTTATGACCTTGCATAAAAACTAAAGCCTTGTCTCCTGCTTGCAGTTCCATGAACCAGAAAAGCATAAATTAATTGAACTATACTTGCACATTTGCAATTAGTTTTGATTACTGGGAGAACTAAAACCAGATTCATGTTTTTGGAATCTGGGGGAAACAGTGTTCTAATAAAATGCCACTAATCCTTTTTAATGAAGGTTGAGAGGTTCAAAGCCTTGGTTTTGGGGCTAATGTTGAGATTGAAGTAACATATTCTAATTAAATATTAATTAATTAATTAGCTAATTCAAATTCCTACTGGAAAGTGAGGGGTTAGTATTTTCACAGTGTCATCCTTATTGTTATGAAACAAAGGTAGAAGAAAATAGTTTTATTAGTAAAACAATATATACTGAGATTAATGAGTCATCTAAAAGCTCATCAAATTAGCTGCCATAAACCAGATTACATTTAATGCAGATTGTGTGTGTTTCCCGTTTTTACAGTTATCTGATTTACATTTTCTTTTCTTCTTTTATATTCCTTTAAAGTAATGTTTTTGCAAGGTTCTGAGTTAAAAGCTCCTCTGTACCCATTTTTTATTAGCTTTTTCTATGAAGAACTGGCAGATGCCTTAATAAGGAATGGACAGCTGGTATATATACAAAAAGGCACAATCAATTTAGGCTACAGTTTAAAAGTACATAAAACAGCTGTACCCTACTAATGAGTTTTAATAGCTTTGTATCTTGAGCATCATACCATTTGAAATATTGATAATTAAATGTGCATTTTGTTAATGAAATCTTCCCCTTGAATTGTTAAAACAAGCAAGTTGCACTTTTTGTAAAAACTTCTCAGATATGTTTGGAGAGCTGTTTTGCTTTGGCTTTGGTTCGTAGTTTTTATATATCTTCTTAAAGTTATTTTAGTTTTAAAATATAATTATTCAGTATTAATTTGTCTGAACAATAATATTTTTTTCTATTCTGTCACCATGTAGCAGTTGTTAGCTGTTTCCATTCCAGTGTTGCCTTTGATTCCCAGAGATGCACACAAATAGCACAAGAAAGGTAATAATAAACATTGAAATACATGGAGAATATACTGGGGAGATTTTTTGGTTTGTTTGTTTGTTTGTTTGTCTAATAAAAATGTGATTATATGAAAAAGAAAATCTCTAAGTTAATGAAACAGAGGGATATAGATTGGGTATTATATCCAAAGGAATTTTTATTTTCTACATTGAAAGCTCTTCTGCAGTGAACTCAGGTTTCAAAATTTTATATTACAGACAGAGTGAGTGAGTCTGGCACCATCAGACAGAAACACATCCAGACTATATCTTGGCAGCATGTCACATATATGATTGCAGCAGGGGTAAGAGCTAGACTAGCTGGCACTGGACAGAAATTGTTGTGAGCTGGTAGCCACTGCCTTTGGACAGAGACTTTTCATGTTGTCACAGTAGCCTGAATTTTTGCTTGAAGGCTGAAAGAACTAATGTACCCATCACGGGTATCACTGCTAAACAAATGAAAGCAAATTCAGATAACCTCAGTATCCATACTCGGTACTAAGCAGAAACAAATATAGAAGTGGTTTTTAACCACATTTCCCCAGCTGTGTGAAAAGCTGGTGTTCAGACCAGCTGTATTTCCTGACCACAGCCATTCCTTAATCCACTAGCAGAGGCAAGCTGAGATGAATGCTCACTACTCTTCCAGTGCCACAAGTATAGCAGGGAGTTTGCTTGCAGTCCTTAGCTATCCCTCAGCTTGTCTCTACCCCTAGTGTCCCTGTCTTTCTATATTGCCCCTACCTTTTCCTTATACACAGTGTCCATATATATGTCAACCTCCACTTGCAGTGGGTTAAGAACCACTTCCCTTTTCTTTAGGCTTAGAAACTTCTCCCCTCTTTCTACCCCTTCCCCTCTTCACAGGGATCTCCTCACAGCATATTCTCTCACCTAGGGACATCCTGCATTTGGGTCTCTGCTTACCTTAGTTATGGCAGTGTGACAAACAGCACAAGAGAATTTTGTTAGATCTAGCAATCAAAGCTCTTAAGTCCTTTCAAAAATAAATAACTTCTAGTTTTTATGTTGCTTATTTCCACTGGATTTAAGATATAGCGCTTTCAAAATTAATTTGGAAATGGATGAAATTAGTTAATTTAATTTCAAAATTAAGGAGGGTGGATGTTTTAAAATAAGTTTGCTACATAAAAAAAATAAAATTTCATAATTGGGCCACTACTTGGAAGCAAAAAAGGTAAGTATATCATGATTCTTATGTTTCCTCATTAGCTAGGAAACTAATGACTCCCAAATCACTAAAATTACTGTCAAATGACAGTGTCACCTTCGGTATCACCATAAATTCAATTTTCTCTTCATTATCACCTGTTTACTGTTCTAAGTCCAGTTAGCTAGAGTGGAATATCTACATAACATTTTTACCTCTCTTACTGTTCCAGGTAAGGTCATAATTACACTTCAGTTATACATCTCAAATAATTTTTATAGATCATGCTTTACTTCACACCAATATCAGAACATGTAACTCTGACTTCTTCAAAATGAAATTGAGCCACAACAGCACACCTAATGAATTCCAACCAATAGGCCCTGAATCAATAGGGCAAAAATATTTTCAGAAAGAGTCTCCCTAAAATACACACATTATGGATGTCTGATAAAACCATTTTGTTTTACAACACCATTTCTGCTGTACTGCACTGAGTTTTAGTGTAGATGTAGGTGAACTCAGCCCAAATAAAAACTATACCCTGGGGCATGGGTGTGAGCATGCTGAGGAATATGTTGAAGAAGAAATTTGGACCTATGCTTAGAGGATTCAAGTAGCTGGGCTAAGTATGAATGCGACTATGTTTATTCAGTCAAAATTTGCCCCTACTTATCTCAGCATGTGGGCATAATATTTTCATTCCTAAGCTCTTCTGAGCTATTCTTGACAGGAAAGGATATCTTCCTCCTTCCCAGGCTAATACCTAAACAGCTTACCTAAAAACGTAAATTGGAAAGACCCTGAGAATATCTTTGCTGATACAGAACAGAGCATGGTAATCACTACTTGAAAGACAGAACTCATCACTGTAAACTACACAGAGATACACGAATTGCATTTATATTTTACATTAAGTAAAATTAGGTAGTACATTCAGAATATATGGAGTATGATAAAAAAATACCACTAGTTTAGGACAGCCCCACCATGGCATCTGTCTGTGCAGGAACACAGCTTTAACTAGTAAAAGAGAATAAAAATGACAGCATCCTATGTAAACAAGGCAGTGGGGGACATGAAAGTCTAAGGAAATAAGTTCCTAGGGAAATGAAAGACTGAAGGTCCTTAGGCAAAGGAGTAAAGTGATTCAGGGAGAGAAAACAGTGCTGAGTATCTAAGATTGTGGTACTGGATGCAAAAACCAATGCTTCATGATATGCTACAGTTTTCTCTGCCTCCGGGTTAGCCCCTTCTAGTTCCACAAGCAATAAATTACCATCCTTTCTTTTTTTTCTTTCTTACAAATGACCACCTTGAGAGCTAATATTCTCTCAAATAACAGCCAGGCAATGCTGGACTCAATGTCTTCAGTTCATATTTAGTTTGGAAAGATGTCCATTTTTCTCATGGCTGAATAAGGGTTTGTGCTTCAGCTAAATTGTCTGCTTTTTCCTCAGCAACACCAGACAGTCTATTATTGCTGAATATGTACCACTCCTCCACATAGATCTTGCTTTACTTCAAAGAAAACAGCAGAAGTGCCTTATGTTGACACAGGTGGTAGTAATGGTTGATATTGATGGTTAACTTTGATGAATTGTTAAATTTCACAAACTTCATTACTATCTTGTAATGACTACATTTCTTCATGACTCATAAATGATCACATAATTCTCTGATGCTAGCTTTTATGAAAACAGACACAACCAAGCTATTAACAACAGTTTCAGTCTCATTGGCTTAAAAAGTTTCAAATATACCAGATGGGGCAGGAAGGCAGAGGGATCAACACTCAACTTCTAGAAATAGAAGTTTCAAAATATTTTTTTTTTCTACTGGCATACCCCCATGTTTATCAAGAAACTAGAGTAGTCAGGTTTAGAAAGACCACCTTTAGTATCCAACAGAACACATTTACCCCAATCTTTAGCTTGTTCCACTAAAAACGTCCTGTATAAAAAATTCCTTTAAATGAATATTTGAGAGAAGAAAACAAGTTTTTTAATGTATCATCAATGGTACCTTATCACCCCAGAGGAAAAGAAGAGTAGGAAAGGTACATATAATATTTTCCTATTTCCTTCCATTCTCTTAAGTTTTCTTATAATTAGGATTTTGGAGATAAAGTTTCTTCATGCCAGATACTTGGAGGTACTCAACTCTTCCCAGGCATTGAACTGGGCCAATGATTTGCCCTTCAGTGGTAATTGACTGTATGGTTTGTTAGTCTTTTCCTCCTACTCTGCATAGAACACTTTGGCCTTAGATGTTCATGCAGCATTCCACTTGCTGCCAAGGGAAATGAAGCTTTTTATCCGTGTACCATACTAAGACTCTTATGCTGAAGCCAAAAGTAATCCACTGGATATAGTTTAGAACAGTTATACGTTGGGAATGTGAATTAGAAAGATGATTTGAACAGTGTTTAATGAATTCCTAAATGTATGCCATGTTAAATACTGCAGTTGATATGTGAGTTAATTTTATAGCTGGCTTTTAATGAATAGAAGAAAGCATAGATTTGTCATCAGTGGAATGAAAACTTTCATTGACTACTGAAACAGCAACTAAAGATAGGCTTCTGATTTTATTGAAACACATCTGTTTGCTTTGGGTCTGACAACAGTTAAAATTATGAAAAATAACAGCCTGCTGAGAAATGAGTGAAAGCCATCCTTTTTCACAACTATATCACCATATTCTTTCTAACACCAACAAACTGAGAAAACTGCATTATACAACTTCTTTAATCTCCAAGAGATGCAACCTCTGAATCCAGCTTAATAAAAGCCTATTAACACAAAATGTCATATTGCATTATGCAATCAATGTGGGAAGGTATTAACATAGGGACACCTTATAGAGATTCTTGCAGAAGCCGTAAGCAAAATTTCTGCATCTAATTGGCTACTCAAATAGAATTTTAAAAAGATTCAATTTGCTTTTAAAATTAACACTGTTAGATGAAAGAACATTGAATAGGCTGCGAGCATGTCAATAACACAAGGTAAAGCAATATAGCTAGGGGATACCTTCAATTACATTTTCTTTATGACATCCCAGAGAATTTATCTATTATAAATTACAAAATAACAGCCCTCTCTGTGCCAGCTCAAACTCATATAAGAGTCTTCTAAGAGAAGGAGAAAATCCAGGTTTCCATGACAATTCTGGAAAATAAATGTTAACTATTGGGTAATTTTAAAGTTTAGAGACAAGAATATCAACAGTACACAGGTATTCCATAATAAATAGAGTTTCATAGCAAAATGGTGTGTCTGAGTTTCAGTGACAACTTTACAGAAACATTTTTACTGGTTTAGTTTTGAACAGGCTAAGAGCCTTTGTAGCTTTGTCTTCATAATGAACCTGTGATGGCAAGGTTACACAGTGTAAGAATATTAAGCTTGTTTGCTCTAGTTGTTTAAGTGAGAGGATAGTGACTTGCAGATTTAAGCATTCTTCCTTTCATTTCTAGCTTTTTTAAGAAACAAGGCAGTATCTTCTGCTGGTAATTGCCTTGTTTGTAAATTAGAAGAAATAGATGCAGCTGTAGAGAACTCTACAAGATCTCCATCTTCCAGGTAAAGGTAATGTGGAACACAATTGCATTTAGGGAGATTTTAGACTATTGTAAAGGATATTGTGAAAATCAGGGCTGCAGTAACTTTAGACCATAAGAGGTACTCAAAACAAGGAAAGACTAATAAAAGGGAGTCTCAAGATATAGAAAAGAACAGTTGGAAGCAACAGGAATATGTTTAATCCTCAAAGTAAATCAAGTACTCAGCTTTTATTCCAGTAGGCGTCCAAAGATCTAGGCAAAACTAAATTCTCTACAGGTTTGAAAACAATGAGTAAGTTATCTTTCTTTCCATCTGCATTTCGGAAAGATTAGTAGATTAGCTGTGCAGTGAGAAACTGAGTGTTCAGCTACTGACATGATAGAAGCTCTACTATCTGCTCGTTTAAATGGAATATGCCCATCAGTGGGCCTACTGTGTATTAGAGCAAATACACCTTGGTTTGTGGGTATATTTATGGTTAAATATGGTTTCTCTTCTGTGTTGACATGTCACAGTACAGCTGGTCTGTAGCTGGACAAGATAAATCTGGCAATTTGGCTAACCTGTCTCATTCTAGAAAAGAAGTAGAACAAGTCCCTGGGTGAACAATGATAGAATAAATTTGAACACAAACAGGGACCCTCAGCCAACCCTGTTCAAGCCTAGATGCAAAAACACCACTGGCCAGAGATCTGGGCGGACAGAGATCCCAACCAATCATCTACCTAAACACAGGAAATTCAAACCCCCTATAAAAAAGGACAGCCATAATAAACTGTGCTGTTTGCTGAGGACACTCAGTGAGTTTGTGTCATCTCTGTCTCTGACCAACAACCCCACGTAACATTCATAAAGTGTCTGCAATGATGCCTTGATCCTGGACTGGATAAAATATGCTAGCATGCTCCTCATGTAAACTTGGGCCTGTCGAGGACATTTAAAGGAGGTTGCATTTTCTGAGGAACTCCAGAGTGTGGCATTCAGCCTGTGAAGGCTTCAATGAACCCTGAACTTACACTGAAAAAGTGATTTGACTTGTCTTTGGCTGCTCTGAATTTTTCTCAGCCTGAATTTCAAGTGAGAGGATACTTAGGTCCTTGATGCAGGGAGACAGAGTTTCGATGATTCTGAAGGGCAAAGAGGTGAGGGAATCCCAGCCCCATAAATTTTCTGTCACACATTAATGATGCACATCATTCCCCCCAAAAGGTGGAGCATTAAGTAAGAACAGTGTGATGGCAGGTCCATGTAGAGGTCTAACTATATTGCTATTACCTGATTCCTTTACAGAACTCAGAGTTCAATGACTGACCACTTGCTTTCAGTTCTTTTCACCTCAATTTCTTCATAGTCATCTTATCTAATCTTTTGATCTCTTTGCACAGCTAAATGTTTTGTGACTTTTATTTATATCTAATCCAGAGATTACTTTGAACATCACTAGAGAAAACATCACACTCTGGAAAAATTGAAAATTCTTTTCTCAGAACTTTACAGAGAAATGGTCTGAAGAGATTTCTCATTTACTTTCTAGAGCTGTGAACTCAGTCAGAATAAAAGCTCCAGTGAGCTTCTAAAACTTTTGAGGCTACTATTTTAAACTATCACTACTGGTATCTATGAGAATGCCTGGGAGATGGGCTCTTTAAAACAAAGAATTGCCAAAGTACTTTAGAATCAGTGCATATTCACCATAAAAATTCATAGACAATATGAATATTTTTATCAGTGTCTGTGGGGGTGGGCGGAGCCCAGGTGGCTCTGCCCTGGAGGGTGGCCTGCTGAGGAGATAAGAGGAATTGCACAACCTCCCTGCAGACACCTAAGATAAGAAAGCAAGCTTTCTGTTACAGCTACCACTAAAAGGGCCCACAAGCCTCCAGGAGATTTTATGTAGATCTGTTGTGAATGATTGGCTTTGTACCCTTTCCCTCCCACCCTTGGTGTCCCATAAAAACCCCTGGGTCTCCCTAATCCCTGGGGTACTCCGTCCCTGGATCCCTTCGCTGGTACCTTTGCAATAAAGTACCTCATGTGGAATTTCCAGATGGGACCCTCTCTCTTTCCCGAGCCAGCTAAAAAAGAGCCACTTTGCAAAGGCAGGAGCTGAGAATCACTGAGCTGAGAATCACTGAGCTGAGATCACACGAGCTGAAAAATCACTGCTCTCTGCAGTGACGCTCTCTGACGCTCTCTGCCAGCTGAGGAAAGTGCTCTTACCCCTCAAGAAGCTGTCTCTGACAAGAGATACCTTTTGGCATGGCTCTGAGCCTTTCTGGGTCCTGATCCCTGGACCCCACCTCCAGCTGAAATAAATGTCTACTAACTACATTGTAAATTACTAAGAACAATTTTTGCTTCTATTTTAATGGATACTGTTAAATGTGTTTTGCATTTACACATATTATTTTTCTTAGCAAATTAATCCAAGCTTTGTTTCACCTTTATATTAATGATTTAACAATATGAAAAGCCTTTGCCATACATACAATGTGCTATTTATTGCTCAATTATATTCCATATAACTTTTAGTATGCATTTATTAAGACATGATTACAAATCCTTGGTTTCTGATTGCATATAAATGTATGTTTAATATAAAAAATGTTAGCAATATTGAAATCAATGGTTAAATTGTTACTGATTTTCATAGCATAGGATTTAATTTGCCTTGTATGCAATACTTCCTTTAGCTCTGCTAATTACAATACCATATGTAGCATTTAGTAAGAAATATTTTAATTTCAACATCAGATTGAAACCTCTATTGCCACTAAGACTTGGGAGAAATAATGAAATGCAAATAGTCTTAGAGAAAGATCAAATGAACAAAATCCTCAACTATTGGTTATTTTAGAAAAGAAAGGGTTCATATTTACATTTCCAATCAAATGTATGACTCCTTAAGACCATTTTCAATGTTTTTCTTTTTTTATTAAGGCAAGAAAATTATCTTTAATTAAACATTTTGTTATTCTGTTCTAATTGTTTTGGTGGTTTTTTTTTTTTTGTTTTGTTTTTTTTTGTGTTTTTTTTGTTTTGATTTGTTTTGTTTTGTTTTGTTTGTTTTGTTTTACTTAGCATTTAGAAAACCCAAATATGTCTGGCTGAATGTCTGCAATATTTGATAGGTATAGATGTCCATCTTTGAACCAGCTAGTTCTCCCTCACATTTTTAGGAATATGTAAAAGGTATTCAGAGGCGTTCAGGTAAGAAGTTATTTTGGAAGGTCCTAAGTCTGCATTATCTGCCAACTTGTTCAGAGTTACATTATCAAGAAGAGAGGTTCAGTGACACTTTGGACATATTCCATTTTCCTTTTAATGTCAGGCTGATATTAGAAACAGAAATGCATTTGCCAAATGTCTTTCAAGTTGCATTTATCTACCTTTACCTCTTTTCCTAGGAAGCCTCTTTGCAACAGTAAAACTATTTTTTTCCTTGAATAAGTCACTCTTAACATCAGAAAAAGGGTGTAGAAAGAGATTATAACATGGAAAATGAGCTGAAAACTCAAGTACATTTTCTCTAAAGGCTTTTTCCATCTGATTTTATCATCCACAGGAGGCAGCCAAAAAGATGGGAATTCTCTCTTCTTCCTTGAAGCAGGACCAGAGTTAATACATGGGTCCACAGTCTGGTAGATCTGAGAGTGAAAATATTTTCATCTAAGATATAACCTCTATTTCTGTTATGCAAATTTCATTCTATTGATTTTAGAAACATAATTGTGTGCCTCTTAAAATAATTACTGCCTTATAAGAATAACATCCCTGTGTGTTTTAGGTTATTTTTTTTCTTTACCTTTTACTTAGGAAAATACATGGCTGTTTAATTTATGGCTGAACTATGAGAGTGGGACTGTTAACCTTGGTGGTCAGTGATTGTCATGATGTGCAATATGCATACATATTAAAATGTATCTGCATTTTTAAGGCTGCTATATGTTCTCTTAACTAATTTGTCATCCTCACTATACTTATTATCATTACTTACATTGGAGGTCTTGCTGACACAGTATTTTAGGAAATGCTACACTCTGAAGAGCTTGTGTCATTAAAGTTGTGGTCATAACAGAGCTACATACTCATAACTTCTGCTCTTGTTGCTCCCTGGCAGACACCTTTCAGATTTTAATTTGTCTGCAAAATTCTACTCTTCTTGTCAAAAAGACATCTCTTTAATTTTCTGAAGGCTTCCCTGGACATCTGTGGTTTCCTGAAAATTTTGTCTGTTCCCACTACTGAGGTAATATGGAGACAAAATTTCTCTACAGCTGGAAGTGTGCTTCCTTTAGTCATAACTAGTGGCTGATGGCTTACCAGGAAAAGCATCATTTAATAAAGATAAAGATTTAATAAAGATCATTAATCATTTTGAAAGGTAAGCATGCCGAGGAACTTAAATTCACTGTTATTTGCACAGGTTATGGGAATGAGCACTCAGGCTGTAGTTGTCAGATCAGACAGTCTTGTTCCTCATGACAGTGGCATTTAGCTCTCCATCAAGCTCTGAATCTCATCTGGACACCTGAAGGATGCAGGAAGCAACTTAGAACAGAGTGACAAAATATATACTAAGCAGGGATGGTGAGATGACACAAGCTTGTGTTAATGGGAGAAAATTGAAAACATTTTGACTTGCTCCAGTCCTGCCTTTATTCTGCCATGAAATTGTTCTAAACTTCAGAATTAAATTGTCAGATCAGCTGATCCTAAAGTAAAAATCCTGCTGTCACTGCCAAACATTACTGTCAGGTCACCAAAGGTGGAGGGACAACTTTATATTCCTGTTACATATCTTAGCTAAAAAAGAGTAATCTTGTTGTTAATTTCATTTTCTGAAATAAAATTTGTTGCCAGGACAAAAAAATCTTTGTTCTATGCCTAAGAGAGTTTAAATGGACCTTGTAGAAATAGTGCCAAGAACTTTTCATAAGAGGAAAATATATGAAATGACTATCCATCTTCTTACAGAGATGGACAAAGAGGCAAAGTTGATAGTCCTGAGGGATCATTACTTTATCTCATATAAGCAGAAGGAGCTTTCTAAGGATTAAGAAACCTCAAAGCCTCTGAGAGTCTCAATTGAAATGAGACTAAGTACTTTGTCACCTAAATTTCTGACACAGTAAGTGATAGCTAGAGTGAATTGATGGGCTGTGAGCACAGGTGTTCCATAGCCTTGTAGCTGACTGTGGATTGTTTACAAAGTAAAAATTTAAATTCTGACATTTAGTTTCAAGAATTCAATTGTTTCCAGTCAGAAAGCTAATCTATCCAATATTCAAACCAGAGTGGAACTGCCATTAGGAGAACCATATTGTATTTCAAGAGCACCATTAGACTTTATGCAATTTTGATTGAACTGTTATCACAGATCATCTGTTTTCTTGCCATCCAGACATTATGCATAACTTCAATTTATGCTGGAGTGTAAAGATCTTTCCGAGATGTTCATAGTCTATAAACTATTTAAGATTAATATAACTAATATTTTTCATCAAGCAATTTCCTGAAAGCTGTCACATAGAACTGGTCTTTATATCCCAGGCCATTGCATCAGTGTTCAAAACATTTGTGATGAAAACATCTTTGAAATTATTAAACATTGCCAGAAGTTGTGTTAGTGGTAATTCAACTTGCATTACAATGCTTTGTCACTTGAAAAATCATTGTAATTTAGCTTCTTAAAAGGTCTTCTTCTGAGTTCTTGCAGAGAGAAAATGATAGGCAGAGGCCGAATTTTGAACAAACAGAAGGACCATCTGCCTATCAACTGATTTCTCTTCTAAAATTGCAGATATTGATGTTTCTGCTTTATAGTAGCTAATTAAATATCAGTATTTAAGTCTGAAGTGTAAGCAAGAATTCCTAGATGTATTGATAGTAGAAGCAGCTTTCCTGAAATAATAAATTATTGCTGTTTTCTATTCTGTGTTGATTCTCCTAAGCAACATTCTGCCAGGCATCCTGGTTCACCACAAATGCTGAGGACATCCAGAAGAGGTTTACATTCTGTCCTGAGCCCAAAAGATTGTGTACTGCAGCTGTGCATACACTTTTTTCTGATCTCATGAGGTTTTCTCATGACACTGAGAAGTCACTAAGGGGTCATCTGGACTGCCTTTTGCTATAGGTGTTGATAAGAAGTTGAATCAATTATAAAGGAAAATGAGCTGTAATTTAGGTGAATGTAACTTATGCTAAGTGATCATAATTTATTTTCAGACCTGTCTTCATGAAGTCTGTGTCCCTTTTAAACACAAGTATAGATAATATGGATACACAATCTCATTATATATTGGAGCGTAGGAATAAATTAAATTTGTATATTGGAGTCTAAGGAATAAATTCAAATTGAAAGGCTGACTAGAATAAACTAATTTAAAAGAATTTAATCACACGATTAGAAGTTTTTTGTAACCTATTAGAACTTCTTCAATTTCGAATAGCTCAAGGTTTTATTTCAAAATAACTTAAGACTTTCAGAAGAAAAAATAATTTTTTTTGAGATAAGTGATTGTTATGAAAAATCTGGAACAGAAAAATACTTCAGTAGGGTCTTACAAGAGCAGAGTAGAGGGGCTGCATCACCTTTCTCGACCTGCTGACCAGACTTTTTGTGATGCAGCCCAGGCATTGTTGACTTTCTGGCATGCAAGAGCACATTGCTGAGTCACGTTGAGTTTTTTGTCCACAAACACCCCCAAGTTTTTTTCTTCAGGGCTTGTCTCCATCTTTTCTCCTCCCAGCTTCTACTTGTGCTTGGGATTGCCCCAGCCCAGGCACAAGACCTTGCACTTGACTGTGTTGGACTCCATGAGGTTTGCACAGACAGACCCACGTCTCAAACCTGACAAGGTCCCTCTGGGTGTCTTCCCTTCCCTCCAGCCCAGCAACCACACCACACAGGCTGGTGCAGTTGGCAAACTTGCTGAGGGTCTATCAGAATGGGTCAGAAAAGCCTGTCCCTGTAACCAGCACCTGTAGGGTTAACTGGAATGTTAGTGCCTGCTGTTCACAATGCTGTAACAAGTGAATAAGAAGTTATTAAGGTAAGTAATGTCTCAGTTTGAGAACAGCTAATTTTAAAGATGACAACAAAGGAATTTATCAAATTGTTTTGTACATACCTTTGCTTTTTTTAAAAAAATATTTCTCTATATAAAAACTAAAAATAGTCAATTATAAAATGCCAGATGATTGCAAAAATTGTCTCTGTTTCTTATGTGTGTGTTTAAGTCTACTTAGTAGTTTTTGAAAAATGGAATCCACTTTCATTTTGTTTAAACCTGTTGCCTAATAGGAAGACATGAACAGATATGTAAGGGCTGTGCTAAACATACTTGGTCTTGCATCACTATAGATATCTGGGTAGATGACTGAATTCTGTTGCTTGTAATACACTTTTCTATAAAATACTTTACTGCTTCATAAGTCGAATATATTTAGTGAAAATATATAGTTGAAATTATCTACAGATGAAACCATTATAAAAATATCGTAGCACAGATAACTCTTTAAAAAGTTTTTCTGTATATAAAAATGTTCATCTTTTTACACTTAACATAACAAACAAGTTATATCCTGAGAGTACATTAGCTGTACATGAAATGCAAACTGCTCACAGTCTAAATATAGCATGGGTTCTTATAGACAGTGAAATTTATTACACAAATTGCCTCTAAATTAAAGCTCTCTATAAGAGTGCTACTTCCAATGATATTTTTTCTTCCTTTTCATTTAAATACAGACAACTAGGCGTAGAAGTCAGACAGTTCTGGAGGTAAAATTTATGCCTTAGGAAGCTTGAAAAATAAGTGATTGTGCTCTCTCAAACCACTCATAACCCAAGGCCAGATACATATGATGCCAAAATGCACTCATGATAAAATCACATTATCATAATGTGATCTCTGTTTTTATTTTTATGTTCTTTAATCATTATTTGAATAGCTGGCAATGAGGGCACACACATTTTAATTATGATTTCAAATTTGTTTCCTATTAAGGTGAACCAAGGAATCATTTCTTTCAAGGCTTTACCTAGGCTATAGTGAAAAAGCTGAATCATTCTATGCTTATTTTATATAATAGAGATTTTTTATTTTTTTTTTTAACACCACAAGGATCCGAATTGTAAATTATTTCCCATGAATCTTGAGCCTGAAGGAATAATTCTCCTGGCCAGATGAATCAGTCTTGGCTCATCTGCTCCTGTGGGACAAACACATGCCTTGGTACACAAAATAAGTTAATACTCAAATTTCAGTTGGGAACACTTGCCTCACTTTTGTAAGAAAACAACACCTAGAACGTTTAGCAGAAGTCTCAAAACAAGACCAAGTAAGTGTACTATCGCTATAATTTGACATTTAAGCTGTTTTGATAGAGTGGAGGAGACATAGGCTTCGGTTCCTGTTGTAAAGATTAAAGTAATATTTAGTCCACATTTATTTGATGTTTCTTCCTGTATAAATATGTTAATTGGTATCATGATACCTGTGTCACTTTTCTGGGACTGCTACTCTTTAACTCATTATGACAAAGTGAAACAGATTACACTGCACAGAATGAGAAAGCTTCCATTTCCTTTATGACAATCAGAATATCCCAGAGCTTGAAACACATAGCCTTGGACCATGTATAACAAAATGCAAACTATATCTGACAGATTACAGAAAAGGCTCAACAACTGAGCTTTTAAATTAAAAAAAAAAAAAAAAAATCCAACCTAGGGTTGTACTTATTGCTAGACCTGAGGAGGAACTGTGAGAACAAGGCTAATAAAAAGCTTTTCATTCCAACTTCTCATCTCAGATGAAGATGTCAAGTTTCCTTCCCAGAGCTTCCTCCTCAGAAGTTTCTGAAGGATCTTAAGTCTTAAAGTCTTTTGAGAAAAAAAAAAAAAAAAAAGGTGCTGTTATTCCTTGTCTAAACTTAAGAAAACAGAATCATCATCACACAAATTTTATGCCAGATTACACAATTGCTAAATTAGGAAAACTTTGAAGAGCATTGTGTTTGCATGCATGTACTACAACAATCTAAATCTAGAAAGAAGAAAAATTACCCAAAATGTCAGATTTTGTTCAGCTGCTATTAATTTTCTGCTATGTTTTTAACTGACTTCCATGGCCTTAATATCTTCTGCAAAATTTTAATAAGGAAATGGTATAGAGACATATATTCTCAATAGGTTTTGGTCTTGGTGTGTTCTGCAAGATTGCCTCAATTTGTGGTTAAGACCCTGGAAACAAGTGCATGTGTGAAATCACCGAGTTTTTAACCTGTGATCGTTCACAATACCTTATATGTTTTCTGTATGGAGCATGGAAATAGAGGGAATTCAGAAGCTGAAAGCAATAGCAGAGTCAGGCAATGAGCAGGACATCTTTTCAGAGCATCACATGGCCCAGGAAAAGAGAGTCAAAACTAAGAAAATATCCACTATATCTTCTTGAATGATGGAATTGTAATAATTTTTATTAACTTTTGTAACTTCCTGTCTTCCAAAGTGACATGATGAAGGTATAACTTCTTTCTGCTTGTCCCAAAGTGGTTACTGCAGCTTTACAATGGAGGGGATCCTGAGATTAACAGGAAACAGTATTTTTAGAAATGCAAACAGACATTTAAATTCACTTACCACTTTCATCCATATAAGAAATAACTGTAATAACATGCATTCGATATATTTTGCTAGGATTTACTTTCCTGATTGCATTTGCATGCTTAGCTTGTTAAAATACTGCAGGAGTCAGTTTTCATGTGAATTTGAATCAATTTAAGATGAAATTTATGTGGAACTGAAGCTTAAACTGCTGGAATTTGGTCAAGTTTGAGAAGAAGCAGTGAGCTCTGGAGTCTCAGAGATAGGATGTCCTTCATGGATAGGACAGGATCAGGACAACAGCCCAAGATCCTTTGGATCATGTTCAATGGTGAGCATGGACAAAATGTGCTTAATTTGGGATATATCTAGCTTTGTGAGTGATGTCAAAATAGAAGGAATTTCTAATGCAAATGGAAGCTGAACTTCAGCAATGTCAAAACATCAGTGCTTATGTGGATGAAGAACCTGCCAGATTAGGCAGCAGCTGAAAAAAATCTCTTTAAAGATATTTTGTGGACATAGCATCAAAAGTGGGAATTAGTCAGATGACAGGACTTATTGCTAATATAAAATAATCTTTTCTCCCGTCTGCTGAGTTAGTATAGCAGAATTCCCCCAAACTCCACCAAACCTAAGTCAAGTTTTTGTTTAACGTTGATCAAGATGATCTGAGAGGCTTCTCTCTTCTAACATGGAAGCTGAAACTAAGGATATTCAAACTGGGGGAAAAAAAAAACAAACCCCAAAAAAAACCCAACCAACCAACCAACCAACCAACCAAAAAACCACCCACTCTATAAAAAATGGTATTAGATCACTGCATTATTTTTAGGTCTAAGACTCACAACAGAACTGTTTTATTCTACCTGTCAGTGTACAATAGGAAAACATCTGTAGAGAATAAACCAAAAGGATTAAGCTGTAGAAACTTTTCAGGCTCTTCAGTTTGAAGGACCACAAAAGAAACTTGAATGCCATATAACCTTTCTGTTTTCCAAAGTATTGAACATTTAATAAATGGATGACTACTCTTAAGCAAAAAGGATTACAAAACCAATGAGGTGCTGTTACAAAAATCTATACAATATACTTGTGAAAGTGCAGCTCATTATGGAGTATGACAGATAATTCTTCAGTTAAAAGGCACTGCTGTATAGACTGTAAAGATATATGGATTACATAGACCAAATTTAATGTGAGATGAATCCTTCCAACAAATAAACTCTGTGCTATGCTCTTTCTTCCATGAAAAGTTCTGTAACAAGCAGGTATTAATGCAAGGTGCTTTCATAGGTATGGTTTTAAATGCTGAAATTTATACATTTCATGAAAAGTTTAAATCCCTCCCCATCTTGATTGATTGAAGAAAACATCTATCTGTCTTTCTCAGCAAATGATTTATCAGGTTAAGTTTATTTAAAAGTATCTTATGTATCTCCATAGGTCTTAGGATGACTTTATGATGGGCTCATATCCCCAGTCATCTATCCTGTTTTTGCTGGATATTAAGTTCTTCACCTTTAAGATTTGTTCTGAGAGCAAAGGGGGAAAAAAGAATTGTGGAGTTTGTTTTCAGAAAAGGCACTCGCTCGTCCACATTTCTTCTCCTGGGCTGCGTTTGTCTGCGGCACGAACAGACAGTGGGAGAGAGCTCTCCTTTGCTTTTAGTTAGGTGTGGGTTTTTTTGTTGTTGTTGTTTTTGTTTGTTTATTTGTTTTTGTTTGCTAGTTAAGGCAGAGAAGTTCCCTGGACAGTGTTTTTTTTTCTTTTTCATGGAACTGATTGGCCCTGCTCTGGACTGAAAACCCAGAAAAACACCAGGAGCTCGCACCTGTGGCCCACCAGGACCTGGGATGCTGCGTTCCTGCACAGGAGAGACTGATAAGGGGCTGAGACAACAAGGACTTTCTGAATTTGCCATCTCTTCAGAACAGTGAGAGGTTTTATTGTTTAATGTTATTCATTTTTTATGCTTCTGACTACTTTGCTTGTTAAATAAACAGGTTTTTTCCACTTTTCTCCACGGAAATCTTTTCCTGTACCAGATGGGGGAGGGGCTACTTGAATTTGCTTTCTAGAGGGACCTTCTTTGGAAGTTTCCTCCCAAATTTGCCCTAAATCAGAACACTATATTTGAGAGGAATTTATGAAAGAATGATAAAAGTCATGTAAGAGAAAATTCCAGACTTACAGAAATAGAGCATAGCTTATTTTATGAAACATACAAATAATGTCATTTTTAAAAATTATTTATTCCTGATATATATATATATATATTCCATATAGTCAGAACTTAGGCTTGAACTATAAGCTGCAGTTTAAGTAAACTAGGCTGAAGTGTAAATGCTCAATTTTACTGAAATTTGTCAACTGAATATTTGAAATTGCACACTATTTAGTGTTGTACACTTAGGAAGCTAAAGAATTTATACAGGATTAATGAACTCCATTAACTATAACTAAATTAGCTGCAGCTATTTCAGTGGTAAATATAATATCAAGCCCAATTTTTGTTTGCTATTGGAAAGAAGGTATTGAGTTTCTTGTGAAATAGAACTCATAAAAAAGTAGCTCAATAGAACATTTGGCCAGGTTCTCACATAAACAAATAGAAAACTCTAAGCAAAGTAATGAAATTATGTTTTATGAACCTTCTGGAATAAGCAGAAAAACAAACAGAGGTTAATCAGTCTAGAAATGCCATAAGTAGATTTCTACTGTTTGGAGGCTTCAGGTTTTTCTCACATTCCAGCTACAGGAAGAAATCTACTTTTTGTGGCTTTCTGCAAGTCTAATCTACCAATATATAAATGTCTCCATATCGCGTTCATCAATCATTGTGCAACACAAAATAATAGCATTTAAACTATAAAACAGCATGCTGCAAAAACTTTTTCCTTGGAAAGTTAAACAATTTCTTGAAATATTTCTCCTGGATTCAAGATCATAAATTAACCAGACGTACTCATGCTGTCTGCTGGTTAATCATAAAGTTCATTCCCTAGATTTTGGCAATTATAATTTATTCTGTAGTGCAAAAGGGCAGTTTCTTCTGGAGTGTTTCAGACGTTTAGGAGAACATCTGTTTTACTATGAATGCACATAAAAATAAAACTGAAGTGTAAAGAATATATTAAATAAATATAATGAATCTGAAATATAAATTATAATAAAAAACAGAAAAACTGCCATTTGTTAATTTTCATTTTACCTACCAGGACAAAAGTAACACTCTTAAGAACATTTGTGAAAATACATAAAAGAACAGCATAACTTCATCCATTTTCCAGAAATATATTTTTAGAACACTCACTTTTCAATCGCTCTGAAAAGAAATCATAACTGTCAGATTAACCTAGGGAATAACACCCTTTCTTCTTTTTTTTCCCCTCTCTTTGTTTCTCTTTTTTCAACTTCCACCCAATTTCCCAGTCCTCTCCCCTTTGGTAACTTCACACACAGGAGCCCTACTGACATCTCTGGAGCTCAATACACTGAAAGAATAACAGAGGCTGACATGGACTGACCATAAAGCCCCACTCCCCATCCATCCTGCCAGTCATGGGGCAAGCAGAAAGTAGAAAAGTCAGGAACGAAGGAGTGAAGTTGAGCCTGGGAAGTAGCAAGGGGTGGAGTAAAGGTGTTACTCTGTTTCTTACCATCCTACTTTAGTCTTCTTCCTTGGCAATAAGCTACACTTATTTTCCCCCAGCTGAGTCTGCTCTTCCTTTGACAATAATTGGTAGGTCTCCCTGTCTCTATCTTGACCCACAGGTTTTTCATCTTATATTTCCCCCTTGTTCTATTGAGGAGGGGTGAGGGAGCAGCTGGGTGGGAAGTTAAGGAGAAGGAGTGAGGGAGCATCTGACAGCCAGCTTAACCCAGCACGAAAACAAAGGAGAATTGTCAGATAAAGGAGGTGCAGAGGTGCAAGGGAATGGGTAAAAGAGGATCTGCTAACAGGGAGAAGGCTCCTAGACAGCCAAAGAGCACATCAGGGCAAAATGCCAATGGTCTTAATGATATAGTCGATGCAAAAGCAGTGAGACATCTGGATTTATGCTTTGAGACTGGCTGGAAGAAAAAAAATTGAAAGTGGTGTTGCTGTTGGAGGCAATAATCCAACACTTAAGGCAGGGCCCTTTTTTCTCACCATCTGTGTTCCCAGTTTCCCCATAAGCTCCATCTTGGAAACTTGTGTGGTTCCCCCAGCCTCACTGCTTCCCCAAACTCCACTACCCTCAGTCTCAAACCGATCTCGGATTCCTTCTAACCTCTCTTTCCTCATCTTCCTTCATGAGTTTTTCTCCTGCGAAACTTCATGTTATCTACTCCAGAGATACTATACTCCAGCTTCAGCTATTTTGATCTCATACCTTGAGGCAGGGAGGGTTAATTCAGTTTTGAATTGCTGCTGCCAGAATTTAATTTCTTAGTAGTGTGGTACATACAGCTTATTCTGAGATTCCTCAAAATAGTGTTGTACCTTTAAAGCTTATTGAACTTGCAGAAAATATTAATAGGCTACAATAACCTGCTCTAAAGTGCTGCAGAGCAGCCTTGTCCATGCTTCCTGATAAACTATGTTATTGCAAAAAACACAATTGCTGGAGTTGTATGGTTTAAATCAGTCAATCATGAGCATAAATATCTGCATTATCCTACAATTTTTCAGTTTGTACTGTGAGATATTGTATTGTTCCTTCTCAGTCCTGTGAATGATTTATGCCATTCTGCAGAACTATAAGAGATCAGATGTGCCTTGGCCCCTCCTGTCTTAGTCGGCATCATCCTGTACATAACAATGTTGGTAATGCAGCAAACAGATTTTTACTATGTGCAGAACTGATGCAGCCTGGAATTCACAAATCTATTAAGGGAAAATAATCTGGGTTATAGAGTCAACTTCTGCTTTAGATGATGTAAAACTACTACAGTATACTATTTATGGCTTTGTGCTATTAGTATTATATTTCAAGACAGCAGACAAATATTCCCATTAATTCCCCCTAAGGGAGATGTACAAAAAAGGAAAATTTAAAATGAAAGGGTGAACTGTCGTGTTTGACTCAGAAAAGTTGTGTGTGAGTAATAGTTTTTGAAGGCGCATGGAATATTGGTTTCCTACATGAGGGATTTGCCCTTGTTAAGGAACCATATTACTGAGACCATATTTTCTAATGAGCTCATGGAGTTATGTTTTTAACAAAATCCACATATCCCTCTATGTATAAGCATGGGTATGTTGTCTACACAATGACTTAATAGAGATATTAATTAGAGGAATGACTAATTTCTATGTCCTATGAAGCTGAAGTGTTGAGAACATTTTCTTACTCATTCTGGACTACAAAACAGGATTTAAAGCCCAGCTTCAGCCATTAGTTTTGGACAATTGGAACCCATCAAAAGTGTTTTTGCATTCATAGTAGGGGAACAAATCCTTTATTTAACAGGAAAAAAAAAGGAAAAAATAGGAAAAGTAAAAGTTTTCTGTTTGTTTTTGATTATCATATGTCAGTCAACAAGAAAAAAATTCTCATTGGTGTATATATAAAATTACAGGCAGTGTATCAGAAGGTTGATTCTTCTCCAGCGGCACCAGTAAACTACTCTCAGACTACATTGTGCATGTGGTTGCTACTGAAATATGTCTTGTGGGGTTAGAAATCATAAAGAAACAAATACAGAACAGCATATTCATGTGCTATAGCACATGTTAATAGAAAGCATGTTCATGTCTCATTTATGCTTTTAATTTGTGTCATAACTATCTTTTGACTTCATGTTATTCTTTTCCTCTGCAGGGATCTTAATCACTCTATCTCTTGTACTAATCACTGTTCTGACAGAGGGGAGAGTGAATTAAATTAGTTTTAAGAAATTTCCTGTTTTAATAATTTTACCAATGGAAGAGCATTGCCTCTGTCAGATTCTCCTCAGTTAATATCCTCTTCTCTTCACCAGTCTGAGCTGAAGATCCTGACTTAATTAATAACTTTTGATTCCAGAGTTTTCCTGATATATTTGGGGTCCCAGACAGGTGGCCTAAGGCAGCTTTGGCAGTGTGAGTGGTTTCTTCCCCTCATGCCCAGCACCTTGGTCTCTGCCTCCGCTATATTCATCCTGGCTCCTTCACTCTCAGCTGGGGAAATCCCAGAGGAAAGGTGGGTTGGGATCTAACTTCTATCAGTGGGGTAAGTAATGAAATCTTTGCACAAGGCTTCAGCTGATCTCCTTCTGCAGGCAGACCCTGCTGGAGGTGAACCTGTCTTTGGCTGAGGTCTGTCAGCAGCCAGGCCGCCTCCTTAGCAGCCAGCCTGCTCCTTGTAGGAGCCATCTCCAGTGGGCATTGACTTCAGTGTCACTGGTGTCACACTGAAAATTATCTCAAACCTGCAGAAAGGATCAGCAAAATATGCACACCTTGAATAGAAGGTGAGTTACGTTCTAGACTGATCTTCCTAAAAAAATCCTTGCCTCACTCTCAGAGAGAGGTTACTGCCTTTGTCTCCTGGACCACATGGTGGAGATGGTTTCCTCAGATGGCCTCTTTCAGACATTTGTTATAAATCATGTTGGAGTTTTTTCACATAAATTCTAAAGAAACTAATCAAATGTTATTACCTTAGTTTTTAAAAGCATTGCTTTTCTCCACAGCAAACAGTTTGAGTAGTTTTTCAAAATAGTTTGAGATTTACTCAAATGAGAGCTTTAATTTAGAGAGGTTGCTTCAGGGATAGGGAATTAATATAATCACTTTCTAGTCCTTTAAGTTACACCTTCACAGAAAGCTATCGGTTTTACAAGGCTGAAGAGATTTTGCTATTGTCAGATTAAATTAACTCTACATTTAAATTCACAACAGCTCCTGATAAAGAAAAAAAAAAATCCTTAGAAGGGATATATTAAAAAAAGCCCCAAGATTGCAATTGCCTGGAAATTGCAGAACTCACATTGTTAAATTTGTACCTTAACAAAACAATCGAAATGAACCACTTTTATTTATGTAGTTATTTCTTTGGGATTATCAAGTAGAAGTAGTTTTGGAATTGGAATAATTTTAGAAGCAATTCAGCTGTAGCACTTTGCTGCACAAGTATTTCCTCTTGTTTCCCTCTCAAAAGGATGATAGGAAAATAAGAAAATAACTTCTTTTTGAGTTGAGGATCATAAGGCCATGTAACAAATGCTGCTCCTAGCGTCTCATGGCAGTAGCTGAGACAGACTATCATCTTCCTCACTTATAATTTTCTCTGATGTTTAGGACAGTGCTTTGGCAAAGTGCTGTTGCCAGCATTGAATGATAATATCCTTCATCACTTGAAAGGGCAATAACAACAAAAATAGTACAAGTCTGAAGGTTTTGGAAGACAAATACATAGCTTTTAACTTGCAACATGCTTGAGATGGATCAGACATCTAGTTTCTTAGAATTTATTGCCAGGTTGGAACAGAGTAAGAAGGACCTGTATCCTGAGTTATCTCTCAGCATGAAACTGAAAGATGAAGTTTTAAACTTCTTAATACAATACACTACAGTATAATGTAGAAAAAAACCTGTCAAAGCCCCCAAACCTGTCCCAAAGATTGATTATTTTGTCTGAAAAGTACAATGAAAGTTTTTAAAAAATCTGTCCATATTCCTGACACTGTTGAAAGACACTAATGGGAGAGGCAGATCCAAGGAAAATATCATACATGGGCTTGTACTAGTAGGTCTGTTGCTGTAGATGGCTTGCCTTGGTGGCTTTTAGACTGTCTTAGAGCAGTACAGACAGCCTGTGGGCTTAGCACTGCTGTTCCAGCATAAATCATATTACTGTGCTATGGTCTGGTTATTGAAATTGTTAGAGAGCTTCTTTGCCAAAATTAAGGTGGAAAGGAGACCATATGCCAAAGTCAATAGCATGGATTTTATTTGACATTAAATGTGAGGGAGAGGGGGAAAGAGAGAGAAATGGGGAAAGATGTGGGGAGAGAGAGTAACAGAGAGACAGATTAGGCAGAATTTGTTACCACTCCATGGGCCCCAACAACCTCCCGTTGGTGCTCTTCTAGTCTTGCTGGTGAAGTCCCCCAAAACAGAGTTTAATGAATTAATACACACTTGGGCTGGTGGGAGTGCCCAGGTACCTTTCTGGGTGGGGGACAAGTTTAATACTGCCTCTTGCAGCAGACTCCAGATCC
>VWYO01026570.1:40142-81500 GCA_013400275.1 Rhadina sibilatrix | reverse complement strand
CTGGCCACACAAACCCAGTACAGCATATTTGGAAATTGTTCTCCCTAGAGAAAAATCCTGGTCACACAAACCCAGTAGAACATACTTGGAAACTGCTCTCCCCTGAGGTCCAAGGCTGACACGTGTTCAGCTCAGTGTTTTCATTTCCCTTTCTATACATTCCAGTGTAGTTGAACATGTGCCCTGTTCCAGAGTCCTGATGGGCAGACTAATTGCCCCCTGGAGCTGGGAGGGGCTGGGAAGAGGCCCAGTGTTCTGGGAGAGATGTGCTGTCTCCTCCCTTACAGGAGCTGCTCTTTGGCTGGGGAGCAGAGCCAGGTCTCTGCTATCCAGCGAGGGAATTGGGGATCCCCATCTTTTAGTCATCTTTTGGAAGTACTTGTTTTGGAATGGGATCAGGTATGATTTGAGGTTAACCTGTGGAGACACAATTTGCCAGGGGTAGGGGATAGTTCTGTGGACTTTTTCTGATGGACATCTCATCACAGGCTCCAGGCCAGTTCTTCATGCACCATTTCTTGTCTTCTTGATGTTTGGCTCAGGATGAGCATGTTCCTCAACTCTAATTTTATCAGAAGGCACCTGAGTGATGTTATTTAGCCCTGTCATTGTCCTCCTGCACAGCATTCTCTGATGGACACACCAAATATCCCTCCACAGGAAATATCTGCATTTCAGAAGGTTACTTCAGAGTTTGTTTCCATCTTGCCTGATAAGATGTCAGTAGCAGTCCTGTAATGGTTGGGGTAACTTCAGTGACATATTATAATGAGAAATTACATTGGATAAACTATTTTTAAAATATTATGGGTTACTAAGTAATTACTAAAGTGCTTTACACACACACACACACACACACACACACACACACGTAACTACATCAAAGCATTTCTTATTAGTGTTGCAGTGAAACAGTTTGACACTTCAGCTTCAATACAACAGAGCCAGGAGATGCTTTGATCCAAGTGCCAAACTGCACCTTTGCAACTAACAGGATATGCTTTGATGTAGTTAAAAAAAAAAAAAAAAAAAAAAAAAAAAAAAAAAAAAAAAAAAAAACCCCCNAAAAAAAAAAAAAAAAAAAAGATGGAATTTTCATTCAGAATTAAGTTTTCTATCCTGATTCTTTTTTTGTATTTATTTTTTCTGACATGTGGTATTTGGAAGGTAGCCCTCTAGGGGATTGCATCTCCTTCCTGAAGGTGCAGTCCAGGTAGCTCAAATGTGGTCCTGTATCTCCCCATCATGGTGCAAATTGCATTAGGCAAAATGGTACCTTTATGGTTATTCTGTCAAGGTGAATGCACAGCAGTTTGAAATCAGAAGCTGAACTGGTTTTCACCACAGTATGGTTTCTGGTATTGACACAGCCAGGGTTAGGTTCTTGAAAACCTTCTCTCTGGAAAATTCTGCTCCTTGAGGTAAGTCTAATATTTGTGGTCAAGGACACTTTCTCTTTGTCCTTGCCTGCCTGCCTGTGTGTCATGAAAGCTGCTGCTGTAGATAGCTCCAGGGCTGGCAGCGATTGGAAAAGGGATTTCTTTGTACACTGTATGTTATTTTGATGGCCATTAATGGAGGAAGCAGTTTTATTTTTTTAATATTTTTTTAAGCATCACTGAACCTGAAAAATACAGGCATAAACATTCAGTTCTTCCTAGGAAACCCAGTTCTCGTTTCATGGTTTTGGTATTCTAACAGGGCTAAAAGAGACACCTTTGACTAAAAGCAATATAAACGAAGGTAAAAATTAAACTTTGAGGAGAAAGATGATAAAACATGAAAGATCTTAAAGTAGTTCAGAAGATTCTAGTTCCATCTTGGAAATGGAGGAATGTTCTATGTGTGCTTAGGTCTTAGTGGAAAAAAAAAAAAGAACTCAAGTGAGGTGACAAGTGATCACTGGCAGGTGCAAGAAGGCAAGAAACTTGATCAAGGTTTTGCCAGCAGAACATGTGTGGGTTGTTTGACTTTGAAAGGGTCGGAATACTTTTCTGGAGTAGTCAAAGCAACCAAAAATGAGCCAGCCTAGGACAAAGCTCAAAGCATGGTCTGTAAAATGGCAGCGTTTATGTTGCTTAGTGTATGGAATATTCTTCCTTGTTCTAACTTCTCTCTATATTGTCACATGAACTTTTTATTCTATACCAGAAAATAAAGAGAAAAAGCAGGAAGATATAAAAATGGATAAAAGAAAAATAAAAAGTAGGCTTACTGCAAAATATATCTCCCTTAAAGCATTGTTAGAAACTGTTTTCATAGCTTTTAAACTCTTTACTTCATCCAGGGTTTCCCACTGGGCCATTAAAGAGGCCAAAACAGCCCCAGTAGCTTACTTGCCTACATGCTCTGAAGATGAGCCCTTCAAATTTATGTTCAGCTTTCTGAGAAGTGGCCTCCCGTGGGTGTCTGGAGCTGTTCTTCACAGCGGGTGTGCTCTGTGCACTTGTTATTGCTGCTCCTGCAGAAGTGCCTCCACCAAGGAGGGCGTGATATCTCCAGGGGTCACCTCTAAACAGAAACAGAGTGGCTTCCTGTTGGAACCCTGGTCACTGAGAATTTTAGACTTTCTGTGCTGACAGGCACTGACCCCCAGAAAAACACTGCATTTGCCCTGAGGCTGTGGAGAAGGCTTCCAAAATTGAGTGACAGCACTGGGATTAGGGGTGTGTAGTGTGAATAGAAGTGTGTAATATCACATGGTGGAAAACTTAGAGTTGAAGGTTTTAGAATCCAGTAATAAATATACAAATCGAGATGGAGGTTTTAGGGCAGAGGCCAGTCCTTCTTTTTCACCTTCTTTTTCATGGGTCTAGGTGGTGTTTTGTAATTGGATAGAAAAGTCCACATTGTGGGCCACAGGTGGTTGGTTATTGGGTTAAAAGGAAAAATAATTTAGGTGTCCTTTCTTAATTGGACAAATTAAGTTTAATAAAGTTTATCCTTAAAAGGCCTTGTAGAGAGAGAGAGATGAGGCTCCATTTTTATTATGTTAGCTTGAAGTGCTGTAGAACTCATGGTCTGTGAGACTGTAATATGGATAAGAATTAATAAACATCTGAATCCGAACAAGAAACACCATCCTGTGCATTTAATCCCAACTCTGGCAAAAAGAAGATAAAACGCAGCAGTTTTGCACACCTCCAGCTCTGAGCTGAGCAGCTCATGGCTTGTCCTCACCATGGGCCCTGCTGGATACAGCAGCTTGGTCCAGAGACTGCTGGCAGCCCAGTCAGTCTGAATTAGTCTGAGATTCTGACATGTAATTTACATTTGCAGACCCCTTTGGCACAGTTATCACTAATTCTTTCTTGTGTAGATTCATGCTTTGCCAGCTGAGATAGAGTTGTTCTTACCTTGTTCTAATGAGAGAGATCATGGCTGTCTGCCTTGAGGTAGCCAGCTAAACCTCTTGTTTTATAGTGAGTGGCTCTGGCTAGGTGTTTCCAATGTGTGGTGCATCGCCTCCTAAGGAAGCATCTGAAGGAGGTGTTAGATGAATTGTAGCCTGAAAGCACCCAACTCTCCACTGATGATGTGGTTTGAATTAAAATTATTCCTGTAACTGAAAATCTATGAGCCGTCAAATTTTCAGTTACTGGAAAATAAGGTAGTTTTACTAAGAAAGTATCCATAGGAGTATAATAGATTACTCATCTTAAACAAAAATACAAAATCGATATTTTTGACTAGATATTAAAGAAATTAAGATTTGCATCTAAAAGACTGATGAATTTCTGAGTAATATGAACGATAAGTAAAGAAGGCATCTTTTACTGTATTTCTTAAATTTGGATGAGAGTCTGTAGGCTTTCTAAGTTGGCACATGTTAAGAATCAAATAAAATGCACATCTCTCATTTTGCCTTTCTCTGCTGTGTTTCACAATCTGTGAAAACCTTGTTTTGGATATTTTATATTCTGCTTTGGTGTTCCCAGGTTCCTTGCCAGCTGCATGCCACATGCTTTGCTGATACTTTGTGCTCACCTATTTTAGAGCTGCCGTTGTCTTAAGTCACTGTCAGGCAGTCAGCATCTTTTTTACTGACTCTCAAGTGATTTAAATCTAACAGGCTGAGACATATTAGGTGATCTCATGTGGCCCTAAGAGTAATTGCCGCTGCCTGTTGCTATTTGTTAGCTGAGGTCAAATTTTCTACTGTGGAGCAGTTTCCTCTACAACTCTTTTCTTGCTCACGTCCTCTGATGTTCGTGGCTAAGCCACCACTGCTGTTGTCACTGTTCGTGACATGAGTCACAGCTGTCACACTGCCTGGTGTAGCTCACCTCACCCAGTCTCTGATCTGGGTCTAATGTGCAGGATGGAGACCACAGTCTCTGAATAAATATGCATATCCAGTGTAATTAAGGAAAGAAATCTAAAGGGACAGGATAAGTGCTTGGTTTACACTGATTTCCCCCCCTCCATCCCCTCGAAGTTAGTCTTGCTCTTAAATGCATAAATATGCATAGAACAGCTTCTTTTAGGAGATATCCACTTTTTTTGTTTTGTTTGAGGTTTTTTGTTTGGTTGGTTTTGTTGGTTTGTTTGGGGTTTTTTTTTAATGTTTTGGTATTACCTGTGCCACAAACCAGCCTCATTTCACTGAAAATGAAGCTCTGAAACACACTCTATGCATATACTTATATCCATATATGAAATCTCTTTGTAAAATGATACCATTTTGTATTCTCATTCTTTTGTCTACATACTATCTGAACTGCATACGAAGAGCTACTAAAGGTTTTTGTAGTATCAAAAATATTTGCTTGCAGATAAACAGAAGTGCAGAGAAATTTTTGAAGATGAAACACAGGGGCAGTAAGTAGTAGCACCAGTGTTAAACCCCAAGTAGCTGTTGCTTCTAATCCCAAATTTACTCATCTAGACAGATTCACCAAGGCTTTCTAGCCACCCCAAGCCCCCAAGCACTAAAACTGAGACCATGTAGCTGCTTGAGAAAGTTCAAGGTGAAGGTTCAAGTCCTCCTAGTCCAGAAAAAACTACGTGCCAGCTTTTGCAGATACATTTTTTGAGAACACTTCTATAGGTTAGTGCATTTGAAGACAATAAATTATATTGTAGTCTTCAAATTGTAAAACCAACTACCATGAGGAACTCCTTCCTTTGGAAATGCTAATGAAAACAGTTGAATTCAACTTAGGTATAATAAGACTTGGTTAATTTAAAGAAATGAAGGGCACAAAACCAATTTGGATAAATATGTGGTTTTACTGAGTGAAGGTCTTACTCATGCAGCAAGCAGAGACTGCATCTTCATCATGAATAATTAAACTCCTTTCAGATAATCAAATAAACAGAGGCTTTTTGTATTTTTCTTTTTGTAACCAAGTATTGCGCTTTTAAGAAGTATTTTGAGATCATGGGATGAAGGGCAATGTAGAAGTGCAATGTATAATAATGATAACAATATTGTTATTATTATTACTGTTATTATTATTATTGAGTCCACTGTCTTTCCTTTTAAATTTTTCTGTTTATTTCAGTTGCACATTTTTAATTGCTTAGAGAAATGATGTAGTCATATCTCAGTGTTGGTTTAATTAGAATTATTGATGTCTGAAGCAGCACCCAGGCTGGGGAAACTGGGGTCGGATCAAAGTCACAACTAATGGTTTAGTGAAGTTAGAAATTCAATCTGTAATTAAAACTGAAAGAGAAAGCATGTGCTTTCAAAAAGCACATTTTATGCTAAGGAAAAAGACACTTGTTTATTTGGAAATATTCATTGCACTATTTAAAAAGAAGGGTAACAGTAATGACTTTTTCACTTGGAAGAAACACTGGATGCAACACTGTGCTTTTACAGATACTGGTATACTTTACTCTCCTTAATTAGGTTTAGAAGTGCATGTGAAATAGGAAGGTCACTTTAAGAAGGGTTCTAAGACTTTTGGAATTTTGAGTTTTCGGGGCCAGGGGTGGGGATCTTTCTAGCTTAATTGAAAGTACATATGTTCACAATTTTAAAATGTATTCTGCAGAACAAATAAGTTTAACACCGGGACGAATTTTGATTTGAGGTTCTGAGGAAAACAAAAGACATTAAGCAGTCGGTATGTTAAAGTCTGTATCAGCTCATTGACTCCTGAGGCTGCACAGGACAGTTGAGTATGTGGGATGAATCCTCACCTTTATTCTGAAGGTTGTCAGTGGATATGCTGTGTTGGTTTCGTAAATTTTTGTGGATTTTTGGCAACGTGTTGACTCTGATGATATAGTGAAGTGAAATGTGGCACAGTGAAAGCACACCTATTTCATGTTTCTCAAACTTCCTGGGTTGGGCATGGGAAATCACGACACCAAAGCTTTTTGTGGCTGTGCACATGGTGTGACAGAGTTGGGAACGTGGGTAAATTTAACTTAATCCTGCACTGGTGGAGGGGGCGGTGGGTGACAGATGGAAGGTGCTGGAGCTGGAGAAAGTTCAGGCAGACCAAAATAGAGAATGGCTTTTACCTGCATGATGAACACAAGGAGATATGCAAAGTGGTGCAAGAGTCTTGATTTCTCTTAAGCAGCCCTCCCTAGCTTCTGTTACTTGGTATCTATTACAGGGTCTTTTTTGTGCACCCTTCTTACTATCAGAAACAAATATATATATTCCAAGGTGGCTGGGGATCCTCCCTTGATGAGAGCAGTTGCAATTCAGTGTGCTGTGTGGAAGACCCACCACAGATTTCGTCTTTTTATGGAAGTGTATTCACACATTCTCCAAAAGTATGCATTTTTTATCATTTGCACTTTATTGATCAGCCCTTCCTGAACCATTTTCACCCCTTATTAAGGATGCAGAGAGCTTTACATTATTCTACTTATGATTTCAAGAGCTCATTTTATACCGCTTGTTTGGGGATTTGCTTCCTTGGGAGAATTTATTACTGTATGAATGAAAATGCTTTTCTGAAGCTGTTAATCAGTTCAAGATTTAAAAAAACTAATTGAGAATATTTCTCATTATTATTCAATCCTCAGGGGTGCTATGGGGTGTGCACACTATTAAAATCTAAACCTGTAATTTGGATTTGCTTCTTGTGCCCTTTGGCACAATGGTATACATGGGAATTTTAAGGAGTATGACTGACACTTAGCCACCCCAGCCACAGTGAAGAAAATGTACTCTTTATTATTTTCTCATCAGCTGCTGCCTCCTGTTAGCAGTGAAATTGTTTTGACAAGAGCTGTTTTGATATACTCATTTATAGAAGGGCTCAAACTAATCAAAAGAACTTCCTAACACTGTGGACTATTGGGCTGCAATATAATCTCAGTGAAGTGGGGGAGGACTCATCATGTGAGTTGTTCTAAAATTGGTTGAAGCAAATCACCAAAGAATTTATGGAAAGGAACATCTATTCTCTGTCATGGGATGTTCCAGATAAGATAATAGGCTATTTCTGTCACCCTTTGACGTTGAAACTTAGCATTTCACGTGCTAGATGGAGTGATATATTGCTTATGCATTGTACCTAGAGATTGTGCATGAAGTCTGATGGCACTGAGTAATAATGCTGAGGCTCATCCATGAAGCTTTTATACATAGACCCAGTGTCACCTGAAAGATTCCTTTTGTGCAGTGCATTGGATTGCAGACAGCTGGTGAGTTGGGTGGAGAATGCTGTTTGTCAGTGTCCTCTTTCATAAGAGGCTTCATTCATCTTTTGTAGCTCTGATGAAACAATCTGCAGCCTGCAGCCTGTGTAGTTCATCAGTTTTCATTCATGTGAGCTTTCCTTCTGAGGCAGAATCAGAGTGACAGAATGGCTGAGGTTGGAAGGGACCTCTGGGAGTCACCTTGTCCAACCCTACTGCTCAGTGACAGGTACCTAGAGCCAGTTGCCCAGGACCATGTCCAAGTAGCTTTTGAATATTTCCAAGGATGGAGACTCCACAGTGTCCCTGGACAGCCTCATACTGCAGGAGTGTTTCCTGATGCTGAGATGGGCCCTGCTGGGTTTCTGTTTGTGCCCATGGGTCCCTGTCCTGTCACTGGGCACTGCTGAGAGGAGCCTGGCTCCATCCTCTTGGCACCTTCCCTTTGGGTGTTTATATGTGTCTGTAGGATCCCCTCTGAGCCTTCTCCTCTCTAAACAGGCTAAACAGGTCCAGCTCACTCAGCCTTTCGTCCTGGCAGATGCCCCAGCCCTCACTCATCCTTGTATCCCAAGGTTTGTTGGAACCCTGGTCACTGAGAATTTCAGGTTTTCTGTGTTAACAGGCACTGACCCCTAAGAAAACACTGCATTTGACCTGAGGCCTTGGAAAAGGCTTCCAAAAATGAGTGGTAGCACTGGGATTATGAGTGTGTGGTTTGAATAGAAGTGTGTAATATCACAGTGGAAAATGTAAAGGTTTTAGACTATAGTAACATATATAAAGCAAGATGAAGGTTTTAGAGTGTAGGCTAAGTTCTGCTTTTTCACTTTCTTCTTCATGGGTCTGGGTGATGTTTTGTAATTGGGTAGAGAAGTCTGCATTGCGGGCCGTGGGTGATAGGTTATTGGGTTAAAAGTAAAAATAATTTAGGAGTCATTTCGTAATTGGACAATTTGTGCTTAAAAGTTCTTAGAGACAGAGCCATTTTTCACATTGCTAGCTGGAACTCACAACTTGTGAGACTACTACAGATAAGAATTAATAAACATGTGAGTCTGAACACAAAAACTGCATCTCCCGAGCATTTAATCCCAGCTCTAACAGAAGAAAAGATGAAAACAAACCCACAGGTTGGTCTTTCCACTGGTGTTCCATCTCTCTCTTGTGCTGGGGAGGTCAGAACTGGGTCCAACACTTCAGGTGTGGCCTCAGCAGCTGAGCAGCAGCTCCCTCACCCCGCTGGCATTAAATACTTATTTAATGCAGTTGAAGGCACCTTCCACCTTCTTCACAGCAGACTCATCTTTCTGTTCATCTTCATGTTCATGTTCATGTTCAGCTTGGTGTCCACCAGAACCCCCAGTTCCTTTTGTGCCAAGCTGCATTCCAGCTAGTTGGCATCCGTCAGCTATTTTGTCTTAGCATCTGTCCCCTTTAGGTGATTATCCTTAAGTTTTGTGATCTTGGCAAAGAATGTGCAACTCTTCAATTGCAGGATGCCAAAATCGCTTGCTCAAAGTGCTACTTATTCTCACTGATATATTAGTCTTCTTATGAGACACAATGTATTTTGCCATGCAGATTTTCTGAAATGTAATTGTGCAATCTGTAGTAAGTTTTTAGAATGGTTTTGCTAGTCGGAAATTCAATGAATCTGAATTTACAGCAGTTAGATTTTCAGTAGGCTTAAAGCAGCTGTGTATGTGAAAGTAGTTTGCTTTAGTAAAGGGTTTGGTAAAGTAGTTTGGTTTAGTAAAGGGTTAAAAATCTATATAATGCTGGCTATGTAGAAGAACACTGAGTGTGCTGGGGGCTCCATTGATTAAAGTCCATTGACACAACAGACCTCCCCTATTGGTTTTAATTTTATTCTAGTGTGCATATCTAATACTCTGAATAGTTGCTTTTATATAATATATGCAGATACAACTGCAGTATCCCAATTTAATTGAATGAACAGTTGTGGATGAAGATACTGAACATTCTTAAAAAATAAAGCTCATGTTTATGAATCATGAAGGTAGCTGAGGTTCGCCTTGCCTCTACCTGGTTGCTTGAGAATGGTGACCTAAATTGCAGGACAGTGGACTGCAATTACACAGTTGAGCAGTTTCTCACAGTTTGGCTTTGGACAACTTTGGAAAGTTCTTTGTATCTCTTTCTGCCTTACCTATCTCACCTGTTCACGGCACATTATATCTGTTTACCAATAAATAGATATTATTATATATTATATAAATTAAATCGTGGTGGTCTATGATAAACTAGTGGTCTGCAGTTCAGTTTCTCTGCAGAAATGCTACCAGATTGATCTACATGGGTAGCTGTACCATGAGGACCACACATTGTTCCTAAACAGGTAGAAAAATACTAAATTTGGAGTCCTGACAAAGTGCTCCGGTATGTTTAGGAACAGCATAATGTCAAAAAGAGTAAGAAACTGGAGAACTGTGGGATACTGGCAGCAGGTACAAGGTTTTAGTAGACAATGAGCTGAACTTCTGTCCTGAAGTTCAGTGTCATTAATTCAGCAATGGCTGGAGTTGGCAAACAGGTTCTTTTGACCTGCATGTTCCCCATGCCCATCTTCAAACCAGCTACACTGTGCTTGATAGGCACTATTGTTCCAAGAGCTGGAATACATTAAATACCGGGCTAGAAGCCCTGCTGTTTTCAGGATGATGTAGTTTGAGAGACATAATTGACCATCAGCCTCAAATTTGACAGAAAGTTTCTGTCTCAGGTTGAAAGTTGACCCACTAATTGTGAGGACAGTCTGTTTCTGGCGCGTGGAGTGATCGTTAAAATCCTGTTTGCAATGAAAGCTCAAATGCAGTACTAAATATGAAATAGTTCTTCACTCTGCCAGGCTTTCTACTCCATGGTCTCGTTCCAATTTTTATGTCCTACATCACCCAGTAATCTTTAAATATGAGCACAGAAAAATTCTTTCAACTGCAGTCTTGTGAAGTGGGATTTCTTTGAATGATCCAGGATCTTTCATACGCCAAGTGTGCTGCATATTTAGCATGAAAATTGATGAATATGAGGGTATGAGAGAGACATGTACTAAAATCATAAAGACATCATCTTGTGTTGTGTATAAATATATAAAGTACTAAAATGAATTTCAATAAATTAGATGTTATATATTAAAAGAATTAATCTTGGAAAATGTTGGTACAACCAGTCAGTGTTATTATTCTGATATTGGTTTATTCCATTTATTCTTGGTGAACTCATCATTCTGAATTTGCATGTGAGTTTTAAATGATTAAAAATCTTTATACTTTTTAATCTTTTATAATAGTCCAGAATTACTCAATAAAGCACATTACAGCTGTTCTTGAATTATAAAGGATGGTGGGTACACATTTCATCCCTGAAAAGCCATATAGTACTATTAAACTGTTTGTGTGGGTTTGATTATTCATGAATGTGAGTTTTATTCACTGTCTTAACAAATTTTAAATTTTATGGTTTTACCACTGTGTCCTCAAAATAGGAAAATGGACCAAAGCCTGTACCATTTATACAGGCAAAGCTATTCCTGCCCGAGAAGAAGCTGGGAATGCCAATATAAATATAAATTAAAATCAGTCTGTGAAAACAGCCACGACTTCTGAAGAGAGAGGAATATGTTATTTGGTGTTGATCATTTGCCCAGAAACTCCTAATAAGTTAAAATGAACATAATTAAAAAGGGGGCTGAATGTCAAGGAAAAATTTCCTAAGCAGTTATTCCAAAGCTTGCTGATGGCTTCAGGCAGAGGTGGGGGCAATCTTTATCACCTGAGATACTTAAAGCTGTGAAACTAAAAATTGATGATTAAAAATGCCAGTAGATAGTTCTCAGATAGGTGCCTTTCCTGTCCTTCCTGGTATTTTAGTATCTCTGTTGTCTTCAGAATGAAGTGGCCCCATGAGGCTGAGCAACAGCCACCAGTCATTATTCAAATGTGACTTAATTACAGAGTTACCTGTTACCATTTGTTTAACAGCTAAATTGAAGTACCAGCTGTATTCTTGGTATTCCAGGCATCACTGGTTGCAAAGCTGTGATGAGGTCAGAGAGTTTTAACCTCTCCTACTTTGACTGGGAGAATCTAGCAGATTTTAAGGGTGGCTGCTGGCACTGTATTTCTGCTTTGTATTGCATATGTTAAAAAATGCAGGCAGGCCCCTCTTGTAGTGAACTGTCAAAGCTAATATAGAGATTTAATGATATAAGAAATGTAAGGGTTAGTAATAAAGGATAAAATTCAGCTTTTATATGAGTTTATGTAAAACTATAGAGATAGGCAGGTGGGAGGGTTTGTTGGAGTTTTTTAGAGAGAAAGAGATTTTTTTGTCTGTTCTCATCCAAAGTAATTGTCCTTGCTTTCAGGGTTTATTTGAAATAGTCGAATGAATCCTTTGCAGCAGGGACACTGTTTGCATAGTGCTGTCAGTGCCACCCTTTCTTGCTATCTCTGTCTTCTGAAAGTGAGGCTTAGGCTGGAGTAGGAGATGGGAATAGTCTGTATTTTAAATACAAGTAATGCCTCAGTTGGCTGGGTGCATTTTTCTGGTGTTTTTATATTGAAGAAAAATACTGTGATGTGAAAAACAAAGCTGAAATGCTCTGGAAGCAACGGAGTCAGCTTTCAAGGTACAATTTTAACTCAGGAAGCTTGAGACCTGTGTGATCCTTTCTTGTCTCCTGCTTATAGGTCTCCTAGTCAGTGGAAACTAAAGATAAGGAATGTATATTTTTTTCATGAAAAAGAATACAGTAATGGTTTGATGAATAGACACTTTTACAATAAAACTCTTCTGTCTCATTGAGACTGTAGATTGCTAGCTGTTACATGACACTGAACAGTTTTCCTTTTAGTATTATCACACAGTGACTTAAATGTGATGGAGCATTAGAAAAGATTGAATTATTTTAATTTTACTTTTTCACAGGGTTCTGAAGCCTTTGTGTTTTATTTTGAGATAAATTATCCTATTTATCTTGTCTGCATAAATACCTTTATGAATAATGCAAGAAGCTGCTAAAAGTAAAAATTACAGACCTGTCCTTAAAGGATAAGATGAATATCCTGCAAGAGCTTATACAAAACCAACTGGTGCCTTTATTCTTCCAGTACAAAACTCTGCCATTTATGAGCATTTGCAAAGCCACTATAGTGTAGTGTTGCCAGATCCATTAACAGTTCTCTACTAATGGCAGTGAAATGACTGAGGAGGGTAAAAGCAGGCAACAGGGTGGTTTGTACGAGATCTACTTTTACATGGATGTTGTAACAAGGCTCGGATGAAAAAGACCTACAAAAATAGTGTCATGGTGGTAAGAACAGCCATGTCTTACATTGCATTAGAGCAAAAAATGAAAAACACTACCCTTAATGCAAAGGGAGCACAGATATTCAGCCAGAGACTGCAGAGGAAAATTAAGATTATGATGATGTCTTAGGAAGGCTGACATGGAGCAGAGACTGGACAGAGCAGGAGAATAAAGTAGATATTTATTAAAAGGCCTTTAGGATCCACCTTGGATAGAATAAGAGCCTGACCAGGGCTACACCCAAGGTGGACTGAAAATGGTCACAAAAGTGAACAACTGGTCACAAAGTCCCACACTTGTATAAGTTTTGCATATTGGGGTTTAATTATCCAATTACAGCTTCAGGTTGGGAGGTCCCATCCTTCTTGTTCCTCCCTTCAGCCCACCCTTGTTTGTGCTTTTGGGCCTGAAAGTTGTCCTTGGTCTTCAGCAGGAAAAGGATTTGCTTTGTCTCCCTACTCTGTGAAGAGAGCTGACTGGCACTGAATGTGAGGCTCAGAACTGCACCCCTGGGCAGCACAGAACCTGAAAAACATGAAAGCTGAAACTTAAGGCATCATTGAAACTTTTCACTTCCCAAGGAAACATGAAATTGGCAGTTTCTCACAAGCACTCAGTTTTAGTCCATCTAGATACTAACAGGGACATGCAGAAACCCATACAAAACTGCCTATCCTGCTGCCAGGAGCACCGAGGGCAGGCAACACTTACAGCATGGGAACATAGCCAAAAGATGCCCACCAGTGCTTTCTTCTGCCCTGTGTGAAGTGACAGAATTTAATGGTTTTAATGTTTTAATGTTCTCCTTTGAAAAAGATTAGAATTTATACACTGTTTTCACTCACAAGTCAGAATTGTGCACTTCCATTTCAGCTTAATGTGACTTTAAGAAGAAAGTACATATAGGACATTCTGGTAAGCATCTGCACACACAAAACACACAAAGTACTGTGTATCTAACTCAAATTCTGTAGCAAAACCCCAAACCAGACTTGGATAGAAAGACTTTTATCCTGAGGCAAGTATGCAAATATGGTGCTAGAATCCAAAGACGGAAAAGCAACAATGAAGAGAAGTGAATTGATTCTAATTCCCTGAACTGGCTCTTATGTACATCAACATTTTTCTGTGCAGAAGAAATTCTCAAAAAAAGTGTTTTGAAAAGACATAGCATGTCTAGCTGGAAATGGTCTATTAAATTAACTAAAAAATGTCATGGTATATGACACACCATTTTGTAAAGCTCGTTTGCTTTTCCATCTTGATATTCTGAGCACCCTAAATCTCAATTTCTGAAACATCCACCACATTTTCCCATTCCTGCAGACCTGTGTTTATACACGTGCTACAAACAACTCAGAGGATTATAGGTAAATCTTACAGAGCTCCTCATGGTGTTTCCCACCCTTTTGGTGTTTATGTGCACCATTTCAAGAAACAGAAATGTGTTAGATAAACAGAAATACTGCTAAAGGTTTTCCTTGTCAATACCACTCTTCATGCACATCACATCACGTGAGGTTGCTGCTGTGCTGCCAAAGGAATCCCGACCTACTGCAGAAACAGAGGGAAAATTGCTTCCCCATTGTCCTTCCTGCACCATCCTCCCAGCACCTGTATGCAGAAGGCTGAGCTTAACCTGAAGAGAAGAGGTAGTGGTAGGAGGTAGAGCTTGAAGAGTATTTTACTAGTTGCTTCCACACCAGTGGTGTCTGTCGTGGCAGATTTTCCCAGAAAGCCCACATAGCTTCTCTTGTCCTTTGCCCACTGCCCCCAGCGTGGGTAGGACAATGCTGGCATAGCTCAACTGGTTTCAGGAGATGGTGGAAGTAAAGGGACAACCTGTAAAACTGAAGACAAGTCTTTTTTTCCTAGCTATGCTGGCTGAAGAAATTGATTAGTGTCTCCCTACACATCAGGGAACAAAAGCTGTAACAGGTATGGTACTGCCACAGTGAAGTCATGTAGTCTTGAAAGAGTTCTATTATTTTACTTTTATTTTACTATAAGTAATTTTATAAGTAAAATAAAAGTATTATTTTACTTTTTGACATAATGTAGAGACGTAGCCTAAAGGCTCTTCTTCCATTGACTAAAATGCTGCTTAGCTTTGGTCCTGGCAGACAGGCTTTCTGAGAAGTAGCCTGCTAGTCAGTTAGTGTCCTTTGCCATGAGACTAAATCATATACTTTTGGAACTGCTTAAATTTAGACATGAACTTTAGGAACATTCTGTTGATTTTGTAAATTAAAAATGTAGAATTGAACAGATAGAAGTCCAGTGCAAGACTGGCACAAGGAAGCAGTCTTTAAACAGAAACATTCTCCAATCCAACACTGGGAAAGAAAGGAAAGTAAGAAGGATTCATTTGCGATTGACCTGCAGTAGCAAAGTCATTCACTTTCCAAATAGGATTAAACCTGTTTTATCAGCCATGACATGTGAAAAGATCGTGGTTATAAATTCCATTTGCTGTAATGAATTGAAAGTGTCTGAGTTTGCAAGCAGCACTCACCATTGATGGACAGCTAGATTCGTGCAGTGTTTTAACACTAAAATTAGCTTCCACAAAGTACAAAGTACAGAAAAGGTGGCAGCAGTGACAGATCTTAAAGGGTTTAAAAATTGACTTTATTGTTGGATGGGAGCTGAATAAAACCAGAAATAAATAGTGTTTATGATCCTGTTATGTAGATAACTTGGTTCATGCTTGAGTGAGGGCGAACACGAATCTTGGAAAACGGCATTTTTTAGGTTTCTCAGCCATATTTCAGCAAGAATAAATACTGTTACTGAAATGAGGAAAAATTGAACTTCTCTATGGTATTGCTTGTAAGATGTAAGAAAATGGGATTGTGTTGAAGGATACCTCATTCAAATTGATTTCCATGTACATCAACATGACTCCAGTGCAGTCCATGAAGCCATATTGGTGTACGTATTTTGGAAATTGAGATAAAAGCTACATTGTGTGGTTGGTTAATCAATCACCTTAACTCAGTCTTGCATCAGGATCATGAGACATTTGTCTTTTGATGGTTGTGGAGCTAAATGTAGTTTCCAAACCTATTTTCACCAAGTTTTTTTGGTTTGGTGTGCACAATTTTATGCACATTTTAAATGTGCTAAGAAAAAAAATCTCAGTGGGTGAAAGTGAGAATTATTTTGGAATAATTTCAGTCTCCTTTTAATTGATAAGTTACCCAGCTGAAAACTGTCAAAATTTAAAAAAAAAAAAGAAAAAAAAAAAGGCTTGAGCTGAATAGAGGAATGCAAATATAATGGCTTCTTAAATTACCACAAGGTTAACATATAATTAATTTTCTAATTTTAATTACAACCTTACAAAATGTGCTGAAAAATGCTCAAAGGGGAGAAGCAGCCAGGTGCCAGCCATGATTAGCCAAGGTTACAGGCAATTACGAAGTCTCTATTAAACATGTTACAGAAATTTGAGAAACCCCTTTCTAAAAACAGCACATTTATTGAAACTCAGCAGGGTATTCATCGTGCTGTATCTTTCCATTGCTGCAGACTTGATGTCATTTGCCTCACTCTTTTCCAGCTAAACATTTTAGTGCAGCTGAAACGTGGACTGCTTTTTCTGTTTGTCACATGCTGTTCCACTTGTACTAGGTATTTATTTTGATCATATAAACAAAAGAGTTTAAACCAGTGTGTGTGAGTTCTGAGCACCTTCAGTTCCAGATAGCTGCCGGTATCGCAGCTGAGTGCTGGAAACACAAATCCTGAAGGAAATGCTTTTTCTTTCCAAGGTGTCCAGGCACATGCAGTTTGTAAAGCAGGAATATTGCTGAAACTGCCTTTTCAGTGGACAACCTGTTCTGCAACGCTTTAAATGTCATGTAATTTCTGAGTTAAAAAAGCAAACAAAAGCCCCCAACACAAACAAAAAACTGAACAAGGAACAAAAAAATCTGCATGTTCGGTTTGCATTTTCAACAAATCATGGTGTAAAAGAATGTCTTGTCTGTAACAGATTGCATGATGTGTTATTGTTAGTTTTTATTGTTGTTATGTGAGTCATGCTTTACGTGTCTGTCGTTTGGAACTGTAATAAACCTTGATCTATCTATTAAAGGAAATCTTTAAAAAAACCTGCAAACAATAAGATTTTTGAAAAAAAAAAAAAAACAAATCTACAGTATTGGTGTCAAAGGAAATTAATTTCCTGGCTGGCTTGTGTTTTTCTCTGAGGCAGATATTGATGAGTGTGCAGAGGGGATCATTGAGTGTCACAACCATTCACGCTGTGTTAACCTCCCAGGGTGGTACCACTGTGAGTGCAGAAGCGGTTTCCATGACAATGGAAGCTACTCTCCTTCCGGGGAGTCCTGTGTTGGTAAGCAATGATCAGCAGAGCCTTTTTCTTTCCCTCCTCCTTGTGCATGGTGTTTCCAAGTGACTGTTGAGTTCCTGAGTGTCTCAGGCCAAGATGGGGTGCACCGAGGGTGTCTGTCTGTCTCCAACACGTGATCCAAAGTGTGACCTACTGCACTGCTCCGTTTATCAGAGTACAGTGGCCCTGGAAACTGAAGGGAATGTGGGCTTGCTGGGGAGTGTCACTGGCCACAAAAGGGGAAGAGGTGGTTTTCCAGTTCCAGATTTCAATGGAGTGGTAGAAGAACATACCTATGCAATGTCTGTTGTGCCTTGGGTTTGCTTGTTTTCCATTTGTCAGCATCTTCATAATTTAATTTTTAGAATTACGCAAATAACACCAAATTCTCTACGCACCATATTTGCAGAATAAGGTCCTAAGAGCATGAACAGAGAGGGATTTTTAATGGGTGCAATGGCGTTTGTCAGTTGTTTCTCTGGGTGGACAAAGGGTGAGGCTCCATGAATAGTGAATGCTGGCTCCTTGCCCTCAATGGCTGTAGGATTCTGGGTGTCCCTGCAGCAAGTAAGCAGCAGTAAAACCATGGTGAATATGGTAATTCCCCCTTACCCTTGCCTTACAGTTCTTCCACCTTTTCAGTTACTTGCCTTCTACAAAATTTCTATGTGGTATTTTATCAGGTGAGTTGAAAAATTCTTTAGAAGGGATCCTGTTTTAACTTCTGTAGAGATACAGATCAACTGACTCCTAGTGTTATGTCCGTTCTTTGGAATTTCAGTTACTTCATCTCTAGTCTGCTATATGAGTTTTCTATAGAAGCTCTTCTCCTGCTTTTTTTTTAATCTCCTGATTTTTTTTTTAATGCTGTAAATTTCACTTATCATTTATCCATAACTTCAAAGAGTGAGTTCTATGATTTTAAAGTCTCTAATTAAAATAACAATTTGTAACAAAAATATATAAATTTACTTGTAAAAAACATTCCTATCTTTTATGAATTCTGGCTATTAGAAGTCCTTGGGATAAGGTAGTATTATATTTAAAAAATGCAGAGGAACAATAATGATTTTCAAAGCAATATTTTGTAGATTGTCCAGCTAAGTTAGCTTTTTACGCATTGTCCTAAGTTGATGGGGAGCTCAATAAAATCACAGCAGTGAACTTCTTCAGAGTTTGGCTGTGTAAAAAATGGCAAATTTTACAGCATTCCATGATTCCATAGATAAAATAGATGAAAGTCATGTATTTCTAAACGAGTTCACAAATGTTAAGAGTTTGCCTCTGGTTTATTTGAATGTTGTAAGATGAGTGATGAATGGAGCAGTGTTGAAAATACCTTCTTTATGAAAAGTCAAAGCAACATGACATAACGTTCAAAAAGCCCTGAGACAAGTGGGGGTAAGAGGCATTTTTACCCTCTCTGGGGCTGTAATGGTTTGAAAGCAAAACCAGTGAGACTCCCACTCAGAGATACAATTTAATAGGAGAAGAGAGAAAAAAAAGGTAAAATAAAAGGAATAAATACAGCCTAACACCTTGTTGGTCAGGGTGTTGGAAGCAGTCCAAAAGTAAGGCCTCCTGGACTGGCAGATGTGGTTCTGTTGGAACAGAGATGATCCTGAGTGAGAAGGGTCCAATGATGGTGAGAAGGGGTCCAGTCTTCCTCCAGGAATCCGGTGGAACCAGATATCTTGTGCTCCTGCATCTCAGTTTTCATCTAGGTNAAAGAAGCTCTGAATGTTCTGTGCTCTGGTGGAGACTGGAGGAGTAAGATTCTATGAAAATACACTGTCCTCATTTTGACCTGCACAACATGCTGGAAGTTTGTGAGGTGAGGTGCTCATCTTGCCATATGCAAGTTGTAAACAGAATGTGAAATTAGTGGGGTTATTTTAATGAAATGGCTTCTCTGAACCATCTGCTGCAGGGTACCAGTGAGGAAGAGAAATAAACCAGTTTGCTTCACCAGCATAATGAAATAAAATAGTTAAAAATTAATCGGAGGACTCTGCTAACCCATATTGACAAATTTCAAACCATGATACTTATTTTAAAATGCAACTAAGAATTGGGTAAAACAACAGAGAAAGAACAGTTCACATTCTAGCTAATATGTCACATTACAGAGCTTGTTTGCATGGTGGAGCATTTAGAGTCAGAATTGGTGTCTTTCACTCTGTTTCAGATAAAAGAGGGTTCATCTGCTTAGCAACAGTATTTTTTCCTGGTGTATTGTATACTGAATTTGTGTACATAAGGTGGGTATGAGCCATTGTCTTTCAGTGTGTTTTGAAACATTTCTTCTTCTTCCTGAAGGACAAACTTGGACAACAATAAATAGGCTAAAAACATAAGTAAAATAAAATTAACTCTTTCCTACAAAATAATAACAATAAATACTACTACTAATAATAATAATAAAGAAGATCACAAAACAGTGAGAGGGAGTACTCATCTCTGGCAGATTGCCCAAAGCCCAGGCAGCCAGTTGCTTTTGTTGGATACAATTATGTGCATATTGATTAACCCCTTTCCCCTCCACTTTTATGTTGGTGTTATGGAGCTGAGTCATTGCTTGCACTATCTCTGCAGTGCTTGCGAAACATTAAGAAAAATAGCATCTATTTGGGAAGTGGGATACCTCAGTGCTTCTAAAAGCTATATTCTCATTGACAAAGAGAAAACAGTGAAGTTTGTCACCTGGTGAGGGACGACTGCGTAAATCAGCAGATGTGGCAGGGAAGGTCATAATATTGCACCAGAGCTTGGATAATGAGGATATGTGGCTTAGCCAGGCCCCTTCAAGATTGGGAAAATTCTTTTACTGCTCAAAATATCAACCAAAGACAGCTTTTGGCAGGGATGTCAGCTTCATATAGTGACGATGAGCAGGCTCAAATTAAGGGAATGTAATTTGATTTCCCACAGTAGTGTTTTTATGAGCCCCTGGTCTTTCACAATGTGTTATTAAAAATACTGCTTGCAGACAAAAGACAATTGCTGTACAAAGTTGCTACCGAAGTTTGCTTGGCAATTGAAACCTGTAGGCTGGGTGGGTTGGTTGGTTGGTGTATTTTAAATTTTGTAGTAGGAGCTTTGCTGCAATCTGAGGTAAAGAAACAATAATACTTCATAGAGAACAATGAGCTGTCGTGATACAGTATTTATGACTATCTACTGATAAAAAAAAAACCAAACAAAAAAAAACAAACAAACAAAAAAACAAACAAAAAAACAACAAAACAAAAAAACCCCAAAAAACACAAAGCAAATTACACTTTTCAATCTCCATCTCTAAGTGAGATGCTTCCAGTCTGTAGAGTGCTGTGCAGACCCCGGAGCACAGATTTACTAATTCTGGTTTTTTTCATAATGATTTGTTCCTACACTGGGACTTGCACGCACAGAAGGAACAACAGCCAAGGCAGCAGTGCCTGTCAGGTTTTGTTTATTTTTTTTTTCATTAAGAATCGCTGCAAATTTTGTAGGGAAGCTTAGCATGGATCCTCCTCCCACCAAATCTCCATAGGATTCACCATTTATTTCAGCCTGAACGGTAGTGTAGCTAGACCTCATTGCAGGATGAGAGTTGCTGGTTTGGGAAAATGAGATCTGGAAAAAACAAAAGGAATCAAGAGCTCATGAAAGAAAACTCCACAGGCATTAGTTCCCCATAAAAGTTGGGTGCAGCAGTGCTTGTGGGTCAAATCTGAATGAACTTTAAATCTCTTCCTAAAGCTTTCATATATTCCATGATATGCTGCAGTGCTGTCTCTTAGCTAGATTAGAAAGTAAAAGCAGAGGAGGTTAGATTTTGTTTATTTTTCCCCCCGAAGACCTGTCCTTCAAAAATCTTCCCATATGCCTGAGAATTACTTCCCTGTTGGTGGGGAAATGCTGTGTAGACAGAAAGGTTTGCTTATGGGTGCTGAGTATCCAAGACCAACTAGAACCTGCTGTTTTGCAACATTGTTCTGTTCTGCTCATAGAATTTCTTAAAGCTCACAGTATCAGAGGTGGTATCAGTGGATTTTATCCTGTAAAATAAAGGTTACTTTCCATCTAGTAAATTCTAATTTTTGTATTCCAACAGAAAGTTGAGTTACATGTCTTCAAGGTAATTGTGTTTAGTCATTTCTGTATTTTTAGAAAGCTTTAGTAAATTCTTTATTCAGAATCTAATTTACTATGCACTGTTCCTTAATATACCATTATGTCTCTAAAGAATGAAACTACTATCATAAAATATTTTCTATCTAAAAATGAATCTGTTTGGTGATATTTTTTTTCAAATACAATTCCAAATAACCTTGATTTAGAAAGAAGGCAAAAATCATTAAGTGACAAATTGCTTGCGAAAAATGATTTGTCAGAACAGTGTTTAGTTAACTTGTGCATACATTGGTTTGGGAGCCCAGCACACATTTTTCACGTTAACAATATACTGTAATGGTTTAATGTACCATAACAGTTAAAATTAGCACGTTAGTAGGGTTCTTTCTTCTGCAACAGCTTATCGTGATAATACAGAGCACCACACTGCATGACTTGCTTACACACATTTATTAAGGTGCTATGCAAAAGTCTTACAATTAGAACCTGAATAGCCTTGAAAACTAAGGAATGAAGTAGCTAGGGATTGATTTAAAATTTCAGTGAAACCAAGTTAATGAACTTGTGTTGATATGTACAGTCATGCTTGTCTTCTACCTGATTCAAATGCAGTGGCCGTGGGACCTCTCATAATATCTGAAGCAAATTACTTCTCATTACAGCCAAAAAGGATGGAAAAGGAAATTGCGTCTCAGGGGATTATTTGCTTCCATTTTGATTCTATTTTCTTGTCTGCCCACATTACTGTGCTACCCATGTACTTCAAGAGTATATTGGAAATGAGCACATCTTGGGTGGCTTGCTTTTTTTTTTTTTTTTTTAATCCACCAAACGTGACTTGATTGCTAAAGTGTGTGTGGTCAGGTACTTAACAGCTGTGCATTTGTTTATAGAAGCAAACTGACTGGAGAGGTTGAAGAGTGAAGATCAGTTGTGTGAGGGTCAGCAAAGTCCCTTTGCTGCTGGCTGTGTTGTTGATAGAAAATTGTGGAAAGCTTTGCAGTGCAAGCAAGTTTCTGCTCAAATACAGGTGCATCTGTTCTGTCCTCACTTCTTGAAAAGGAACTGTCTGGAGTGGGGAAGGAAAGCTCTGCCACTTCTTTTTGGGTTAATTGTAGTTTTTGCCACAGAGAACCTCAGTATAATGAATAAAATTGCAAAATTCTGTTTCAGATGTGCAAATTACATTATTTCCATAGGTTGACGGGATACATGAAAGAATTAATCCCACCAATCCCTACACGTTTTGTTCTTGACCTTTACATATAGGGAAAGAATACGAAGTCTCCTTGCTATTTCCAGTGCTCTTCAAGTGTTGCTTGATTTGTAAATGAATATTTTATCTCCTTCCTATTTTGTGTTGTTATAATGGGAAATGAGATTTATGTGCAGTTTTGCTTTGCCCATCTTTAAATGTTCCAGTTTTGGGCCTGCATCTTCTAAGAACAGTTGTGAGAAAGCAAATGAAACCTGACAGGACGTGCAGAATTTGAGCTAAGCAAGGATTTGAATACTGCAAAAATAAGCTAAATGCAAAAGTCTCATCACAGTTATCACATTCACTAAATTATTACTTTGGACAACTGAACTAGGCTAATTTTTCAACACCGAAGTTGACACATAGATTCCAGTTGTTGAAGAGAAATTTCACACTAAATACAAGTACTTTCTTTCATGCTTTGCAGTACCATCTAAATGCTGATTTCACACTGATATGGCCATTTGATCTTCATTAAAATGAAATACTTTCTGTACCTGAGAGCTAACAGTGTGGTAGCATTCGGCTGGAATTTTTTTCCTTCCCCATCCCCAATCTGGTTTAAGGCTGAACGAGTGACAGGAACAAAAACATGTTTTGCTTATAACTTTTTTCCTTCAAGTCACTGGGAACATTGTCTGGGAAACAAAGTCAGTTTGTTCTGACTTTAGGAAATGCAATCAACGATGACAAAAAAACTGCCAAAGGGATATTCTCAGGAAATTAGTTTTGTTAAAAGTTAAGGTAAAAATGAGTGCAGTGTCCAAGCCTTTTATATCCGATTAATGTCTAAGACTTCTAAATAATAAATGCCATTAAAAAAATAACAAACTATTGTTTACATAAAGAACCAAAAAGCTGTGTAGCAATCAGGAATTTATGTTCAGGCTTTGCTTGATTCTTTGTCAAGAATCTCCCGTTTACCAGTTTGGGCTGCTCTTAATGGGGACACCCTTTTTATGTGTGCTAAATGGAGAACAGTGGCAGAGGTACATAAACAGGGGGTTCTTCCCTTCTGCATACGCATAGGAGATTAAGTTGGCTTTGTGTGAACAGGTCTGCACTACTGAGAACATGAATAATGTTAGTTTCCATAATTGCTAACATCTGGCTTTCCATAAATCTGTTAAATTACATAGAAACAGAATTAGATTTCAGTGTCATAAGTAAAGCAATTAAATGCAACTCTGTAGGCAATATGGCTTAATATTCATCTGTGAAATCCTTTTAGTTTTGAACTGCAAAAGCTACCCTTCTAATCTGCACTGTTATTCTACTACGTCCTATACAGATTATAGTCAAGGAGCTCTTAACATGGTAGGGAAGACAATAGTGGTGATGCTTATTGAAACCACCAAAGGCAAAGTGAATGCTTCATTTATACCTTTGTTTTCAACAAAAAAATCCAAGTCAAAGTCTGTTGAAAGGAAAATAGGATATCTTTAAGAATGTTTTAAGTTTTACAGTAGCGAATTGGATTTAATTAGTTTGATACTAGTTCATTCATAGTTCTCTTAATGTCAGTCTTCTTGCTTTTTACTTGCTGCAGTACTCTGCCACTTGTTAAACAATGAGCTACAAGTTTTAATTTCTCTTAGTGCCACAGCTTTTTCACTACCAGTACTGAGTATTTCAAGTACTCAGTTATGGCTAAGTTGTGCACTAGAGCAATAATGTTCTTTTCTGGCAATTAAGACTTTCAGGACAGCAAAATGCACCATTTTTAGCCAAGTCTGAGTGTGATGAGCAATTGAATCATGCTGTCAGGCCACTGGGGACATTTCTTGCAAAGGACTGGCCCACAGGTGAGCCCAGGAGTAAAGCCCAGTGAAGGCAGTGAAATTACCTCCAGCTTCCCTTTGGATCTGTAGGCACATCAAGGAACAGTCACATTTAATCAAATCCAAGCTATGACCACATTTCCACTTGTTCCTCAAGTATTTATGAATTGAAATCAGGAATTGTACTATCCAGACCAGATGGAATTTAGTGATTTGATTGTTATAAAGAGTTTCCTTCAACAGAATGGTAGAATTCGTTGTCTTTTTAAGATAGGACATTTTGAGGTGGTAACTCATGAACTCGTGGCACAAGTAAGGCCACTGCACATCACATCCCGNAAAGAGTTTCCTTCAACAGAATGGGAGAATTCGTTCCAGAAAGTAAGGCCACTGCACATCTCCTCCCACCTAAATTAGACTTTAGGTAACTTCTGTTTGTAAATTCTTTTGACTTTGTTGGTTTAGAGAGAAGTTAAAAGTACTGTTGGGTAATACTGAACAGTTAAAATTTCACCCTAGCAATAAGGTCATTTCATATGGTAAGTGTGGTGGTTCTTCCTTGTAATTTCTGAATTCATCTAATACTATACTGGAAATACTATGACAGAAACCATCACATGCTTCTAAAGGATTTTCTTTTCCACCCTTCCTTCCATTGTTGACTACAGTTTTCATTGTTCATGTTGGAACAAAAGAGACCCATCAGTTTACTGGTATTTCATCTGGACAATTTATCAATATATTGTTTAAGAAAAGTCCAAAGTTATTGTCTGAAAGAAACACCAATTTTTAGCAATGTGCTTAAAAATCTAATACTTTTCATTGCAAGAAAAAGAACACTGTATTAACTCCCTAGATAAACTCATATTGCATAATTATATTTTACCCTCCAAAAGCAAATTTAATGGGATACTGTAATTCGCTTTTCTCTGGTGTATAATGATTTTCTCTTGTCACCTATTCTTTGTGTCATTCCTAAATCATACTGCATAGCTTTAAGACTCTTTTTGTGTGTGTGACTGCCTCTGAGTTCTTTTTATTTCCTTTTTTTTTTTTTTTTTCCAATTCACTTACATCTTCCAGCAATGGGAAAAGGGTGCAACTGACTGCTTTTAGTAGGGGGAATGTTGCTTGTGCTAAGAAATTATGAAGAATAATGCACTCCTATTTTGATGTAAAACCCAAAACAGAGAGTGGTCTAGTTAACAGAAAGTCACTCTGCTCGCTGGTTTCCAGTCACTGGGAAATGAATATGCACCCTTATCTGAAGGTTCAGGTTTGTCACTGATATGTGGTTCCACTGAGGTACCTCAGACTCAGCATTTGCAATTCAGCCTGATGGAGATAGTTTAAGAGTTCTTGGTGGAATCAAAATAAATGCTGAAAAATAACCTAAAACCCATCAGTGCTTAAAGTCTACCAAGTAAATATGGAAGATAGAGAGAGGAATGCACCCTCATCCACCATCAAGGTGGGATAAGCAATAATTACTGGATGCAGAAACAAAACTTTCCCCATGAAAAATGTGCCCAAGGCTTTTTTTCAATCTGCTGTTTTGCAGATATCGATGAGTGTGCCTTAAAGATCCACACCTGTTGGAATGATTCAGCCTGTGTGAACCTGGCAGGAGGGTTTGACTGCCTCTGTCCATCTGGGCCCTCTTGCACTGGAGACTGTCCCCATGAAGGTGGCTTCAAGCGGAACGGGCAGGTGTGGACCCTGAGAGAGGACAGATGCTCCGTTTGTTCCTGCAAGGTGAGAGCCAGCAAGCCTGGGGATCAGGAGTCTTTTAATTCTCTGGGCTTGTGTCAGAAACTCAGTATTGCAGTGCTGCTGTTGTTGGCACAAAAACTAGCCTAAGCCTAAGGCACTGAGGCTAAAGATAAGCTGTGCTGTGGACACTGAAGCTGGGATGGGGATACTCTTTTGGGAAGGCATTTATTTTCTTGATTTGCACAACCACACACTGAATAATGGCTAACCCTGCTGAGCTTCTACCATGTCACCGTGTGGGCCAGAGCATTTCAGAGTGTGCCTTGAAGGTCTTGCATTACCCTTTAACACAATGTGCAGGGTCCAGCACTCTTACTGGAAATGCAGGAAACTGATTTTAATTTCTCTTCCATATGAATATGCATCTCTCAGCACTGGGGCCAGCCCATGCCCTGTTGGGTGTGTGTCCCTTTGCTTGGAACACATTTGAATAAGCTGAGTGAGAAGAAAGGTCTGAGCATGAGTCAAAGGTCAGAGGACCCAGCAACAGGCACTTAATTTCCTCATAGTGAAGCAGGATGAAGGCCAACTTTTTCCATGGCTGTGTTGGCAGATCTCCCACTTGGGTATTGCAGCTCTCTCTGTTTGTTTGGAAGAGCCAGGTCTGATATAAATGGATGGACCTTGAAGAATTAACATTTAGATCAGGGTGGGGGTTTTTTGTTGCATTTTTTTTTTTTTGCCCCCCCCCACTCCCCTCCAGATTACCTTTTTCTTGTTTATATGGTAACCAAGTTAAAAGAACATTTAGCTCTGCTTTCTTGATTTTCACTAGCTAACAGAGGAATGCTATCTTATCTTTGGAATCAGAAGAATTCTAGAAACACCCTAATCTGAGAAGGGGTTGGTCCTTTATGGTCACTTTGGCCTGATTTGTTCACAGTATGGGTAAAGCTGTCCAAAGGCACAGCAGAGCACTATAGGCACATACATGAGTTAAAATAAAATTAGGTTTTGGCCTCTGCAAGAAGCTGAAGATGGAGCATGGGAATTGGCCTCCATATCTCAATGCTTAGGAGCCAGAGAAGCATGAGAGGGTTTGAGGGGGGACAAAGGGAAAAAGGTGTTTTGAAGTTGCAAGAAGCTGAAAGCCTCATACTTTTCTGTTTTTCAGGGGTGTAGCAGAAGGGAAAATTAAGACTTCAGAGTGAATACAGCCTAAAAAGTACACTGCTGGTTTGGGCTCAGTAGGGAATATATTCTTGTTAGTTGCTGTATTTTTTACTTCAAGTAGCCTCAAGCTCCCTAAAACTCCTCCTTTCAGAAGCTGAAGTCTACAACTTTACTGAATATATATCAAGCTTTTATGGTAATCTTGGGAAACTGACAAGCTTATGAAAGGATTTCCAGTCAATAGAATAAGCAGTTTAATATATGTGAAGACATCTGGTCTGCCTTTGCAGAATTTTAACTATTAGTATTCACATTTTAGATTGCTTGCAATTTGTTTTATTTGCCATTTCTCATTGCATGTATTTCTTATGTTGAATGTTCTTACTAGTATGTGAAAATACAGAAATAATTAACTAGTACATAATTTAAACTGAGCCTGACACTGTTGTTATGACTCTTACTATGTGTCTTCCTCACTTCGCTTTTTCCATCTGTGAATTAACATTTGCATTTAATTTTGTTCAGTAGCTGCCTGTTTCAAGAGCAAATTCTTGCCTATAGAACAGGGAAAGACAGGAAGAGCTTCTTATGTATCACATTACAGGCAGAATGTAAAGTCTTCACTCAGTGTTTATTGAAATACATTTTTATACATCCTGATGCCTTCCAATACACCAGACTACTTCTCAAATTTGTCCCTGTCATGCAGTTCATGGAGAAATGGCCCTGCTTGATCTTTTGCAGCCTGCTCAGTTTGCAGTGGGGAAAAGAGCAGAATGTTACTAAACCATTCCTTATACTCCTTACTTAAACTTTGCAATGATCCTATTTACTTGTTATATCCAGGAGGCAAATCAGGATTTCAGTTTTGAAATTAAACTGGCTTTTCTTTTGCTATAGTTATTCTGGCAAAGGACAGGTGGGTATATTTTGTGCATTGGCTGAAACACATAGTCACCATCTTTAAAATATTTTAACTCATGATCTGGTGCAAAGGAAATCAAACACATTAACCTTACCTAATGAACTTCAAAGCTATTTGTGAAGAAGAATACTATGGAGTATAGGAAATTATATTGCTTCATTTATATAAAGAAGCAAAGTGTCATATTGAAGCACAGGGTATTTGAGTGTTTCACTGGACCCAGTGTCTTCAAACCATTCTTGTCCATTTAAATGTACATAAAGTTTAGAATATCATTAATTCTCAAAACTCTAAATTAACATTGTTTCTTAAGTATATTTGACATGTCTTGTACAGGCATCTTTTCTGAACTGTTGTGGATTTAACAGACCATCAGATTTAAGGCTGGCAGAATTTGGAACGGGAAGCTGTTGTGCTCTCACAAAAAAAGCAAAGCCTGGCTGTGCTTTCTGGCTGTGTCTGGGCTTTCGAGTCTGTCTTCTGGTTAAGACAAACTTCCCCTCCCTGTGTTAAAAAGGTCTGGGAGCAGGGGGGTCTGCCAAGCTGATGTGTGTCCCTGAGGGTGTGAACCATTTGGTGGTTTGGTTTTTGCAGGGTCTGATTTCTTTCCAAACTGGCTTTGAGGCTCTGTGAAAACTTGAACCACCCCTAACAGCGACTCTCTTGTGTGTCAGTTTTCCCTTTGATACGAACAATTTTAGGGTCATACCTCTGACACTTTTGAAGAATGTAGAACTGATTCAGTGAGGAAGGTGGGAAGGAGGAGGTAGTAATAAGATGCTGTATGTTATTACTCACCTAAAGAAAATAAGGTTTTCTATATATATATTTCTCAATTTTCTGTGTATTTCCTCAGGGCTACTGCTGAGCTGCAAAGATGCACATGAGATAGTGTAGCTCATGAGGCTTTATGTCACTGCAGTATAGGGATAAAAATATTTTTTGAAAGGTATGGAGCTAATGAGTTTATACACAAAACACAGATGCTTAGAGACAAAAGGGAGTAGCAGTGTATTATGATTGCCAAAAGTTCTCTGGCCAATTCAGCAGGTCTTTTCAGTGCTCTGAAATATGGAGAGTAAAGGCAACATGGAACATGCTCAGGGAAGCACAGAATTACCAGCAGTGTCACCAGCTGAAAGGAGAATTTTGAAAATTGATCTTGAAAGCTTACAAACTGAATTGCATTTAAACAGACAGGCTGTTGTTAGCCATTATTAATCAGCACAGAAGAGGAGAGAGACTGCCATGGTTGAGGTTCCCTGGATTCCTGTCACAGCCCTACATGCCTGGGGCATCAAGAGGTCATCCTGACAGAGCTGCTGGGCTAAGCTGGCTTTTGATGTGCAGCTGGGCCTGGCCTAACCCATGGCTAAGGAAAAGGGCTACTGCCATTCTTCCTGGTGATTTACTCAGACTGCTGAGTAAGGAGATAAAGTTTGTTTATCCCTCTTCCCACAACTAAAGTGGCAATCTAGCCACTAGTACAAAATACTTGCCTTAGTTTGATACAAGGCTGAACAAAGCTTGTAAAGTAATATATGCCCTGCAGCTGGCAAAAGCAGCTGAGATCTGTGTTAACCTGGCACGTTTTCTACTTTCTCATAATTCTGTGTAGTTTTCAGCTTTGCTTGTTGGGCATAAGAAATAATGATAATTATTTTTACAATAGCAAGGAATATTCTAATCAATTCAAAACTGTGATGAAATGCAGCAGTGACACTGAACTGACATGGCATGGTGATTCCCTGATGCTGATTTTGTACATGTTGCATTGTGGACAAGACTGGCTTTGCTTTAAAACAGGAACCAAACCCTGGTTCCTACATCAGGTCATAAGTAGTGATCCCTTTTGCCACAAGCTGAGCAACCTAGTGGCCCATGACAGGGAGGGCTAGAACAAGTTGAGCTTTAGTGTCCCTTCCCACCCAAACCATTCTGTGATCCTTTGCTGTGCTTGTGGCTGTTTTGTCTGCCTGTGGAAAAGACATCCTGGGCTGCACTCACCTTTATTAGAAATAAGGTTTTTTTCAAGGATCAGAGGAGATAAGTTCCCTTGCATTGAAAGGTGTTCCTGTATTTGATGGCAATGAAATTTTCTTCCTTACATCCGGTAATAGAACAAAGTTCCCATGAGGCTGGGAAAAGCTGCAGTGAAATGAATGGCGTTGCTTTAGGAATTGTATAGTTGTGATCCAAAGCAGAATATAGCTTTATCCAGGCCCTCCGTAATAACATGCACTGAATTATAATCAATGATGGTAAGTTCTTGTATCTTTAAGCTGGTGTGCTGTAGGTCCAGATGTGGGACAGACACAGAGGTCAGAGTAAAGAACAATTAGTGCTACTGTGATTGTGCTATATTTTGCTCTGATTAAGTTAAAGGGACCACCTTTATTCAATTTATTTTCTTCACAGTGGTTCATTCAGTCAAAATAGTGCTAAATAAATATTATATGTACAAAAGGCAACTTGAAGAGTTTGCTGATGTAACCAATGAGATATGAAATTGCTTCACTGTATTTCACTTAGATAGTGACTGCTTTTAAATTCAATTGGCTGGAGACAGGAAAACATTGTTCTCAGATTCAGACAGACCTGGATCCATGTACTGACAGAAACTGGGATGGTACTGCTATGACAGGCAAGATCCAGTCCTTATTGGCATGGAACACACTAAGAAATTAATATTTCCTGACAAGCCACAGACATGCCCTTTGAGGCGCACACCCTGTGACCTTCCCTGGGTGGCAGTCTGGCAGTTTGTGGGTGACATCAGGGCCGTGTGTCCTCGCAGGACGGGAGGATTTTCTGCCGGAGAACCGCCTGTGACTGCCGGAGCCCCAGCGCCGACCTCTTCTGCTGCCCCGAGTGCGACACCCGTGTCACCAGCCAGTGCCTGGACCAGACCGGCCACAAGCTCTACCGCAGCGGGGACAACTGGACCTACAGCTGCCAGCAGTGCCGTTGCCTGGTATGAGCAAAGCACCTTGGATAGGAGTGGGAATAATAAAGTGTCGCATTTTATCTTCTTTTCACCAGGGCCGGGATTAAATTTATGAGACGGTGTTTCTTGTTCGGACTCGGATGTTTATTAATTCTTGCCCATGTTACAGTCTCACAGACCACGAGTTCTACAGCACTTCTAGCTAACAAACTAAAAATGGAGCCCTCTCTCTCTGCAAAGCCTTTTAAGGATAAATGGTCCAATTAAGAAATGACACCTAAATTATTTTTTCTTTTAACCCAATAACCAGCCACCTGAAATATGGACTTTTCTATCCAATTACAAAACACCACCCAGACCCATGAAGAAGAAGGTGAAAAAGGACTGGCCTCTGCCCTAAAACCTCCATCTTGCTGTGTATATATATTACTATATTCTAAACCCTTCAACTCTTAAGTTTTCCACCATGTGATATTACACACTTCTATTCACACTGCACACCCACAATCCCAGTGCCATCACTCAGTTTTGGAAGCCTTCTCCATGGCCTCAGGTCAAATGCAGTGTTTTCTTGGGGGTCAGTGCCTCTCAGCACAGAAAGCCTGAAATTCTCAGTGGCTAGGGTTCCAACAATAAGGATTATGACTTTTAGCAAAACAGACCTGGAGGCAGGCTTATGGGTCTTTCTTTACTTTGCTTTTCAGACTGGGGGTGGTGACAAAGCTCTTACAGAGCCCCAGAGAACTGAAAGCTACGCCATCAGTTTTTGTCTTGCTGCTGAATAAGTAGGTCTAGGGAGAAAAACTGAAGGCTTGAAAAAGCTTGGAAACCTCAACACTATATAAACTTTAACATTAGTCTACTTTGGAGAACTTCTATAAGGTTGTCTGATCTTTTGTCTCATCATGTGATGGAGTTGGCTGGAGAAGTTTCAGTTTTTAATTACATCTGGTGGGCCTGTCTTGTCAAAAGAAACAATAAATTTATTTATTTATTTGAATTCTGCAAATCTGGAAACATGGAGTGCCAGTGCCATTGTATAAATTAGAAAAAATTAACCAAATAAAGAAGGAAAAACAAGACTGAAATTTCTAGAAAAACATACAAAAATAATGAACACTTATTTTCTCATTAGACACTGTGGATAATTCCCTTAAAGCTTTAGGATTTCCATAGATGTACCAATTAGTGCATCAATGAAGTTCATTAAAATTATCAGCTTTTTCATTTATAGCCGTCTGTATAACACAGTCTTTATCTATGTTACTAATCAAGAGGTGTCTGAGCATCAGGAATGAAATTACATTCAAAGCTAAGTTACTGTCATGAGGTAATTACCCATAATGCACAGAGTAAATATTGAGGTTGTGGCTTGCAGTTTCTTGCCTAATTTTATGATCAGTATAACATCCAGAGCCGTAAGACAGTGGTGCCCTGAATCAGTGTTGTATGTAAGGTTCTTTGCAGTGTGTGATGTTCTCAGCATCTGAAGTGTTTATAGAGCAAGTTATTGAATACCTTTCCAGGTTAAATTTAGACACACAGAGAAATACTTTGCAGAAGTGACCTGATGTTTCTGTCTTCTCCATGTCTCTGTCTACTAAACTGTTTCAGATTCTTTTTCCAAATAAAAATAATAAAAAAAAATAAAAGCAAATAAATAACGGAATAAAATGAGTCAGTGGAACACAAATGGTATTGCTCTAACTGTTCCTCTAGGAGCTGGCTATAAAGTTGATATTGGTGGTTGCTACTTAGATTGATGTTCAGTGCTTCTCCAACCTACTAACCTACATCTATCTGCAGTGTTAATTTTCTGTTTAAAAGCTTGCTGTGATCCCACAGAAATGTTTATGTGACCCAGAGTAGAAAGAGTGCATGAGTCTGCAAGGCAATCACAGCAAAAATTATAGTTTGTAGAAAATATTAGTACCCAGTATTTAACCCTGCCTTCAAAAAACCCAAAGAACTGAAGTTCTTCTGCAATGATGATGACAGTGTTGTTGTTTAGTCAGGAATCAACCAAATGATAATCTGCTACATTTAGGAAACTTCACTCCAGTATTCAAACATGTATTTGTGTGATAAACCAAACTGTGATCTGAACCATTCAGTTTATTGCAATTTTGGCAAAACAATGCTTTTCCATTCAGAAGGGTACACAGTTCGTTGTTTGTTCAGAAATGGCAAGTTCAATGACATTTGCTTCAATATTTATAGGAAGGAGAGGTGGATTGTTGGCCTCTTCAGTGCCCAACCCTGAACTGCGAGTACACAGCCATCTCAGAAGGAGAGTGCTGTCCTCACTGTGTCAGTGACCCCTGTCTGGCTGACAACATCACCTATGACATCAGGAAAACCTGTCCAGATGGCTATGGAATCACGAGGCTCAGTGGCGCTGTATGGACGATGGCGGGATCTCCTTGTACAACCTGCAAATGCAAGGTATGAGGGGCCAGGTGGAATGGTCACAGAATGTACCCGATAAAATCAGGGTCCTTTTCTGCCCCTGGAGGCTCACATTAAGGTCTTGGGGAAGTAAATGAGACCTGAGGGCCTACAGAAAGCCCATGTGTTTTCTGTCTGGCAGAGTATAAGCAAAACAATTCTCTCCTTGTTGAAAATGTTGAGCGCAGATATGTTAATATCCTAGTGCAACTTTCAGATATTCTTTTGAAGTGCCCTTCAGGCATTCTCAGTATGAGTCAAGGGTAACATTTCAATAATTACCTAGTGTGGATGTTCATGAAAATGTGTTACAGAGCTGGTAAGCTGAGGCAAAAACATTAATGTAAAAGTTTCACCAGCAAGTACATAAGTAAAAAAGCATTGCAGGTCTGAAATAAAGGCACTCCCATGACAGTGATGGGAAGGGAATGTCACAGTTTCTGTTCCCTGATATCAAGACGTAATTAATCCAATGGCTCTCATGCAGGAGTGCAGTCTATTTCCCTTGCTTTGTGCAGTGATGACCCCACTGTGCTAATATCAGGATTATGAAAATGTTGTTTTGGGTTATATAAAATGTTCTTCTGTTCACTCTGGGAGAGAAAGCTATTGCTCCAGGGCTTTAAATTATTGAAGGTAGTTTTTCTGCCATTCTTTTGAGGCTTCTTTTCTGCAGATTTTCGATGGATTAAAAATAAGAAAAGTAAAAACAAAATGCTCGTTTGGGCTTTTAGTAGTTGCTGTGCTTTTTTATTACATAAGATATGTTAGAAGTATGTTACATGTATGTTAGAAGAAGATACTTAACAATGGATTAAATTCCAAAGCTGTTTGGTGTTTATGTTGCCCCCATCTCCTCTGTATCTGCCATGAGCCAAGAACCTGAACTGTCTGCTAATTTCAGACAAGCAGAAAGCTTCCCTGTGTGGATCACTCCATTAACTTTCTTGCACGAGAGAAAACTCCAGTCATCTGTTGCCATTGCTGTGCTGTATTTTATTATGGGGATCACATCCAGGTTTCGAGTTCCTGTGGTAGTTCAGGCCAATCCAGTGCCATTTGGCAAAGTTGGCCTCCTCAAAGAACCACCGCTGGGAGCAATACCAACACCTTGGATGCTGGGGGCAGGTGTTTTTAGGTGGTAGATGTGTCAGGGATGCGCCCATCTCTGCATGCCAGCAGCCCTTTGCTCCCTGTGACCCGTTCTGCTTGTTTGTCTGTGCAGAATGGGAATGTCTGCTGCTCGGTGGATTTAGAGTGTCTCAACAATAACTGACCTGGGCAGACTGGACTGTGCCGAGGGAGGAGAACTGCTGGAGCTAACACCTGAAAGGAGGCCGTGTGCGTTGGCACTTTGTACAACAGACAATTACCAAAGTCTCCGAAGGAGGAAGATGTTTGGGAGTTGCCTTTGGGACCTGTCACTGAGCTCATCCTTGCTAGCCTTGTCCAGGCGACTTCCAGTACAGCGCATAGAAACCAGTGTTTGCTACAAGTTTGCAGTGTTGTAAATTACACACCTTTCCTGTCAAGGAATTTGCAAATATGTTTAAATTATTTCATGGGTAAACTGATGCTGTATTTTTGTTTTAATTTGTGTATTGACAACATTGATAGAATTCAGCTCTTCTTACTTTGCATCTAGATTTTACAAATAAGACAGCCTGTTGTGATTTTGTCCCATGATATCACATACTTGGTTCCAAGGTCCCTGTTAGATGTATTTATGAAAATATGTATGTATGTACAGTCAGATTGCATAGTACTTATATTTCACAGCTGTCCAACATTTTAAAGCATTCAAAGGTATGGACAGAATGAAAGTAATCAAAAAAAGTCTGTCTTAAACTATAAAATTAAATGCCATGAACTGAATGAAATGGCAGAATAAGCACTTTCTTCTCCAAACATGCAGAGCAGCAACAAGACTTCTATAGTGAGAAATGGAACTAAAACCACATCCCACTGCCAATTCAACACGTATCCAAGAAAGAATCACCAGTCATTATGAGTATTCTGTTGAGTATAATTCCTCTGGATTATACAGTGCTAAAACAGTCAGAGACCCTTAAGATTATATAGTTTAAGTTGAGTAGGTTAGAATTTGCTTGCATTTGTAACATTATTGATGAGTTCAGGATTTTTCCTCTTTTGTGTTTACAGTAATAACGATGTCTGTCATCCTCAGTTACTGCTGCCATAGTGGCAAAGTGCAGAGGCACCTGTTCCAGCCACAGGCAGGACAGGGGACCTTAATGCTTGGTAACTTCCATTACCAACAGCTCAGAAACAGATTTTATCTCTTCATATTTTATTACATTCAAAAATACTTAAATTTACTGTGTTGTTGAGGACCTAAGTTTAGACAGGAATTTAAATCGAGATTCTTAGCCCTGTATGGAGGTTAGAGCTTAGATTCTCTTCAGCTAAGGTGTATTTTTCTCAAGAGGCTAGAAAGTTTGTGGCATTAGAACAAGAATATGTTTCTATGGCGATGCATCTACAGCTTAAATGTCACATTTTTAACGTGCTATTGTGTTTTGTTCTGCTCATTTGTGTAGTGTTTTTGTTTTTTCTTTTTGTTTATTTAATGAAATACACTGAATATATGGAAAAGATTGCAGAAATAAGTATAGTGGCTACAGTTTGGAAAGTCTACATTTGTGAGTTCTTCATAGTTTCATGCAGAAAATGTGAAACTGATTAACAAGAAAGAAGTGTGACTATACAGTGAAAATATTAGTTGTCTTTCAAATGAAGTACTATTACAAGGGGACAGTGGCAAAGAATATAAGATTACTTTCAGTCACTCAGATAACTTTATTCCATTTTTTTAAACAGGTTTTGTTTTAGTTAACAGCTTTGTGTGGTAAAGTTAAATTTATTTTCTTAAAATGCCCCATCATTTTCATCCAATAATGTATTGACTCTATTTGCATTGCCCTGATGATTGTATAATAAGGGAAAGAGTTGTGTTTTATATGATACTCAAAGGATGTTTGTAAATCATAATGTCAGCTCATTTTGTATATCACATTGTAAAACCCAATGGTAATTCAGTTGGATAAGATACCCAGTGGGCTGAGATCTGAAGGGGAATGATTTAAAATTTGTGGGCATCTAAATAAACTCCTATGTACAGATTGCTTTCCCTTAGTTTTATTAGCAGGGTTCTAAAACACTGGTCAGTGTCCTTTCCAGCTTGAATTCATGATGTTGCAAAAAAGGAGAAAAAGTGTTTGCCCAGAGGTGTAGCATCAGAGTGGTAAGAAATATCTCATTTATACTCAAGCAGAACCATATATTCCAGTCCATCATACTGAATTTCTGAAGCTCTGTAAGTAGATTAAAGACAGTGCAGGCTCTGAAAATCACTCCCTTTTACCTTGTATTAGAGATGCCCTTTCCCTGGGTGCCTCCTGGATGCTCCCAACCTTGTTAGGATCATATTTAACAGGACCACAGAAGTTCACACTTTTCCACTACGGACCAATTTTCTTCCAGAGCTCAAATGCATATTAATTCAGTAAAACCCTTTCAGAGCATTTTATCCAGCATTACGTGTCATTATCTCCAGAGTGATGCAGCTTGAATTCTTTACACAAAGTCAAAATATTGACATAGACCTGTTTGTGTTGCATTTTAAGCAGTTGCCCTGACTGTGATGAACTTTTCCTCATGAAGGAATTTGGTCACTAGTCACATCACATGTACCTTCAGAGTACTCAGAAGCCCCAGCCCCAGCTCAAAGAGCACATTATGGAAGAAAACTTAATTCCCTGTGTCCTATGTGACCAAGGTAAGTAAGAACTTTCAACACTTTTTTCTTGATTAAATCCCCTATCCCCTATAAAGATATGGGCACTTAAATTAAAATGCTGAGAAAAACCAATGTTTTTTACAGTGATTTGAGAATTTTTTCCTCTTTCTTTGTGAGATGGATGCTGTCTCCTCTTAGGATAAAGAATATCTGTTATATATATAGTGTATATTTGTAGTGTAGTATTAACTTGAGGGGGGCTACCACTAACATCTGTGAAAGGAAACTTGCTGATAGTTAAGAGACTTGATCAAAGCTCTGGCAGTAGACAATTGGAGTTTTGTAGCTGCTTCTATTTATTTATGCTGTGAAAGAGTATTTTCTCTGTAACCCTTTGGATGACAGAAAAAAAGTAAATGAGTGACAAACAGAAAATGGAAAGTCCAGCTCTGGTAAAATGTCTTTGCCCTCCCTCTTTTGGTAAAAACTTCAGCCCAGGTTCTCTAAGCCAGAACCTGATCGTGTCTTGTGAGGACAGTGAGTTCTCAGCACTGCCTCTGTGTGTTAGCAAACTCATCTGTTGAGTTAAAGCAAGTGCAGATATTCCTTTGTAGTGGTCCCTAGAGTCATGGATCACTCTGAGCCTTGCTGATCACTATGAAAGGCCAAAATTGAATTATTCCCCACAAATGCTGAATGATATTGGCCTAACTCACAGGAATGTTTGTGGGGTTTATTAGTGCCTTCATGTTGCCTCAGAGACCTAAATAACAACTGTCTTCCAGTAATATATCTTCCCCCAAGAGCTGTCAGTGAGTTTTCAGGTATAACCGTGTACAAGATTTAATTAATACCATCTTTTCAATCAGATTGCAATGACAACCAAAATATCATCTTTTTCTCTTTTTTTTTTTTCCCTGTGACAGACAATAATATTTTACAAAACAAAAGGTGAAGTGTCAGGAGTGACTGCACAAATGGTAGAGTAGATTTTAGCAGAATTAAATCATAACTCCTACAAGCAATATGGGAATGTCTCACGTCTAATGGTACTTACATAATCATCATTAATGAAGGGATTTTAAAAGGGCCCCATGATACAGTTTGATGTAAAATTTTAAGTGAGTGTTGTGATAAGACATAATTGTTTGAGGAACATATTCTGCCAGTGGAAAAATGATCCTGCCAACAAGCTCCTCTTCTTCTTAAGGTACATCTTTGGAGCTCATTGAAATTTAAATTGGTGTAAGGAAGATTCATGGTAGTATAAATTAAATAAAAAGAAATTAAAAATACCCAGTCTGGAGTGTCTGAATGTTTCATATCCAGTTCTTCTCTGGTAGAAGTTACTGGTAGAAGTCAGCAATAATTTTGATTCAGCTGTCGTTGACCTCGGAGGTGTTACTGAGCTGCTGGTATTGCGTGTAATCTGCAAATTACTTGCAGGTGCTAACAGGATTAATTTTTGCTACTAGCTGCCAGTGGATAGGTTTAGGTGTGTCTGAAAATGATGTGTATCAATAAGCTGATGAAAAGGGTCAAATTCAGGGTTTTTTAAATGAAATCATCATCAGGAGGTTGACAACAGATGGATACGTGATGCCAAAAATCATGCCCAGTGGAAAAAGAAACAAACCCACAAGCAAACAAACAACCTAAAATAAGATTCCCAAAACCATAGATCTGTCATTTAAGTGTTTTTACTGCTACTTCAGATGTGCAGTATGAGAGATTCACTGAATTCTGATGGGTGAATTTCTGACTGGGAGCCAAATCCTTGCTTCAGCAGTGCCTTACTGCTTAGGCGATGCCTTACTTACTTAGGAAGTTTTTTATTTCCTTAATTTCTACATGAGATTTTTTTCATTTAAGTGTTTTGATTGAAATTGAGTGATTTGGGGAAGTAAGCCTTTCTCTGTTCTCTTTGAGAAAGAAGTAGCTGCAACAGGATCTGGACTGATCCAGGCTTCTTTCTTGTATGTGCCTCTACTCCCATGGGAAAAAACCCCTTTAGGAAAAGGCCCAGAAAGGGCACTGATGTTCAGGTGGTTCTGTGGTTCCAGCCTCTGGCTCTGCAGGGCTGGGCATTCCTGCAGTAGATACACAACCCCACTGGTGGTGGGCTTTGGTTGTCCTTCTGTCTTCTGTAATTCCTTTTAAATGACTCCTTGTGTCTTCCCTACATATTTACCNACTCCCATGGGAAAAAACCCCTTTAGGAAAAGGCCCAGAAAGGGCACTGATGTTCAGGTGGTTCTGTGGTTCCAGCCTCTGGCTCTGCAGGGCTGGGCATTCCTGCAGTAGATACACAACCCCACTGGTGGTGGGCTTTGGTTGTCCTTCTGTCTTCTGTAATTCCTTTTAAATGACTCCTTGTGTCTTCCCTACATATTTACCTATCCCAGAGCTCTTTATTACTGGTGGTTATTCACGTAGTTCCACTTCAGTGAGGAAAGGCTTGTAGGTTCTGCAGCAGGTTACACCATCACTCAAACACAAAGCAGAGACCAAGGTCTTCTCATGAATTTAAACCAGAGCTGAAAAATCCTGTCTTCTAATAATGCAATTGACTGATTGCTGTTTGATTAAATCTACTTTTCCTTGAGCAAGAATTGGAAATACACTTGATGTAATCCAGTGCTTCTTTGCACTGGTTTTGACAGATTCCCTTTGGCAGTATTAAATATGCAGATTTGTTTTCCTACCTGAATATTATGCAAAGTATTCATCCAGGTGATAGAATGTGTGTGTTTTGCTACTGCTGTGTCTATAGACTCAAAATAGGGAATCTTAAATTAGTGTCTATGAAATTAGAATCAGAGAATCACCAAAATATGTTCAGGTAAGCACTAATTTTAATGGTAAACTTACCTGCTAAGGTAAGGGTTAGAGAAAACCCATTATGTATTTTTAAAGTACATTTGCAGCTGGAGAGGTGGTTTTTCAACCTGAATGCAGTTTTGTTCATTTACTCACATTTGTGTTAAATAGTTAGCTGATTAGTTCACCCATTAGCCACACAAATTTAATTTATGATTTGCAGGGTAGAAGACGGCTTTGAAAACTGCTAAATGAAGTCACCTCTTGTGCAGGTTTTCATACAAAAATAATACTTGTTAGAAACTGCTACCAGCACTTTCTCAAAATCAGAAGGAAATATCTCTTGTGCGGTCCTGGGCAATGCACTTTTGCTGTATTTTTCTCTTTTTATTTTTTTTTTTCCCTACTGTTACAGCATTGGAAGCCTTTAGAGAGTCTGGGCTGCTGAGACTCAACCCATGAGCTCCCACTGCCTGCAGAGGGGTGGTGGGAGGAGAGGCTGCTGTGGGTGGAATGTGCTCAGGGTGGTTTGTGATGGGCTCAGGGTGGGATGTGCTCAGTGTGGGATGTGGTGGGTGCCTGGAGGACACCCTCACAAAGCTGGGAGCAGCACTGTGTGTCCCTCCTTCTATGAGTGAAGCAGAGCAGAGCAACAAGCTTGCTTCCTCTGCATCTTCCCAACCAAAATCAGGAAAAATCTGTTTGGAAGGTGTCTTCTGCTGGTGTCTTAGAAATGCCAGGAATTACCTGCTTTTCTTAGTGTTTTGGACAGTGGTGGTTAAGGATGAGCTTCCCAGGACTGGATGGTAAGTAAATGTATAGCAAAGCAGTTCTTTTCTTAGTGGGCTAGTTAGTAATGTCAACAGGTATTACTAAATTGTCTTTTGAATTTGGAAGTGTTTTAATTGTACTTACAACAAAAAGATTGTTCCCTTCTTTACAGTTTATTCTTTACTTTCCATGACTATTTCGCTGGTCTCTCAGGCTGTCCCATCACTGCAGTCTTACAGCCTGAACAGTGACTGAGCAGATAACGTTAGGACTAAGCAAAAGAAATATTTGTTTTTATGCCTATAAAAAAGGAAATTTGGAACCATAGCTTTTTTTT
>VWYO01026570.1:17529-40101 GCA_013400275.1 Rhadina sibilatrix | reverse complement strand
TTTTTTTTTTTTCCCTATTTAAACGTCCCTTTGTTTTATTACCCACAGCTAGAATTAAGGCATAGTCTGGGCATCAGTCTCAAAAAAACCCTGTTTTTATTATTAAAGAAAGGCAGACCAAACCAGTTACTTACTTTTCAGGCACCCTTTTTTTTTTTTTAATGATGTCTTGCTTAAGCATTTACTGTCTCAGGGAGCAATGGAACTGTATCTCTGGCATTTGAAAGAGTGACTCCAGACTGGCTCTGGGAATGGGCTGATCTGTGTCCTTTCTGCGTGGAGTTTTCAGAACTGGCTCAGCAGTATCCAAAAATTAATTCAGTAAGCCAAGGACACTGTTGTATCTGAAGACAAGTTGTCAGCCCAGTAGAAGGGAGGACAGATGAGCCTGAGAGCAGTCTCACATCAATCCTTAGCGAAGCCTCAAGCATCACCAGGAAGTATTTTGGGACATGCAGGATGGTGTAAATCACAAATGTCAGCTGCAGTTCTGTACGCCTGTGGAGTTCAGGGGAATTAAGCTGAAGGTTTCCTATATCTAAGTATTGCTCAGCATGAAAGTTCAAAGCCATTTCTCTTCCTGAATTAAAGTATTCCTGTAAGATAGATGGGATTGTGGTGTGCACATATATATTTTCTACAACTGGGGATAAAAGAAATTATCCCAGATGACTTTTTCACCTCTGAGTAGCCATCTCATTCTAAGTCAATTGTCAGTGTTTGAGATACTATTTACAGAAGAGCTTTTCTAGTGTGAGTAATACTATTTCAAGTGAAAATAGATGGATGTAATCTGTTTCAGATGAGTTGATTCAGTGGAAGAATAGCAATGAGAAATGTCAATCCTACATGTTCAAAAATTATACCCCAGCTGTGCTAAAATTAAGAGCTGAGGTTTTTTAAAATGTGTGTGTTGGAAAATGTGTGTTTCTCAGTGATTCGGAATTGTCAGCGCTGAACTCGGATTATTCCAAGAGTAAGACTCTACCCTGCTGTGGGCAGATGCCCAAGCAGGCAGGCTTAGTGTTGTGAGGGGATGGCTGGTGGAGCAAACTGATGTGGAAGTGACTCATTGCACAGGGAGATCATGACAGGGCAAGGGGCATGGTTTTAAATCAAAAGAGGAGAGATTTATATTGGATGTAAGGAAGAAATTCTTTACTTAGTAGGTACCGAGGCACTGGAACAGCTTGCACAGAGAAACTGTGGTTATCCCATCCCTGGAAGTGTTTAGGGCCGGGCTGGATGGGGCTTTGAGCAACCTGGCCAAGTAGATGGTATCCCTAGTCGCTTTCAACCCAAGGAAGCCTTTCTGTGATTTCTCTGAGGATTTCTTTGATGTGTGCCTTTCCTTTCATGTCAGCAGAATGGCTGAGGAGAGCCTGGGTTCCAGGGGTGAGCTGAGCTGGGGGAGCCCATCTGNTTAATATTCCTAGTAAAGAACTATTATTCCTATTCCCATATCTTTGCCTGAAAGCCCCTTAACTTCAAAGTTATAATTTGGAGAGAGAGGGTTTATTTTCTCCATTCCAAGGGAAGCTGTGGTTTTTCCCAGGCAGACACCTGTCTTTCCAAACCAAGACATCCCCCCAGGCAAGCAGTGTTTGGGCCACTTAAGGAGGGCCCAGTGCTGGTCTAAAACATTGGTGTTTCTGATCCAGGCCAGGCTCAGTGTGTATCTGAGCCTTTATTGGAAGTAATGGGCTAAAGATATCTAACTCCTTGTATGGGAGTTTGGGAGCTTTTGGGAGGCAGCTGATACTGGAGATTGGTCTGTGTTAGGAAAGCAGTGGTGCTTGTACTGGCCTAATGTCCTGTCAGTGTTTTTGCCCTGAATTTATGCCAGAAGGTGGCATACACCTGGTGCCAACCAACCCTTGTGCCTAACTGTAGGCAGGAAAAAAAGAACCTGTGAGGACTCTGCCCTCAGCACCCAGAAAATAAGGAAGAGACTCTAAAGAGAGACATAAATTAAACACTTTAGCACTGAGCAAAATACAGAAGTGTATCCATTTAGTGATTTCAGTTCGTAATGAGAATGCTATAGCATAGGAGCAATTCCAAATTTATAGTACTAGTTCTAATGCAGAAAAACTACTCATCTAGTACTCGTGCCATTAAGACATGATGGGGTCTAACTACACCATGGTCTATGGTAACAGTGCTTGCAGACACATTTTTATATAGAAAATACACCCTACTCAAAATTTATCTTTCAACCAGTGTAATCAAATGAAATAAATTGATCAGGAAAACAGTAAGTTTAAAAATTTGTGATGTGTGACGGGCCTTTGTGATTATCAGGTTGTACTTTAAAACAGATTAAATGATTTGTGAGAACTTAAAAATAAGGAGAGGATTAGGAGCTTCAGTGAAGCCTCTCAATTTCGAAGTGGTCAAATTTTGCAACTTTTACAATTGCAGAATTGTAAAAAAGATCCTGGTTAATGAAATTTTCTACATAGGTGGGGTGATGTTTGGTAATCAAGGCAAAAGAAATCATTGGCTGGATGCTTGCAAATTGAAGGGAGAGAACCAAAAGGAAAATAAAGCATTATGCCAAGTAGGCAGTAACTTCAGAATGAGATTTCTGCATTTTTTATGACATGACAGTACTGCCTGTACCAAAAATAAATGGTTTATTAAGCTCAGGCTGGCACCAGATACAAAGAACTGGTAACAGTTCAGGAACTGGAAAGCCATTATCAAGAATGTAATGGAACATCACTGAGTTATCTAGGTTATAAACATTCTTCTGGCTTTTCTGCATAAAAGTGGAGCTGAAATCAAGCAAATAAAACTAATATTACTTAATGTTGAAAATATGATGTCATTGGGCAGTTTAAATTAGAAGAGGAGCATGCAAGAGAAACACATGGCTGGAAGAGCCAGGTGATATCAACACGGGCGATGATGCTTTTAGCAAAGACAAATGAATTTGTGAAGCTGGTGACACTAAATGTGGAAGTGATTTATAGGAAAGGCTCCTGAGCCAAGGAAGCAAAGAAAAGGAGTCCATAGGACTCAATATACTAAAATACAACTCGATGGGTTTGGGTTTTTTTATTTGTCTTTAGAATGTGGACACGCAAGGTTGGAAACGACTTCCACCTTTTGATTTTATTTAGAAAGGAACCTGACCCTGGCCACTGGGAGAATGTCCAAGAGCAGGAGCTTGGATCTTGGAGCTGTGACTGCCCCTTGAGAGTGGGGCTGTGCCAGGGCAGGGGTCTGGGAAGACAGAGCAGCCAGCCAGCAGCATGGCATTTCCTGGCTGGAGCTGTAAAGACAAGATTTATTGTAGAAGCTGTAAATGGCTGTGGATAAAACAGAGCAGGACTAGGATCCCAAGTATACACTGCCCATTTCTTTCTAATGAGCAGCCAACTCAATGAGGAAATCACTGACTCTTGTGGCAGCTTAAAAGTGATTGCTGGAGGCTTGGAGCTTTGTGAGCTGCTTGCAGTTCTGCCTTTCTCACCCCCACTTTCCCGCTTCCATCCCCAGCAGAACGTTTCTTGAACATCCTGTGGGATGCATGAGACTTTCCAGTGACAGTATAATTCTTCCTAAGTTGTTCTCAGATGTTAGGTATTTAATGAAACTGTACCTTAAAAGAGTGCTGAGGTCTCTAGATGTTTAGTGGAGAGCAATAGGCACCTTTGAGGGCCCCTGCAGGGAATCCTGGGTGCATGAATTGGGTACAAGGGGGCTGAGCACTTACTGCTGGACAGAGCTGAGCAGAGCAGGAGCTCTTTGGAGTGTGGTTGGAGCTCACTGCTCTCAGCTACCCATCTTGACCCTGCTCCAGTTTTGTGATAAATGGTAATAAAATTGCTGTCTAGGATCTCATAACATAATAGACCATATAATTGCAAATTCTTGAGTTTGAAAGGTAAACAAAATACTTTGCTGGCAAGGGTGTAACAGCGAGTTACAATTTATCCCTCTCTGCAGAATCTCTGTATAACCCAACCATTCTACTTATTTAAATGGTGAGGTGATTAGAAAGCTTTTGATACAACGTTGTCTCTAGACATTACAAAGCAAATTGTTTGTTAGTGTGGCAGTAAAGGCTGTGCTGCAGCCGAGCATGCTTTGCAATGATGGAAGCAGATGGTTTACAAAGTTACAGAATAAGAACTGATTATCGATTTGCTATCCTCCAGCAACATCAGTGTCGAGTGATAATGTACTGTACTGCTTGTTACTGAGTAAATAGCTATTTTTATATTGCTTTCTTGCAAATTGGCTACTACCAGGAAGAGGAAAATATATGGCTGTCTAATATCCTAAAGCAGTAAACAAATTGCTCAGAGGGAGCACTGGTGAAGCACTGAAGAATATTTGCTGATATTTATAATTTCTGTCTCTGTCAAAAAACTCAAAAGTTCAGAATTCTCCTAATACCAGAGATAGTCAGAGCCCCTTTGCTTTATCATTTACTTTTAATACTTTTTAATACATAATAGCAAAATACTGAATATGTTCTATGTTAGCAGAACTCAAAATCACAGGATTTTTAGCAGTCACTGAGCATAAAATGAAATATTATCTCCTTTATTGTTCTCTTTTGGCTTGAAGAAAAGAAAATTCCAGAAGGTTAAAAATGCAGCTTAAAGCAGGAGTAATACTATAATTCAAGGTGACTATGTAGCATGTATAAATAACCATGCAGTAAATATTTTGCCTTTTATATTCTAGTAGCTTTTAATAGCTTTCCTCAGTTCAGGTTGGGGAAAGGGAGGCCATTACATCTTGACAAGATGGTTTTCACTCGAGCTGTTGTTCTTTGAAGAAAACAGACTTCTTCAGGTCAGTGACACACACCTGCCATGATTTATGCACCCAGAGTGTGGTAGGCATGGGAACTCTAATAGGTTTTTCACTGTCAATCTAATGCAGTTTTTGATCATTGCCTCTTTTGCAGGTTAGACTCTTAAACTTGCCAGATGCTGATCCAGCCTGAGAGTTGTTGTATGGTGTTATCCCAGTGGCCATTCCTGGTGGCTGCAGTGTGGTCCATGGAGCCAGTGGTCTGGTGAGTGGTGCAGTTCTAGAGCCAGAGAACTGGTCTGGCAGTGCTTGTGATTCCTTAAGTTTCAGCTTTCATGTTTTTCAGGTTCTGTGCTGCCCAGGGGTGCAGTTCTGAGCCTCACATTCAGTGCCAGTCAGCTCTCTTCACAGAGCAGGGAAACAAAGCAAACTCTTTTCCTGCTGAAGACCAAGGACAACTTTCAGGCCCAAAAGCACAAACAAGAGTGGGCTGAAGAGACAAAAGAAGAAAGATGAGACCTCACAACCTGAAGNCACAAACAAGGGTGGCTGAAGAGACAAAAGAAGATGAGACCTCACAACCTGAAGCTGTAATTGGACAATTAAACCCCAATATGCAAATGGACCAAAACTTATAAAAGTGTGACACCTCATGACCATTTGTCCATTTTTGTGACCATTTTGGGTCCACCTTGGGTACACCTGGTCAGGCTCTTGTCCTGCCCAAGATGTACCCTAAAGGCCTTTCAATAAATACCTACTTTATTCTCTAGCTCTGTCCAGTCTCTGTTCAAGGTCAGCCTTCCCAAGCATCACCTGTGCCCAGCTTCCCCTCTGCCCCAGTCTGGGGAGCCCCCACAGGGCATCCCCAGACGTGGCTCCTGTGTCTGGGAGGTAAATGGCTTGTTCTGCCTGCTACAGCCATTGCAAAGGTTAATGAGGCACTGAGTAAATAGTGGGGAGAAGAGGAAAAAAAATTGAGTTTGCTACAGAGGAAAGGATCTGTTTTTTCTTGATATTAATCCAGAATGAGGACCAGGGTTTCTTGTCTTGTATGATTTTTTCATTGGTGTTGAAATAGGGTGGTTTACAGCTAGCTCAGGAAGGCAGAGGTACCTGTCCTCTGCTCCTGTGCCAAAGGGAACACAGACAAGTTATTAGGATATAATATACACACTGATTAGGTAATAGCATGGCAAAGCAAGTAAAATATTCTATGACAAACTTAAATAACAGCATATTCAAGTTCTGGAGGAGTGGGGATTAAGAAAAGGATTTCATCTGGTCAAGGTAGATAGTGGCCATTAAACTGTCCTCTGGAATATGTGTTGAGCCTTGAATAACAGGAGAGTATTTGTGTGCTTATGAGTTTCCATACCTTGTTTTCCTAATCAATTGCAGTCTCAAGCAATTCTTAAATTGTGCCTCCTTCCTTGCCTCTCTTCCTCAGCACCCCTCCCTCCCCCATTTATTTTCCTTTAGTCTGTTTATGGTCTCATAAGTAGGAAATAGAAATTAATCAACTGCTTCTGCTATATTTAAAATGGTGACATACCTAAATCTAATTATGCAGAAGAAAATAATGAATGCCACCTCACTGGTGCATTGGCATCAGCAATGCCCACCCTATTTTCTTTGCATTTCCTACAGGGACTGCAGTATAGGCAGGGCAGGGGAAAACTATTCCATTCTAAATACTGTAAAAACACCTTGTGCATAAATCCATCTCTTCCTATTGTTGTGAATTTAGAGTGCTCAAACTTAGATAAGATCTGTGCTAATTAGAATTCTGCAGCAAAACCTTCCCTGCTACTGGTACCTCACTGATAAATCCCAATGCAAATTTGAAAAAAAAAAAAAAAAAGTGTTGATTCATTTCTGAAGTGCATCTTTTTTAAGCCATGCAGTTTTTTGAAAGTGTACTGGGATTTCTTTTGAAGCACATCTTGACTTTTAATAAATATATCAAAAGTACTTTAAAATATATCATAGCTAATTTTGCTCTCCCACAAATCCATCACTTTTTATTACCTTTTAACTAATTCACCCTTTTCCACAGCAGAAAGGAAATAGTTCAAATCTCTTGATGGTATGTTTTTCTTTCAATGTTTCTGGTTGTAAATGTTTAGGGGGAAAATTACCAAATATATCACTCTTAAAAGAAAGGACAAAAATGTGTTCCCTCATGACACTTTGGCTAACTGGACTGTAATATATCTAAAGATACCAGGTAAAAGGGCAATACTGGGGCAGCTTACTGTGCACCACAGTGATTTAGGAAACCAACTTCTTATGGCTGGCTGATCCCTGGGATGGAGAGGTGCAGGACTAAAAACCATCACTGACAAAACGCTGGGAGCTAACCTGGGGTTTGTTTGCATAGCAATCCCTTGCATTTCTGCTGTCTCCTGTGAGCTCTTCAGTGCTGTTTATGCAGGAAGAGAAATACCTTCAAGTCCAGCTGAGGTGCTTGGACCTTAAATTCAGTTAATGCTTGGCAAGTGTGATATGATTTGCAAAAATCATCTGTTGCTTAATCTTCTTTAGTGCCAAGGGTTATTAGGAAGGGACTGCAAACACGATGAGAAATTGGAATGTTTATATGTTGTGGAATGAATGAGAGAATCCTCAAGTGGCTTAAAAGTTATTGAATTTTTTCTTTTAACCTGTGGTAAAATTTGGAATATCAAAACAAGTACTGTAAAAATTGAAGATGACCTGTAGCTGAGCAATCCTTTCACTTAAACCTTGAGGAAAAAGCACAGACAAATTATAATAGAACCTGACTGCTTGCCACAGCACCAAGCTGGATGCACAGAACTGTGCTGGTGTTCAAGAAATAGCCTGAGTGAGTTTCTTTCCTTATATGCACACCTAAGACATATCTCCAAGGCACACATGTGAGATTTCCCACTTTTTGCTCTCTGGAAACTTTGCAATCTGTTACATAGTTCACAAGGGGAGGAGGAAAAGCTTTATTTCATGGCAAGGAATGAGGCAATGTGTTAAGAGCTGTCATTTTGGGCTTGTCATCTTTGCTCTTACTGCCCAGGCTGAATAGCTGCAGGGTTTCTGAGCTGTTGCAAACAGCATTTGCAGTTGGATATGAGCTATGATAGACAGCTGATAGGTATTTCAGAAATGAGCTGCTCCTGCGTAGTGCTTTTTTAGATGCAATCTCTGAGCCCAGTTCCAGTGGTTGGAAGGATGTGTGTGAGAGGGGAAGTAAAAATGTCAGCAAGATTGCTGGGTGCAAACGTTAATTTGTACTAATCTGCCTGGGAGGAGTTCTGCCTGCAGCTATGGAGCCTGTGATCCACAGCAAGAAAGCTGCCTTATCAGGCACTGAGCCACATGGTCTCTGGCAGTATTCCAGAGGCATCTCACTGATGAAACAGGGGCTTCCACACATGAAGCAGACAGCAGCTTTAAAGGAAAATATTTCATGACAGCGAACTTTAAAGTTACTCCTTTTCCCAGTAGTTATAGAATTATGAATTCTGTAACATGCACTGTGTTACAGTACAGTGACAGTAATGCAACCTTGCTTCACCTTACAGATAAGATGTGGTAGGAACTGAGATTTCCAGGACTCAGACACGCTTCTGAAATGCCAGTGAGTTACTAAAGTTGCTTGATTTATGAGAAAGAGGAAAGCATGAGATACCTGCACTAATTACCTGAAGAAGGCAGCCTAGAGAGCCCAAGCTGATGAGCATTCAGCATCAGCGCTGGCAGTGAGGAAGGAGGTCACAGAGGAGGATGGAAGGGTTGTGTTTCCTGCATGTCCCTTGGGGTGAGCCCCTCCTGCAGCGCTCGCAGCCCATCCCTGCTGAGGATGGACCCAGCATCTGTGGTGTCACCATGACCATCGCCTCCTCTGGGGGGTGAGGACCATGAGGGATGGATGGAAGGGCACCTGCCATGGGAGTATCCAGCTTGGTTACAGAGATGGAGGACACTGTGGAAGCCAAGTAGTAAATTGTCTTGGGTTGCAATGCAAGNCCAGGTTGTGTTCTGATTCTGCCAGTGTTTTATTTTTTTGTTCATTTGCTTTTTTGTACTACTACATTTTTACTATTCCTAGTAAAGAACTGTTAGTCCTATTCCCGTATCTTTGCCTGAAAGCCTTTTAATTTCAAAATCAAAATAATTCAGAGGGAGTGGGTTTGCATTCTCCATTCCAAGGAAAGCTCTGGCTTTTGCCTGGCAGACACCTGTCTTTCCAAACTGTAAGAAATGTAGGGCCAGGCAAAATCAGTGTAGCATTGTGCTACTGCATGTCCCTGGGAGCAACCAGTCCCTCTGGAGCCTGGAGCACTCTGCTAATAAAGGGCTGATGATAAAGGTGAGGAGACAGGGTCCTAGTTGGAAATCCAAATGCTGTTTATTATCGGCGCGTGCACCGTGGGTACAGCCTCGAATGTGTTCTAGGGAGAAGAGCCAAAACTGGGCCAAGGATCCAGGGTTATATACCAGATAAAAGGGGGGTTTCTGAGGGGGTCAGGGTCCAAGAGGGATAGGGACTCATGGTGCAGAGGGATGTCTAGGAACCAGGCTCACTAATGGGGTTACAGGAGTGGGATACTGCGGCAAAAATGGGATCCAAGGGAAGGAAGAACATTCTGGCAGGTGTGCATATATGGTAACAGGGTGACATAAACTTAACAAACCAATAGAATAATGAAACCTAAGAAATATTAACATGTCTCTTAAAAGCCCCATGGGAGGAAAGTTTTTCTCACCCTCTTCTTAAAGGGTGTCTCCCATAAGTCAGGATAGAGCTGTTGAAGTAGCTGGACTTGCCCAGTTGCCTCAGTTTGTCTGGAGGAGGGTTTTTCAAGGAACACAAGTGCATTCTGTCCAAAATGTGAGGTAAAAAATACCCAACAACAACAACAGCAACGAAACAACCACAAAAAAACACCCAAAACCCAAACCCAGTAATTTTCTTTTAACTATAAAATAATTTTTCACCATTACTTTTTAGATCTAATAACTGCAGCCTTGACTGGCTGGTGGAGAACAGAGGCCCATGCTTTGTGCAGGGTGATTATTTATTTATTTAAAAAACAAAATCAAGGCTATCTGCAATTTGGATCTAATTTCACATTTATTTTTCATAGTTTGTTTGCTTAGTAGCTCTGCAATAAGGCAGTGATTAGTTAAATCAGTTATACATAAATTCAAAGACTTGTTATTCATTTTAGATGTTCAGACTTAATTGGATTTAAATCAGATTAAAAAGTGACTTCTGAGGGAAAAATACCCCCAAGCATGCAAAGAGGGTTGCTTTTTATAACTTATCACATAAATGGCAATAGAGATTTCTATCTTTATAACATTTATTCCCTCTTACAGCTTACAATTCTATTTAACTTTTAAAGAGAATACTTACATATTAAAATGTTAGCAGGGCAGAGTAGGAGGAAGCCGCTGACATTTCTTTCTCAGAATAACCTGTTTTCTACTCCAGAGTATTTTCTTTAGATTGTAATGAAATTTAAAACTTAAATATTATGAAAGGAGGTCATTCTATGATTTTATTTAATATAGTAATTGCTGTGAAAATCACATAACACAAGCCATATTAAAACCATGGAAAACACTTCTTGTTTCTCCCAGGAGATGCCTGGGTAGATCCAGATAGCTTCTCCCTTGGGGTTTAAGGGACTGTCAGGGATTTAATTACAGGCTTAGGCCATATATGTAAATAAGAATTACTGAATAATGAAAAGCAGGGTTGGGAGAGTTTGGATGAAGATGGAAATGGAGTATTTTTAGTGCTGTGGGAGTAGTTTGGGATAACCAGAAGTAACTTCTATGAATCCAGCAGATAAATATCCTTGCAAAGGAACAGAGCACAACTCAGTCCTGACTGTCAAAGCACAGTTTATGCTGTAGGACAGTAGCATTTTGCTGCCTGGCCTTTTTCCTAAATTTGAGCATATTTTGATAGGCGTTTGGACAAATCAGGCTTCTGCAGGATCAGCTATCTGCAGCTCCGCGGCCTCCTCATGATGCAGAAGATTGAGGAGTTTATGCAAAATCAGGTACTTAACCATATGCAAGGCAGGATGAAGGTACAGCTTTTGGAGGACAGAGCAGAGATTTGTATGCAGATAATTCTCCATCTGGACTGATACAAGGCTGGGGAACTCAAGACATCTCCCCCAAAAGATGTGTTTTCTAGGGAGCTTGCCAGAGGCTACTACTGCAGAGATGTGAAGAGGCAGAAGGAATAACAACTGCTGACTGCAAATGCTTCTGCTCATCTTTCCCATCAATTATTTAGACAAGAAAGACTTACATGAGAATTAATCATTAAATTTTGAATTGCTGCTTTACATCAATAATGAAATAGTTGTGCCAAATACAAACAGATGAAGAGAATGGGATGAGAAATCATCGTTAACACTCAAAAGGAAAAGTAATGTTTTAATGGAGCTATGAAGCTCATTACTCCTTCATGGCAGAGGGTTACTGTCAGTGACCTGGAACAGACAGCTCTATATGCCAAAAGTGAAACCTCCTGTTTAATCTCTCATAAGTGATGTTGGCATATTAAAATTGGGTGAGCTGGATTCTGCAAGGTTCCATGAACAAGTCATTCTTGGTACCAAAATACCTTTATAAATAAAATTTCTAGAGATTAAAATTTTACAGATTTTAGTACTGTCTTAATTTTGATACAGGTTATCTTTCAGGTGTGAACATCCAGAAGCATCACGGTAGACACAAAATTTCAATATTTTAACTGTTTGAATTGCTTAAACCAATTTTGTCAGGTATATTTCTGGAGAAAAGAGACTGAGTCTGAGACTTAGCCTCCAAAAACACATTTAATTGTTAATATTCAAATTATTGCCAATTGCTATAATTATATCATTGACCTAAAAATGCTGGGGGGAAGGGCTTGGTATGCTTCTTGTAACACTGTAACCTCAAACTTTAGCATCTTTCTCCCCTATCTCCCAGGGTATATTCCTAATAGTCCTGTCCAGAAAAAGGAATGTGGAAAGCATGGAGAAAAAAACAACCTGTATGAACTCATTATTTATTTTAGTAACGTGATGTATGTGTTACATATAGAATTTCTGAATGCTTGGTGATGAGAAAACTACAAACTAAGTCAGATAGACTGACCTAGAAAGCATTGTGACCCTGCAGTATATGTAGTAAGTATAAATGCTTTTCTAACTTTATTTACTTTTAACTTGCTGGTCAATCTTTTCAAAATCTCGTGTGATAGAATCAGCTCCTAAGGTGTACTGTGAGTTTGAAGTAAGGAAATGGTAGGTATTACAAAATAACTTACATAGTATTTAAAGGTATGCACTATTCCTTGACTTGCTCCAGCTCCTTCATTTAATGTTGTTTTCATTTTGATACAGATTTGTGTTGCCATTTCCCTTCTATGTTTCATTGGGTTGCTACCTGTAGTGAATTAGAGGGAAGACAAGCATAAAGTCAATTCCACTTGCTGTAATTCCCCAGATTTTAAAAGGAAAAGACATTTATTTAATTTGCTTTGCAACCTATGAGCTCATGGGGTTCATTAATTTCTCAAGAAGTAAATAAGTTCCGGTGGTTTGTTCTCCAATTTATCACTTTTTGTCTGTTTCCATTTTAGCTGCTAATTCAAGCTCTCCCTCTTGCTTGAATGAACTTTGTGAGAGAACACATCTAGGCTTTTTCAGCTTGGGGCACAACTGTGCAGAAACAAGCATTTTTTTGCTTAATTGCTCTTGTAATTGGCACCTCATGGCATCAGAGCACAGGTAGCACACAAACTGGGTTGTATTGCACCAACAGACACCAGTAGGGACTGTCCCTTTGCCAGACCATATTTTACTGGTACTGGGGTAGTTTCCTTGGGCATGGATATTCCTCGTCCTGCATGTCCCACTGAGTGGCACGAGGAGTGCTCCTCCTCAAGAGGAGCTAGGCTGGCATTGCAGACATTGAGAGGAAACTGTAGCCTACTTGTCTGCTGTTTTAGGCTGAAAGGAAACACAATTAGGTGAGGAAGTCTCAATAATGAGGCTACTTTATTAGCAGCTTTTGGTGGGACGTGGAAATGTTAGATTTAGAAGATAATCAGCCTGCATTTTTATCTCTACTTAAAATAGCAGAATGGAAAATTCTCTTATCTCCATAAACTGCTATTTTTCACTTAGCAAATTATTTTACCACCCAAAACAGATGCCACACAAAGAGTTGTGGTTGGGAGGCATATAGTTATTTATCTCAGTCAAAGTGTCTCAGTTAAAAAGCTGTCAGTAGGAGATAATAATAATAAATACACGTGGCATTTGGCTAGAAGAATACAAGATTATACTAAATAGAAACACATTTCTAAAAGAATAATTGTTACTAATTAGAAGTCTCCTGTTATGCTTAGAGTTGTAAGAAAGTGAAATCAAATTTAATTATGCAAGGTCCCAGTTGTGCCAAAGGTGTTATAAAGAATATCTTTATGGAGACATTCAGTATAACAAACTGGCTGGTGTTATTATTAGCATGCTCAGTTGCACATTTTCTTTATATTAGTTTAAATTTTAATGATGATGTTTGTAGGACTAATTACCAAGAATCTGAACAGCACTCCTTGGGATAGTCACCCAAAAGGCTTGCATTTTTTCAGTGTTAAGTTATTAATGACTCCAAAGCATCTTTGACTAAATTCTTTATATTCTGTATTTGTACAAACAGGTACTTAAAAGTGGATCTGTGATCGTGCCCACAGGTCCTTTGGATGCACAAACAGTGAATTTCAACAGTTGTTCCCTCGTTCCTGCAAGCTAGGAGAGGATTGCTGGCCAGCATCAGCTTTTACTAGGATGAGTGCAACACTGCTCTGGGACATTGTCAGTGAAGGATTGGTTATCTTGGGTTGATGCCTTGGGAAGGCTGACCTGGAACAGAGACAGGACAGAGCTCAAGAATAAAGTAGGTATTTATTGAAAGGCTTTAGGATACACCTTGGGCAGGAAAAGAGCCTGACCAGGGCCACACCCAAGGTGGACCCAAAATGGTCACAAAAATGGCTGACTTGTCATGAGGTCTCACACTTTTGTAAGTTTTGGTCCATTTGCATATTGGGGTTTAATTGTCCAATTACAGCTTCAGGTATTGAGGTCCCATCCTTCTTGTTCCTCCCTTCAGCCCACCCTTGTTTGTGCTTTTGGGCCTGAAAGTTGTCCTTGGTCTTCAGCAGGAAAAGGATTTGTTTTATCTCCCTCCTCTGTGAAGAGAACTGACTGGCACTGAATGTGAGGCTCAGAACTGCACCTCTAGGCAGCACAGAATCTGAAAAAGATGAAAGCTCAAACTTAAGGCATCAGGGTGATGAGAAGGTCCAGAGGCTAGGAGCTGGGAAACAGGCAAAGAGGACACAGAGTAGCCATGCATCTTTTCTGACAACTCGTTGTCTAGGCATGCTGAGGAGGAAAGCTAATTTTTCATAGTAACTCCAGATAAAAATCTTAATATGCAGTGTGGATATAATGCATCTCCTCCCTGAAGAAAAGTATTTTGGCTGAGTGAATCTAACTGTGAACCAAGGGCTTTTTCACTAGCACTCACTCTGTCTTCACCAGGGGAGTCATTATTAAACAGATCTTAGCTATATGATGGTCATGGAGGAGCAATGATCATGAGAAAAATGCTGTGATATTAGAGGGATGTGAGAAGATTTGATGTAAAGAAACCCTGCTAATTTTGGAATTGACACAAAAGTCAGGGATGGTTTTTGGATTAGGCTGTGCAGTCCAAACCATTTTTCCATTCTTTTCTGGCAGCTCAGTTCACCACTGCAGCCTCTCTGGAGGTGGCATGGGGACATGGATAAATGAAGCTTTCAAATTCATGCAAGTCTTCCCAATGATTCTTTCAGGCCCTGCAAGGTTAAGGTTTTTCTTCTCTAAGAGCATTTCTTTCCAGGAGCACAATTTGCTTCTCAGCCCCGAAGATGACTTTCCTGCCAGTAAAGAACCCTCCCTCCCGGTCAGCACCAGTCAGTTTTATCCTTAAACCACCTGGCCTGACACACTGGGACCTTCTCTTCTTCCCCACGTACCTTGAAGATAAGCACAAGGCCACCACCCCTATTCCCACAGCTCCTCTCCCCTGCTTCACAGGGTCACAATGAAGTGTTAGTCTTGGGAGCTGACTGAGGGACTGACCCCTGATTATGGCAGAAGCAACAGGAACACTCTGTTCCATGGCCACTCATCTGACACATGGCACTTAGCTCTTCTGCAGTGTTGTAGGTGTGGAGCCAGGGCTGAAAGCTCTGTTCTCCAGGAGGGGCATACAGCTCAAACATACCTTAAAAGCAAAAGCAGCTGTGCTGTGTATGCTGTGAGCCTTGACTGTCAGGTTCCTGGGCTTTGCACTCAGGTAGGGGGAGGCAGCCAGAGAAAGGCAGCAAAGCACAGCATAAGTGTTTGTCCGAGTGGATCTGCAAGCACTGTTGGAAAAGAAGGAGTCATTCCTGCTGCTGACAGTAACCTGGGATGGGATTCACTTCTCTCCACCTCAGACATGTGATGTATAAGCATTTGCAGCTGAACTGGGCACTCCAGGCTTCCCCTATTAGTTAATGGAAGTGATTATCTATTTTTAGGCATGACTCACCTGGTCTATTTTAGCTCTCTATTTTAGTGCATGATGAATTGCATGATGTCCATTAACAATTCAGGAGAGAGTCTAATCCAAGTAGCTCAGATGTGGACCTCTTAATTGATTTATTTGGATCAGTTCTACCCCATCTGCCTAGGTCCTTAAAGCACTGGGTGCCTTCCAAGGCTAAAACTGAGGCAGGCAGTGCAGAAAGCACTTTTGCTTTCTTTGCCTAGACAGCAGCATATTTTCAGGTGTGACTTTGGCAACTGAACACTTGAATTGGCTGTGGTCATTTTGCACTGTCAAAAGTATCATTGGTCCTTGTCTAGGAGCAGTATAGTCTCCATCTGTACAAGCTCTGTCTAGCCAGAAAAAGAAAAGGAGCTTTGGTTTCCTTCCCTCTCAAGTATCTGCTGTTTTATTGACAAATTCTTTCCTCTCTCTTGCCCAATTCCAGCCCTCCTTTTCCTTATGGCTCTCTGTCTGAACCCCTCCTGATGCAGCCAGACCTGGTAATTCTCTGTAACTCGTCTGAGGCTGCTGACCTTCCTTACCTTTTGCTGAAACTAAGCTCCCTGGCACAGAGGCAAGAATGTCAGCTCCACCTCAACAGTCACTGTGGTGGGATCTGGAATAACAGATCCACAGACCTCTGCCTCCCACATCGTACCCAGAGCTTGCTGTGGGTTAGAAGAGGCAGCAATGAGGAAGGCTGGGTCCTACTGGTGCCTTAGGAAGGCTGACCTGAAACAGAGACAGGACAGAGCTCAGGAATAAAGTAGGTATTTATTGAAAGGCCTTAGGATACACCTTGGGCAGGACAAGAGCCTGACCAGGGCCACACCCAAGGTGGATCCAAAATGGTCACAAAAATGGCTGACTTGTCATGAGGTCTCACACTTTTGTAAGTTTTGGTCCATTTGCATATTGGGGTTTAATTGTCCAATTACAGCTTCAGGTTGGGAGGTCTCATCCTTCTTGTTCCTCCCTTCAGCCCACCCTTGTTTGTGCTTTTGGGCCTGAAAGTTGTCCTTGGTCTTCAGCAGGAAAAGAATTTGTTTTGTCTACCTGTNTGGTGAGGTGAAGATGATCCTGTAGAAAACAGGTCCAGTGATGATAAAAGGGGTCCAGTGATGGTGAGAAGGGTCCAGTGGGTGAGAAGGGGTCCAGTCTTCCTCCCAGAAAATTGAGTGAAGCTAGCAGCTTTCGTGTCCCTGTGTCTCAGTTTTATCCAGGTAGGAATGCCTGGGTCCCCTCCACTGCCAGGGGGATGTGATGCATCTCACAATAGGATGATGGAATGTGGATGCACTGCTCTGGGTGGGGTGTATAGCCTGGGGAGGTGCTAATGGCCCATTATCAGAAGGCGTCAGGCCTCTTCCCCCCTTGAGTTACCAGAGATAAAGAAAAAAACCCAAAACATCTCCCCAACTGCTTTTAACAGGTGAAATAGAATACACACCCCTGGCTCCACAACCCAAGACAACTACCAAGCATTTCTAAGCTGATGAAAGGAGCAGGAGTTCCCCAGTGGTGGACCAGGTGTGGGCAGCAAAGCGTGTCGGTAGGGATGAAGTAGAAGAATGATGAGAGGCTGCTTTCTCTCCCACACCATTTTCCCACAGCTGATGTGGGCTCATGATGTTTTCCACAGGAGCAGAACTCATGTGTGGCACATCACTGAGACTCTGGGTACTCAGGGAGCTGCACTCCTTGAGGACACCTTGGGCCACAAGCCATCAGTGTCTGCTGGCTGCCCATACCCTGCCTGGCAAAATTCTGGGGAGATCAGCTGTCCCACCACTGAGGGCTCTTACAGGGAGGATCTCTGCTGTGGCAGTCTCAGGGTGAGTTGGCCTTAGGAATGGCTCATGTGGAGGCTGAGGAATGAGGTGTTTGAGATCAGTTCAACTGTCTAACAGAACTAGGATTGAATTTCTCATTTTCAAGCCTTGCTTGAAGCTTGAATATTGGTGCATCTCTTCCTGCCCTTGCTTTTTAATCTGAAGGGTTTATTTCAACTTGCTTCATCCTGTTTCACATCATGTAGTTGTCAGTGGTGTACAAATCTGCTGGATATTTAGTTTATTCTTGGTTCTGACCTGAGTGTGCATACCAGCTGTCAAATGATGTCATGAGCTCTGAGATCTGCCATCCCTAAACTCAGTCTGAATCTCTCAGCACCTGTTCTAAACTGGTATATCTGTGTACTCACACACACAGGACGAGTTTCCATATCCTCTCTTGCCAGCTAACACGGTGAATCCACAGCTGGACTGAGGACACTGAATCACTCTTCGTTCTGCTCACCGTTTGCATTTTGTTTCCAGGCTGTCATTCCAAGATAGGTGATGATCTTGGTCTGTGATGAATTGCAGAGGCTTTGGATAAAGGGTGAATGTTGATCTTCATGGATAGGATTTCTTCTCTCTGGGAGAAGTCCTGGCAGATGTCCAAGGATGTGCAGGATGTAGAGAATCCACCTTGTGACACTGATACTTTATAAGCACAAGTTCAGAGTACATGAACAGCTGTTATCTCAGAACACAGCAGGGATGCAAGCTTCCTGTTCCAGTGCAAGATGATCCTGTAGGATGTCCTATAATATGGAGTGCTGGTATGTGTCATGTCCCAGGACTCTGATTCTCAATAATCCTTCTTGGTGTAAGGGGAAAAGAGCACACACAGCAGGTTCTAGCTATCAGTTACTGTATATTTGAAATGTGTCCTGATTCTAGAAGAATGTCTGTTAGATAGCATAAAATACATGAAATGCAAGTAATTTGGCACACTTAGGGAGCTCTATCCTACAATTCTTTCTCCTTCTGCTTCTCTTTTTGCTAATGAAACAGCTGCTTTTTGGTTTCAGGCTTTAACCTATTTTTAGAATCCTTTTATGCTATTGGCCCTTTGAAATGCATGAATTGCTATGAAAAGAAAGCCAGTGTCATTGCTGTGAGGCAAGAGGAAGGCCTATAGGTGAAGTAATTTCTGGTGATGAGAGACTGTCTCACCTATTCATCTCCTCCCTTCCTTTATTTCTGTAAAGTAACCCAGTTCCCCATGGCACATGGTTCCATGCCTTTTCTGCTTTGATTTAAGCATTACAATTATATCAGCCCCAGCCCTTCATTAGCACAGCACCAGCAGATAATTCCCTCCTTCGGGGGGAATTCTTTTTCTCATCCAGGCTCCTGTTCCCACTGCAGGAATGTGCTGGCCCAAAGTAGAAGAGGAAGTGGAGGAGCTTGGTTTCCAAGGAAAGAAGCTGGAGAACAGTGCAGAAAGAAGGAAGCTGTGAACGAAATAGAGGGCAAGTGGAAGGTAGAATCTGTTTATTGGATGGGTATTAAACCTTGTTTCTGTGAGCAGCTGTGTTCTCACTGGGATGTCAGATTTCACTGGAAGGGCTGTGGGTTGGCAAGTAGAATATATCATCATCTAAAGAGTCAGGTTATCCTCATGACTGAAGATGCCATAAATACAAATCCAGAATCACTGAATTGGTGTATACTCTAATCTGCCCAATATGACTGCAGGTGTGGCTTTAAATGTGATATAAATCATTGCATGATTTCTTTAGTTGTTTACCATTAATTAATTTGGCACTAAACTAGCTTAAGCAGCAGTTCCTTATGGGATTTGCAGTTTGTAGGCTGGAGGCCCATCTGTGTCTCAGCTGACACAAATGAACATGCTGTGGTTAACTGAAGTGGGAAGAATCATACCTAGTGTCTTGGTTGCAGTGTTGACAACGTACTTGTGTCTTTTAAAATCCAAGCCACACTCAGCTCACTTTGGATGATTAAAAAAGGATTTTTAATTTTTGTTCCCTGGTTTCTGAGTTTTCTCCTGAAACCTGTTTTTGATCTGATCAAACAATTTTATCCGTACAGACAGATCTTTATTCTCATTGCTGCAGCCATTTCTGCCTTGAGGCAGTGAAGGGGACTCCTGTTTGCTCTGCATCCCTGCACAGTTTCACTGCAATTGAGTCATCTCCAATGTATCTGCTAAACCCTGGCTAAAGACAAGAAGGTCTGAACACAGCAAGGTTTGGCTTTCTTTTCTATGGCTGAAAAATGTGATTTGAATTCTGTGCTACAGAGAAGATCTCTGCATTCAGTGTTGCACAGATTGCAAATATCTGCTATGTTTTCTCCTGCTAGGAATACAGCCACCTGTGACACCTGCATAGGGTCTTGTGTTCTTAGGGTACACTAGACAATGAAATTTAGGAAGCACATTTTGTTAAACAGAGCATGGTTAAGGAGGTAGATGGTTGGGAAAACTAATTCTCCCTAAGAATATAAGTATTAATTCCTATCTGTTTTTCCTGCCCTTACTCTCGTTCTTATAGGACAAAATCAGGCATTTGCTTTCACATCATACCACAGTTGAAAATGCAGTGTTAAAATAGTGTTGGATGACTGGAAGGGATGGCCTAATGGAAGTGATGGATGGGAGCAGCTGGAGAGCTTGTGAACATGTCTGTGATTTTTGAAATTAATAACCACGGTATAAAACAAGTTTTGTGGGTTTATAATCATGTGTTTGACACTGTCCCCAGCAGTAATTCTGCTTTATGTCTCTGTGCACACTCAGCAGAGACTGTTAAAAATGAACTGGTAATTCGGTGACCTCAGCTGATACCCTAAACAAAGAGCCCAGTGACTGGTTGGTCTCAGATCACCACAAGCTGAAATTTTGGGATAATGTTGCTCTCTAGTAACTTTATGTGATAATTAGTGATCTCAGATGACACCAAAAATTTTGAGTATAGGGGTAAGTAACTCTGTGTGATAATTAGTGACTTTGGATGACCCTGAGCCAAAATTTTGGAGTAAAGGTGACCTCTAGTAACTCCATCTATTAATTGGTGATCTCAAGGAACTCTCTGTGCTAATTAGCAATCGCAGATGATGCCCATGTTCTAGCTGTTGACCTCCCCTCCCCAGACACACATACTGTGCATGTGATTTTGGGGTTACCATATTAGCTCCTAGAGGTCAGTTTCAGATGCCCATGCACCAAATCTAACCCTGCAGATCAGCTCAGGCCCATTCTGTCCTGTATTTCTTTCTCAGAAGTCCCCTGTGATATCTCTATGAGCCCACAGTGTCCCTTGAAGTTACCTGGGGACCAAACGTGCTTCAGGACATCCACTGAGATCATCCTGATACCCAAAGAGACCTTTGGGCTCCCCTGGGGCTCAAGAATTAGGCCCTACTATCATTTGTCATCCCTCACTTGGCTTCTTGGGATCTTTTGAGGTTACAGAAGTACCAGTTATATCCCTTGGGGCAACGCAAGGTCAGTTCCTGCTGAACTGTAACATCCTGGCTGCTTTCAGAGGCTCTCCAAATCCAGTGTCAGTGGGAAGGAGTTGGAGTGGGATGGACCCACTGGAAGATTTGCATTACATACTTGCCCTGAGTGCAGCTTTCAGGCAGTCCCCTCTGAGAGGAGCATGTGAAGAGTATGAATGGTGACCCCTGTGCATCCCCTCCTCTACCTCCCCCAACAGACAGCACCATTTAACAAAAACGCAATGCAAAAAATGGGAAACAGGGAGCAGCCCTGTTTTATTTCAGGAGGGAAGGGTAAGAGGCAGCTGCTTTTCCTTAGAAAACTGTTATGAAGTTGATAGAAAGTGCCTTCCATCTCTTTAGATCATATGGCATTTTAGCAGATCCTCAGCCCCAGCAGGATGCTGCTGTCATCCATCACCTCTCACCACAGTGCCTTCCTTCTCTGGGCCTCTTGGACCTCATTGCCTGAGATCCTTCAGCTCCCCATTTTCCATTATGGTTTTCCATTTCCTTTATGGTTTTGGCTACTAAAAGTAGTTAATGGCTCCTTACTTAGCAGTTTCTTTTTAGGAGGAAGCTACAGTGAGAATACACTTCTCGCTATCCATGCACATTTCTGGAGGAACAGCAACATCTGCAAACACATGGGCCCCCAGTGGCAGACCCCTGTGAGTTCTTAAAAATTGAATTGACCTTTGCTTCAAGTATTTGAGATAAATTGTTCCAGTTTTCATAAGAAAAAAAAAATCAATTAAAAAAAAGGCACCCAAACAATCAAATGAAAAAATGCACAAAAACCAAAACCCAAAACACTGAGAGGATTGGATGGGGAAAAAACCCCATAATCCAAATTATTCCAAGAGAGGAGGGAAACTGAGTTATAGGGAGAAGATCAGACAATGCAGAGTCCATATGTGCAGTTCCAAATGCCCAGCACTAGCTGAAGCCAAAAGAGCTCTCTCTACACCTTTTCCCTCCTTTCTTTTTTGTAACCTACATCCTGCCAGAGTTACTCAGAACATGGAGACAGCAAAATACAGAAGCTTGAGATGACCCAGCTTCAGTGCAGGTACCAATACTCATATAAAGATGCCTCCACTTGGCTGTAACCTGTTGAAAAGTGTGAAGGAGACCATAAGCACAGCAAACACCTAGGAAGTCCTAGGGGTTGTCCCACAGGCAAAGAACTGGGGCAGCACAGGGCAGGAATGGGGCAAGGCACCATCCCACACCAACCGTATGGTAAAAGAGGCACAACCATGCTAAAGACAATAAATAGTGAAGTAGTGGTGCTGCACTTCTTTGATGCCTCTTAGAGGATGAGTAAATTCATACTTGGTGCTGCCCTGCAACAAAATCCAGGGCAAAAGACCAGATCCTGCTCCCTTCAAATCAGTGTTAAAACAAATACTGAACCTACTGCAACCAGGACAGAACCATTTTATAAAACACTGTCAGCTCCTGGTTTCAGTCCCCACTCTGTGTTTAATGGGTTTGCTCATCCTTTCAGGAAAGCTTTATTTTGGTATGACTCTGTCAAAAGCAGTGGTCAAGAGCAGAGCATCAGATAGTGTCCATGAACTTTGAGTCTGCCAGAATGCCAGAAGGCAAAATACCAGCTCCTCAGGTAAACTCTGGGCAAGCTAGGTAATAGCAGTGGTGTTGGACTGATTGAAAATGTTATTTGGGCCTTTATTAAATAGTTTTCTTTCAGAGCAGACTGCTTTTCATTACCATTTTAAATAGATATTACCACCATAGTTAATAACTTCCGTGGTCTTTTTACCCTCCAGCAATTTTATTATTTATTCTTAAATTATAAATGTTCTGCTTTTCTCTGGCATGCCTTTTTTTT
>VWYO01026570.1:6305-17486 GCA_013400275.1 Rhadina sibilatrix | reverse complement strand
TTTTTTTTTTTTTTTTTTTTTTCCTAGAACTCGCTAATAGAACACCCAGGACAACCATGCACTTGTGAAAGAAAGAAGCAATGGAACTGAGACCAAACATCTACCTGGTCAGCAGGAGATCAGAAGTCATGTGCAGCTCCAGGAACCTGCCTGTCAGCCTGGAATGTTGCTGTAAAATCCATGCAGTTATGCTGCCTTCACAGCAAAGCCTCCAGCTGGATGAAATTTGTACGTGTGAGGAGTTTGTGCTGGGTGGAAATACCTGAAATACTGCAGTTAACTGTTGGTTGAAGAACAAGCATCCATGAATAAATGTAATTTCGCATTGTCCCATTGACTCACCAACACCACACAATAAAACAGTCCCTTTCCTTCTGGGGCTTAGCAGTGCTGCTTTCTCCATGTCTGCACAGACACCATGTAAGCTGCAAATTAAATGAGAAGACAAGAAATCACCTGAAACATACAGTGTTCCTACTGGTTTGTGTTCATGCAACAGATAGAGCCAAGGAGAAGATGTGACCCATGTACTCTGATTATAGAACTATAATCTTACAGAAATTGAATGTTTTGGTAATCCTAGGTTCTTCTTTGGGACTCTGGCCCATGTCTTTGTTGATATCTCAGCCTGCAGGAACTGAGGCCTAAAACAAGTTCCTCAAATAAAATGCCATAACGTTTCCAAGCCAAAGGAAATCACAGTGGTGGAAGATACATGGTGGAAAAGCAAATTCAGTGGGTTACTTGTGGGGAAGTTGTAGCTACTCAGACCTGTGAAAGGAAGAATATTCAATGAAGAAGCAGAGTGGAACTCTCTTCCATTTAATTGCATTGATTGACTGAAGTGGGAATATTCAAAGCATGCTTTTCTTCCATTAAGCATGTACCAGCTGTTGGAATAGAGAGCTGTGCAGGAGAGTGGATCCAGCTGGTTCCTTCCCTTGCCATGCTCTCAGAGCACATCAAAGGCTGCCCTGGGCTCTAATGTTTGCTTAAAGATCCTAGAGGTTAAGAACTGGTGATGACAACTCCAGCAACACAAACACCCACCTCCTTTCCTGCCTGGATATTACTTCAGAAGGATTTTCTTAGGGATGTGGGATGCCTTTCAGATACAACAAGAAGGTTTTAACATATGGGAAATTCACTCAAACCATGGTATCTCCAACACAAAAAATAGCTGGTTCTTCTCCTGTACCACGCCTGCATCAATAAAGCTACTTTAGAACCTTTGGTGTTTATTCAAAGAGCAGCAAAACTTACTGGGAGCTAGGAATTGTTTAATAATAACAGAATGAGTGTGAGTAAGTATAAGGCCTAAGAGAGAGCTCAGATAGCTAAAAATACAGTCAAAGAGAAAAGATTAGAATCAACAGAATGATATTAAAAAGCAGTGAGGTGTTGGTTTTGGAGAAGAAAACCTTTGTGACAAAAATACCAGTATAAGTTTACAAAAGCCCTACACAAAATGCTGGGAGCATTGATGGAACGGTCAAATCTGTGGAATCATTAGAAATCCAGTGCAAGCCAGAAAAATTGTTTGGTGAAAGTCCTCTAAGAAGTGCATGCCATTTCTAACTTCTGTTAGTGCTGAGTGCTGTAGGACCTGGAGTTCTGAGCAAGATATAATTAGAAAGCAACACAAGCCTCAGAAGTTGTTCCTATTTCAGCTATTTCTAAGGGCACCTTTAATTGGCAATATTCAAATACAAACTCCTCCAGATATGAGTAATGACACAGTCTTCAACTCTTTCCTAAATTATTCCAAGCTTCTCAGTGAAAGATAATTTTAGTATGAGCTAGTTATCTCCATTTAGAATAATAAGAGAGCGACTATAATAAGAGAGCAACTTGGGTAGATTCTGAGCTAAACCTTCTTGAGACTGGTTTGCAATGCAAGAGAGAGAAAAGTAGCTCAGTAATCAGCAGAAAGACTTTTGGAAAGCTTCAATATGTCCAGAAGACTCTGATCACTGACAAATATGTATAAATACATGTATTTATATTTTCATAAACACCTCAGAAGGGAATGGAGAACCACTTCTTGGGTTGATGGTCTGGCTGCAGTAATGCATTACAGCCATGAGCAGAGAGCTACTGTTTGTATCCCTCTCACATTTAAAACAGCACATTGTCCTGACTAAACATAATTTGTCAAGGATGTCTGACTCTATCACCAGTTTCTACACTTAATCAAAATATACCATTCTTGCATTAGTCACTAGCATCAAAAGGATAAGAAAACTTACAACTAATTCCCTACTTTCCAGAGATCTCTGTTAGGTAGCTCTTATGACTACTCAGTACACAGTGTCTTTGAGCAATGACTTTCTCTTATTGTATATTTATGAAACGTATTAATTACCTGATGTAAATTAATAGTGGTGGCTTGTTAGAAGCACAAAACCTATACATGTATGTTACCATGAAATGTGCCAGCAAAGCATTTATTTTATTAAGCAACACAACACCCTGAAAGACATTATTTAATGTAAGATAAGGTAAGGAGGAGGGAAAAAGAAGCCTGTCCCTGACCAGCTCAGGAAGTTTTACAACACTGAAATGTTGCAGACTCTTGCCATGTTCTATTTCACAGAGAGCTGCTCCAGGGGAAACAGGGTGTGAGACAGGTAAGGCTCATATTCTGCTGTAATTTAATTAACAGACTGCTTGATGTTTTCTAATTATCATAGAATCATAGACTATTTTGGAAGTTAGAAGGCACCTGAAAGCTCATGTCTTTCCAACCCCACTGCCATGGGTAGGGACACCTTCCACTAGACCCAGTTACTCCAAGCCTTGAACACTTCCATGTTTTCCCTTTTGCCATGGGATAACTCATCTTCCAAATGCCATTTGTTCTAAAAAGGATCTCAAACAAGCTAAAAAACAATCACCCATGGAAACTTCATGCTATCTTAGTACAGTATTTATAATATGGTATTTGTGGAATTGGTGATATATTTTTCAAAAGGTGAGACACCCCAAGTATTTTATGAAAAAAAACATACAGTCCTTGCTTTAGATTTTGGCAACATTTTTAGGAAATCTCTGAAAATCTAAATAATAATAATAATAATAATAATAATAATAATAATAATAAGAAGAAGAAGAAGAAGAAGTAATGTTTTGAACATTTCATATAGACTTCCAGTTGTATGAGCCCCACAGTAGTTCAGAAAGCATCTCTATGTATGGGCATGTGGGAGGCCACATCCTCCCATGACTCTGCCTCCCTTTTCACAGGAAGGCTTCAGAACTTGAGGAAACACAGGCTGGGTCTCTCCCAGTTTTCCTTCCCCAAAGACTTCACTCTGCTCTTCCTTGTTCCTTCTCTCCTTCCTTCACTCCTTCCTGCCATAAATGGCTCCTGCAGAAAGAATGAGAATTTGGTTAGGATGCATCACACAGGCCAAGGAACATGAATCAGCATCATTCACCCCTCTGCAGCACAGCACCTCACAATGGAAACCACATGGGAAATCTGAAAAGTGACAGACCAGATTAAAAGGATTCTTGACATTTCAGGAACTTCAGGTTTAATTAATTAGTCAGTTATTACACACAAATACTGTTTTCAGCTCCAGAACTAAGTATCTCCAAAATATCCAAAGCTGTTATTTTGGTTAAGATATGCTTCTAATAGCAACTTATACATTTTAAAGATACAAAATCATGTGTGAAATAAGAATTTATAAAATAGATGTTCATTCTCAGTATCCTTCTCAGTGCAATGAAGTACAGTATTCTGATATCAAGGTCAGTTCTTTGATTCAGTGGTGGCAAGTGCCTCTGAAATGTTGCTAATTAAACACATTTATCAATAAAAATCAGCCATTTGTTTTGAATCCTTTTTATAGTGGGTAGCTCTAGTTGCCAGCAAAATGAGGCCAAAGTGAACAGAGGGGCAATGATGTCTGTGTTCCCAGCCTCCACTCATTTAAAAGCTCATCACATTTCTACTTCATCGTGTTTAAAATAGAAATGAATTTCACAAATTAGATTGAAATCCATGAGCAATTAAAGTAAAATTGTGAGTCAAACACTGTTATCACTCTGTTAGAGAACTGGACTATCACTGCTTCGGTAACACAGCAAAAAATGGTCCCATAATTGACACTGGGTAGGTAGCTGGAAAGCAAAATAATGAAGTTGCCCGGGGTGATCTTGAAGAAGTGAAGTCTTTTAACTAAAGACAAAATAATTGGAAAATTTTAGCTAAGAAATAATGGGGAAATGAACAGAACACTACCATAAAAAAAGCTTGTGTAGGCTTAGATAAAAAATAGAGCAATTGAGACGAAGACAGCATTGGCAGTGCTTAGGAAAGACAGAAAATTAGAGAAAATGACAAAATGTTATGCATAGATGTTGCCTTCTTTAAAGTCAGAGTTTTCTGTGGAGTTGTATGAAAAGAGAAGTAGAAGTTGGGGTGAAGAAATGGGACCACATCATTGCAGAGGCAATCTTCCTCTAACGAAGATTAATGGATTAATGGTTTCCTCTGGGGCTGGGATGCACAATGCACTCTGCAGTGTTTTTCACCAATTTTTCTGCTGCATTTAGGGTATGGAAATTTGACAGGAAAGAAACCCTCTTGTGTCCTAGCTTGTCCTCAGTAATTGGAGGGGCTAGGTGTGGCTGCACTGAATTTCTGATTGTAGTCAATTCAGCACTGTCAGTCTGGTAGAGTTCAATGAAAATTTGCATGATCACAGATTTACAAATAGTGCATTTTACCAGTCCAGTAGTCGAGGTCTGGCTGAGTTCAGTGAGAGCTTCCACAGATCTGATGGTTTATTCAAGCAATGGGAAAGGAGCTTTGGGATTACAGAATTCAGATTCAGGTGAAAAATGCACTAACTTGCAGAGTGTTACTGTGTATTGAGACAGAAGTGACAGCGAGATCAGTGATGCATATATCTACACACACACACATATATATAAAATATAAATATTCAGAGGTCTGCTCCAATTTGGGTGGAGGTGGAAAGTCCACCCAAAGGCATCCCAGATGTGTTCCCCCCTCTCTTTTTTTAATTATCCTTTTTGGTTTTTTTAATCTGTCAGAACTTGGATGGCCCTGCAGGCACACACCACGGTGTGCCTAAGAGCTGTGCCTGTGCATCACCAGTGGTAGCAGGTGCCAGGCACTGGAATTAGCACCAAGGCAGAGCAAGGCAGTTGGCCACTAATGTGCCAGTGAACTGTGTGCAGTTTTATGATTTATTCTTTATTTATTGTATTTATTACATTTATTTATTTATTTATTTATTANTGTATTTATTACATTCATTTATTTATTATTATTATAAATATTTATTTATTATAATTGTATATTATTATAGATAATATTTTATATATTATAGATAATATATTATCTCTTATCTATTATATTTATTATATATTATCTATAGATTGTCTATAGATTATATGTTATTATATACAATAATATAAAATTACTATTATTATAAATATGTATATTATAAATATTTATTATTATTATTGTAAATGTATCTCTATATTATTTATTTATTACAGCCAAAATCTGATGGTCTTGAGGTGTAGCTCACCTGGGTTCAGGTGATGGTATTTCTCTGCAAGCCTCAGTTGAAACTACTGTCCTGAGTTGCCTAACATTCAGAAGAAATGGGTACATCACTAATTTAGAATTTGTCTTTTTTTTTCTTCTTCCTTGGAAAATTATCTGGGATCAGTAGGTTTCATTCACTCTGTCATCACCATTGTTTTGTTCCTCACATCTCTGTCTTCCAACCAGCTAAATCATGGAAACAGTGTAAGACAAACAGAATCATGTAAGCGAAATATTGTTCTGTACTCTGCAACCATCTTGCAAACAGATCACACTGATTAAAATACCAAGCTCATTTTCCTCCAGCCTGTGATCTGAGTGGGATGCAAAGGTGATTTCTTCTACTCTATCTGAGTAATCCATAATCTGTTGTGACAATAAACAGATCCCTGTTCTTTGTTTCCTGAGGTGCCACTCAGCTCAGTGGAAATATGCACGCTCCTGTTTCTGGGTATGTTCACGAGTAAGGATGACATGGCCTGGTGCTGTGCCTCTGTCAGAGATCCTCCACACTCCCCCAGGAAAGGTGCACTATCTCCCAGTCTCATTCTTGCAGTCCTGCTAGGGTGGCACAGATGTGCATGCAGGGGAAAACATCAGAGCCTGGCTTCAGAGGAGCAAGTAGGTGAAGCTCCACAGAGTGCTTGTTTGTTATCAGGGAATGAAAACCCCACCCTGCTGTCACATCCCTCAATCTCCTTCACAGAGGCACTCTATAAAAATGTAAAGGGCAACATTTGGAAGAAAGAAATAGTGTTGGTGCATTATGATTCTATGAGAAAAAGCACACCTGATCTCTTCATAGGATGCAGTTACAGCAGTAATATTTATTTTAATCAGCTCATCCCACTGGTTCCAATTTTCTTCAGGTTGTCCAGTCTTTGCCTGTATTTTTCCTTTGGTCCATATTAACCTTCTGTTCTTGCAGAGGGATTTTTCATCCATATATGCTGTTAACTCACAACTAAAATGTTTTTAGGAGCAATATATAATTTTTAATAGATGATCCTTTCGTGAAATATACATTTAAAACCATCAGCAATGCCCAATAAATAAATACCCAATAGATACCAAATAAATATAAAATATGCGTATATAATAGAAATATCCTTTCTTACACAAGTTAGGAAATATCTCAAATAAAAGATTCTATACCTTTAGCTTGATAATGTGCATATCTATCAGCATCTTACACTGTTTGTTCATTCAGCATTAAATTTCATTAACGGTGGTTTCTAGTAACAACATCATTTGCTCCTCCCCCTGCTCTTCACTCTTTTAAATACCATTTAAATCTTTAACGTAAGATTTTTCCTTTGCTGTTTCTATCCCAAGGTTAAAGCTTTTTATTTCCATGCAATAGCTGAAAATGGACTTTTGAAATAAGCAATGTGTTTGCAAGGATTGCAGCAAGGTTGGATGTACAATTAAGATAATGGTGGCACTATCCATCTGAATAATCGTTTAGATAATGATTACTGTATTGGAACATTTTATGAGGTACAGAATAAAAGGAAAATCAAAAGGAATTCCCTTTGAATAAATATTTGGCATGGCTGAGTGCTGCAACAGCATATCTGAATGATAAAAGATGTTCACTAAGCCAAAGCTGTATTCTCTGCTAGAGAAGAGGAGGATTTAATTTGTTGCTTCTTTTCTCCCTCCAGAGTTATATTTTAAATGCAAAGTGATGCTTTCTTGAATGCTCAGTTATTTCTTGAAAGGATATGCTGCAAAAGGAAAAATAAAATCAAATTAAATTTACAAAAAAACCCAAAACTTTTTAACCTTTGTTGTGCCAGGGAATAGAGTAGAAACAAGCTGTTTCAAAAGACGATGTTCTCCACAGGAGGAACAAATCTTTGGGCTGATCCTCCCCAAGGTAACAAAAAGTGTCTTGAGGTAGAAGGCTGTTGTTTTTGTTTACTTGATTCTCTGGGTGTATAGACTTCCAGGGCAGGTCTATTGCCATGCTATTGTATTCCCTTTGAACTTCTCAATCCAGTAGATTTTTTTTTCTCTGAGAAGTGGGACTGCTGGCACATTAACTACACCTTTTCTTAGGGAGCCAGGTCATAACCTTTCAATTACAGCTGCTGTGAGTCACCCAAGTGTAACAGCCAGAAATGAATTGGGATCCTTAAGTGTTTATTACCATAGCAGCATCTTTTGCAACCCAACACTTTCCTCAATTACATTTGTAGATTTTTATCACTCTGAATAGGTTTTGATCTTGTTTATTGAACTGGTTGTAATTTCTGGGATGGATTGTTGGGGTATTTCAGTAAGAGTTTACTTATCAAATTTCAGGAAGATCCTTGTTAATACAGTAGATTCAACTTATAAAGATCTGCTACTTTGGCTCAAAGGGTAAAAATGTGCATTGTTTTGCTTCAGTGTCCAGGAGAACCAATCCTTCCCATTTCACTAACACTAATGAGGCAGCAGTCTATCCCCAAAGCCCAAATGACATTTTTCTGAAATAGTTCAGGCAAGACTGTATTGAATGTTCATCCCTTACAATACAGTTGCTAACAGAAGTAGATATTTCAAATGCCCTTTGCCAGGCCCTGTATTTGACAGGGATGTTAATTAAACTTCCATGGAAAATCCCTCATGAATTACGTTAAAACCAGGTGTAACATCCCTCTGACATACCTGGCCTATTTTTGGGTGCCATTTAACCAACAGTAGAAGCTCCTTGTGACCTGTCATCCCTTTCATTAGTCAATCAAAACACTCTAGACAGAATTATAGATCTCTTGCAGTAACACTTTTCCATTTTGCTCAGCATGATGCAAAGCATCAGACGCTCTGAAGGTGCTTGGGTATCTGCTGTGGCTGGCTGATACTGTATTGTGGTCCTAAGCAGGATCAGAAGAAAAATCATTGTGCCAAATGATCTAACTGTGAAGTCAACACTGATTTTTCAACAGTTTCATAAATACAGTCTTTAGCACTTGTTTATAATCTTATAGTTAGGGGTTAGACATATAAGCTTTACATGCCTGAAAATAGGCAAGCCTTTTGGTTCTGGGAGGTGTATTTACCAATTCTACAAAGCAATAACTTAACATATAAGCTCAAGATAAAAAGTGTTTGATGTCTGTGACCAACACAGGCCTTAAATGGGCCCTGTCTTTGGGAGCATCTTGCTTGTATCCTGTGGCAGACTTGCCTTGTTGGACTTTGCAGAGCTGGTTTTGAATTAAAGATGGTTTATTTTGCGAAAAGTTAAAATTAGTAATTAAGATTTCTATTTAATTTTGCAGTCCCAATAAAGTTGCAACTCACAATAGACAGGAGTAGATAGAAGCTGAACACTTCATTTAGTACATTAATCCAATTTTTTACATTTTTATTTGAAAAGGAGTGACAAAGTACACTAAAACTGGATATAGAGAAAACTGAGGGTGAAAACAAAAGCTTAGGTAATAGTAGATACGCTGCTCCAAGAAATGAAGAAATGCAAGCCTCCTGCAAACACATTGGAAAGAAACATACGGGAGAATTTAAATGACTAACTGAACCTAATTTCTTTTGTTATCACTCTCAGTAAGCAGAGAGATTGTTTGTTTGTTTTCCTCTCCCTTCATGTGTTTATGGAATTCTCTTAATAGCAATTTAAAGATACTTAGACGTTCTTCTGAGAAGTCAGAATCATTGTCCTCTTTACATTTATCCAGTTTACAAGAGAAAGGAAAATTGAATAAGACCTCCACAGTAGGGACAAAAGGAATTATCTCCTAAAAAGATGATGTTGAATCTTATTGAAATGAAATAATGATTAGATCACAGCAGAGAGGAGATATATATGTATAGGGACCCACATTCCACATAAACACAACTATAACTCACTATATTTTATTTGATCACAACTCTAGTACAAATGTTCTCCTGGATGACAGCTTGGATCCAGCAAGATATAACTGGAGATAGGTGCTAATGTCTTGTCAAAGTTATATATTTTCTTTTTGAAAAAGACATCTGGTTTAATTGCTCAATGCCAACTGAATCCTTATAACCAAAGGCAATAATTGCTTGCTGCTGAATTATATCTATGAATAATTGAAGGATTTGCCTTTCTCTCTCCTTTCTTTGGCTCCTGGGATTGAAGGGACCTAGGCTCTGCATTTATTAAATAGATACAATCTTGTTTTTATTTAATTTCCATTTTTATTTTATGTTCTCTGTTCTCACATGTGTTAAAATTCTTCCCCTATTGTTACATATGGTGTAACAGCACCAAAACACAAAGGTGCCTGAAAGGATGTCTTGTTTCTAGTTCTTGCCTTTTTTTACAAAACACAGCTTGGTAGGTTTTTCAGGGGAACCATGTCTGAAATGTCTATAGAAGAGCTCTTCAAATGACAAAAAAGCATTTACAACAGATCACACTTGTCACACTAGGTTTTCTTCTAAATGAAGAAAGTCCTCATAACGAGCCCTCCTGTTACATTTCACTTTTTTTATGCCAAGGAACTGCAATTATGATGATAAGTTAAGCTTCCTTTTCTTTATGCAGTCTTAGAATATGCTACAGGCTAGCAAACTGCTGCTTTCCCTATGTTTATTAAATCCAGTGGTCAAAGAGGTATCTTTATTCCTGAGAGATAGCCTTATCAAAACATCTGTGTGGGAATTTTATAGGAGCATTTTACCTTATCTGTTGAGCAACACGGCCATTTTCATATTCAAGATTATAAAATCAACTGAAGATAATTTTATTTACACACAGCCCCATGCACACACACATATATATGCAAAATACAGGACTGTTTCTCTTTATAACTGCTTCGGCTCAGACAAGTGTTTCACTGATAATCTTCATGGCATTAAAATGGACTAGGCAGACCAACTGTGAATGTCAACAGTGGAAGGAATTTCAGTCTCTTCTAAGCACAGAGTACTTAGCAGTTGGCTCCTTACCTGAGGCTTGCTTACCTGCTTCCATTTAACGTGGGTCAAAAGAGCCAAGAGGAATAATAGGTTCATTATATGCAAAATGCTGCATTTCAGCTTTTGACCGCTGCTAAATGCAATTTAATTGGCTAAATGAATGCAGCATGCAGTACTTATATATGTCCTTACAGTTCCTTAGGAATATGCTAGACATTATTTACAGGGTAATGTTAGACTTTGCTAGCCATTTATGAAGGATTAATTATCTGTGATTAGAAAATAGCTGAGTATGCCAACATACTTGTTCATTCCTTTTAATCAGTAATTTAGGAGATGTTTTCCACCTTAATTAAAACCTTAGTGTATTTTTTACACATATTCAGCACTCCCTTAGAAATATAGGAAAGAAAACTCCAACAAAACAATCTCCAACTTATACCTTCTTTTCACCTTATAAATTCTCAGTTCCACATGCAAGAAAGAGATGCACACTTCCTGGTGAAAGAGGGATTAAATAAATACTTGAGATTTTTTTATCTGCTCATGAACAATCTGCAGGTGAAAACAGAAGTTACTTCACTGGCTCTGGAAGTTGTTGTAAGCTTCCAGTGGCTTCCTGGTTTAATACTCAATAGACTAATTTCCAAAAGTGCTCAAAAGGACCTTGTTGCGTTTTATCTTCTTTT